>JAZAYU010000110.1:600000-1043855 GCA_038501625.1 Corbicula japonica | reverse complement strand
ACTTAATAATCGGAACTGGTTTACAATTATAGTACTCAAAAAGACTAACAGTAAAAACACAAAAAGTTCACCTTACCTAATTTTTATGAAATGAGTTTTGTTTCTGGGGGGGATAACAGAATTGATAATGATGTAAAATCTGTACATGAAAATTTTCTTATATTTTTCAACTTTTTCAACTTTTAATCTCCATTAACTCTCAACCCTATAGACATGATAGAATGTTTTAACAAACTGAACATAAAAATTAACTAGATCTAAATCAAAAACTTGCGTTTTCAGCCTAGTCATTTATCATTATAGGTCAAATCAAAAGTACGCAAGCAAGGTGGAAATACCCGATTAACCATTCTTAAAATTCTGTTATTGAATCAAAAAGAATGTTAAATTTACATATTTGCATTAACTGAAAGTTGTAATTAATTAAAAGTGAAAATAGAAAATAAAATAAAAAACAATTTAAGCGATGGAATCGACCTACAAATTTATCCTCAAATAATTAACATTAATAGGACGACTAATAAGAATTACAAATGCTCTTATGCCTTAGTCTTAGAATGTTCATGGCTGAAACTCCCATGCAACAAAATTGAAATGATTGTCAATGTACAGAAAAAATTGTTGTTTTCATGAAAAAAATAATTTCAATTAATTGTACCCTGCAGTAGATATTTTACCATTAAAAAATTTGGTTTGTCACTACTTCGGTATCGCTAGTGTCTAGTGTGCGGCATCGCTAGAGTGTATTGTTCAGTAGACATAGACCTTTACACGGACGTTAACGGGAATCAGGTTATTAGCTAAAACGTTATTTGACTGTGTAGCAAAATAATCATGCCGGCGTTCTTTTTGATGACGAAAAACATTGAACCGAGGAAAACAATTTTTTGTGGGATAATTTATTTCAGTAGCGGCTTGCTAATTTATGACGAACATCGAAAATGGGTAAAATTTGCATGTATGGAAGAGACCGTTTAAATATCTTTAGAAAAAAAAACTTACGGAAAAATGGCCGCTAGAAAAGGACACGGGTAAATATCCCTCGAACTAATCATCATTAGTTTTTAAAATAAATTTACATTGTTTTTAAATAAATTACGTGTTACCTATAAGCGGCAACGCCCGGGCTTTTGCCGTGTAAATAACAGTTACGACTTCTATAATCTTCTGCACTTTGTTCGGGTATGTCGTACATTTTAACCAGATGAATGTTTGTATATCCGTGCTGAATACATACAGATAGCCAAACATGTCTATATCTAAATTTAAGGTTCTTGTATTCGAAAACGATTTTGACTTTCCTCTGAATGTGGTCAAACTGAAACTTGTAATTATTTGCTTCATGCTTTAGTTTCCGATCACGTCATATAGTTCTTCGTCTTAAAATTGTTACAGATTAGCACCTTTAGTTTGTAATTCGGTTGTTTTGATTATTATTAAAGTCCATTTTCTTTCTACTTTCGGTTTCGATGGCAGTAAATTTTGTTGATTATTGAAAAGGCAAATCCTGTTTTAAAGGTGACAATAATATTGTAGATACACGCACGTGCTTACACCATGCCGTTTATGTTTTTTAAATGTTTTGTACAGCTTTACTCTAGTCATGATGCAAACATTATTTTCTTTGTTACAGTGCGTACTAAGTAAATGAACCATGAATTGAAGAAATTAATTTTGGGGAAAATAATTTTACAACCAAGATTTTAGTGAAGGAATGTTTTTATCTAAAGATGATTTACTTATGTTTACACGCTCTGTTCAGTCGCATTCATGTTTAAATTACCAATCGCGTACTAAAACAAATGAAAATTTTTTGTATGAGAACTCTAAAATTCATGGACAATATACCAACATCACTCGTAGTGAAATATGTATATGTATAACAGGTTTTAATTCGTCGGGTTTCAGTCGAAGTAAAGAACACGTGTAAAGTTTCTTTGTTTATTTTTTTCAAATAGATTATTAATAGCGTCAAAAACAATTAATTAATGTTAACAATATTTGTAATAAGGTTATCACTTGCAAATAAATGTCAAATATAAAACACTATTTATAAAATGCAGTTAAGTTAATGCTTATTATCCTTCGCTCTTGTATAAAATTAAGATGTTTCTCAGTGTAGAGTTAAAATTAGAATTTTTAGAAATAGTTATAAAATACCTAAACTTCTGATAATTTATCTGCCTCGGGCAATCATTACCTTGGCAACTATAAGGGATATCTTCATCTTATCGGTCATAAAATTATCAAACCGCTTACAAAGAATTCTTTATGTCAATTTTGCAACTAAATATCAAACTGATTGTGACAATAAACTTCAACATTAAGAAACACAATAAATATTTGAATTTAAAAAGAAAGATTTTTTTTCTTAAATAAAAGAACATCAACTTTTGAGATAGCTACCATATTTCAGCATGGTAGCATACCCTTTCGGTCCGCGAAAGTTAAGCTCCCGCTTAAAAAAGTATTGTAGTATAATTGTAACAAAAAGTATTGTAGTATAATTATAACAGATACATATATAAAAATGAAATGTTGAAAACAACATAATGATTTTAGAAGTACAATTTCGAGGCAAGATATTGATAATAATATTTTTAACAACATTTAGGCTCTTTTAAAGTAGCACGTTCTTTTAAATCACTAAAGAATAGTCGTGGCCAGAGAAATCATCACTTTAGTAGAAACTATTTGTTTTGACAATGCAGACACCCGCATCCAGTGTTTTGTTGTTGTCCGCTTGGATTCATGTAAGGGCCTGGTTGCCAGACGGGAATGCTGTTGTGTTCAGTTTGATAACCTTTCAATTGTACCGACAGCTTATTTTTTTCAGTAATCAGTATGTTGATGCGTTGGTCTTTACACTGAATTGCTGATTGTAGATTTGCAATGTCGTGTAATTTATGGTCGTTGTCATTTTGAAGGATTTTCATCTGTGCCTCCAGTTTTGCGTGTTTAGTTTCTAGTTCAAACAAGTTTGACCTCACTTCACTTAAACGGTTTACGGCGAATTCATATTGTTGCCAAAGACTGCAGTTCAGGATAATCAGGTTTTCATTTTCCTGAAGCAGATTTAAATGCTGGTATTTTAAAGTGTTTTAAAGTTATTTATTTCTTTTTCAAGCGTGTTGATATGATCCTTCAGGTTTTGAATCAACACCTTGTCGTTTTTTATTTGTTCATTTGTACTTTGGATTCTTCCAACTGTGGATTTCGTCGAAGAGTCATTTCATTTTCAGCGATGGTATAAGGTGAAATATTTCCATCTGAAATAAATCCTTTAGCACATTTCTTGCAACAGAGGGAACTATTGTAGCCCAACTTTGCTAATTCAATGCTGTTGAGCTCAGCAAATGGCAAACTTTCTGCCGTTTTCCTCCTAAGAAATGTCGACATTCGTGCAATGTCTCGTACCTTTATTTTTGGTAGGAATGACGTGGTATAACTTTGCCCATTACCGCGATGGTTCACTATAGCACTTTTCCTCTTCAAAACGCGTTCTGGTCTAAAGAAGGAAACACCAATTTGGCCGTCGAAGAACTGAGTTATATGCCACGAATGCGAAGGATGTCCTCTTTGAAGATGTTTTTTTTTCCTTTAAGTAGTTTGATTGTTTTCCAGCTGTAAGTCCGTTGTGGTACTGGTAATCCATGTTTAATGGGGGAGTTATTCTCGCAAGGCTTGTAGAGGTGAAACAGTTTGATCGTGTACAACAAAGTATATGTTGCACTCCGGATACTTCCGCCAATATATAATAGGTTTAAATTCGTCGGGTTTCTGTCGAGGTAAAGAACACGTGTAAAGTTTCTTTGTTTATTTTTTTGTGTTTCAAATAGATTATTAATAACGTCAAAAACAATTAATTAATGTTCACAATATTTGTATTAGGTACATGTTTGTATTCCTGTGCAAGTTTTTCACTTTCAAATAAATGTCAAATATAAAACACTATTTATAAAATGCAGTTAAGGTAATCCTTATTTGTGAGCGGTATTCTTTCGCTCTTGTATAAAATTAAGATGTTTCTCATTGTAGAGTCAAAATTAGAATGTTTTGAAATATACGCAACATAATATTCAGTGTTTACACTGACATGGTCTATTTTTCTATTTTTTAAATCTAAAAAATCATCTTTTTAAGAAAAACTATTTTTGTTTTGTTTTGTCATTACCCCACCCAATGAGCATGTTTGCAAAACCTTAATGCGTGATTAATATTTTAACAAAATGTTTAGCTCCAAATCGAAAATAGAAATTTTACTAATAAAATATGACAATTTTTAACTTAATAGCCTTAAATCTGTATACCCAACAGAAATAATAGTATCTGGAATAACAATTGTGAACATAAGTATGAAAATTTGGAACGGATTTATATAACTGATTAAAACATAATATTACAAGTATTAATAAGATACTACAATGTCTTTATTTGTAATTTTATTCTCTTTTAATGTTTAATGTGTGAATCTCATTAACCTTTTGGAGACTTGGTGAGACATATGCCGTTCAACGGTTAAAATATCTGAAGAACCTTCTGTATTTAAAGTATAGGTATGCCGTGATATTTTTTAGTTTATAGGCCATATCTTATCGACCGAAAGTAAGGTAGTTTTCAAAGTACTCTCATTAGGGCAAATAAGTCACCGGTTTTGCATAACGATTAAACTGCGGCATGGACAGTAATTATATGTATTTCCATTACTACCCATTAACAGGCTCAATCAAACTGAGCCTGAAATATGAGTCGCGTTCGCTAGCTTACGTTACGTTCCTTTTTCACCTATCACTATAATTTCATTATCAATATATGGCTATTTAGATTAACAAGTTTGTCTTTGTCTGCAGGAGAACTTACAGTTTGGTGGAAGACGTAAAGATACGTTTCCATACCAGCCATGGTCAGTTTTAGCAAGCTGTACAATGCTTTCAGAGCCCAATTCAGGATAGATGATTTATCCTGCGAAACGGAACTAGATATACGGTGCGTGCGTTGTCATAGAAAAGAACGCCTTCGGAATTTTAGTGACTTGCAGAGAGCTGAACATATTTTTATGGGAGGACAACACTTTCATTTCAACATTGGTGACCGTCAGGTGTCACCTTACACTCACCATGCCATTGTAAAATCAGTTGAGATAGTTTCTCAGCCAGGTCAACAAGAAAACTGTAGTTCATTAGCTATGGTGACACTTATTCACTTTTTTGCAACTCCTTATAACATGACAATACAAATACAGGAAACGACAGAACTGTTTGATCTTGGTTTTCATGAGATTTATATCGTACGTTACAGACACCCTACACATCCACCTGACACGATTATTCAAAGGGCCGAAGGACTGATGGAGCAAAGCAAGCATGCGAAATACTCAATTATGTCATGCAATTGTGAGCATTTCTGTAATTGGTGTTGTGTTGACTCTCAGCAGAGTTTTCAGGCAGAAAGCGCAGAAACCGTATTCAAATCAATAATAGTTGAAATCGCAAATCCAGTTTTGAAAAAGCTCATCGAATTGTTAAAGTATTTCCCCGATGATTTGACATTGATCGCACAAGTATGTTGCAAAGCTTTACCTTGGTTTGTTCTAGCAATCATGGCTTTATTTGTCCTTTATTACACATACAAAAACCATAAAAGTCTGAACAAAGAAATGAAGAATGGAGATATTTGTTTTTCGTGCTGCTGTCGCCAAAAGCGTGATCTGTGGATGCAATTCATGGTATATTGCGTCTTGCAAGCTGGGGGACTAGGATTGCTGTCCTTCATCACATCAGCTGCAGCAAGCAAGCGGATAGCTGTATCGATCTTTTGCAGTCTACTGACGTGCGTTTGTATTTCACTCGTACCAAAAATTCGAAATAAGTTTTGCTCACCATTTCAAGGTCGGTTGATAAGAGTTGAAACCTTGATAAATGTAAAGATTGGTGATGTCATATCTTTCGACCACTGGCATCTTTCTCACGACGGTATTGTTACTGATGTTAGAATTGACCCCGACACAAGAAATAAAAAAGGTGAAATAAGAGTCATCCACTACTCTCTCCCGTCAATTTACCGACAGAGAATCGTTGTGGAGGAAAGTATAAAGATAGATTTAGGAAACAATTTTATACTTTGGCATGACTATCAAAACTACAACGTTCACGAACCGGAAATTGTGATCAAAAGAGCACGACAAAGGCTTGGGGAGACAAAGTTTGGAATATTCAGCAATCGCTCATGTCATTTCTGCCACTGGGCAAAACTAAATGAGGAACCTAATGACGACGACGACGATCTATATGCTGTGGCACGTGGCATACCAGTGCTACAATATGTACAAGACTGGGACCCCCAAAAGAGCATTTCAGACCTTCCAGTAAGATCCATACATGTTGATCAAAGAATAGGACGAAAACATGCAACAAAATTTGTTGGAAGAGAATGGGTTCGAAGTAGAGACGATATACGAGTCGGACAAGTAACTCAGTTCAAATACACTCGTTTCTGGCACAAAGGGGTGAGCACAGAAGTTCAACATGATGAAAACGTTCCTTCTAAACTATGGGTTACCATCGTTCACTACGGAAAAGACAAGCTTGTTTGCGAAGAGAAGTTCACATTTGATTTACGGTATGATGATCTCTGGATTTACAAGTATCATCCTATTTACCGATATAGAAAACAGGACGTTATACGTCGAGCAAGGGCTCGTATCGGCGAAGCAAATTATAGCTACCTGCCTAACAGATCTTCGCACTTGGCAAAGGAAATCGTTGTGAAGGAAAGGGATAAGTTTGTTACGGACATTGATGAGATAACAGCGGGAGATGTTGTATGGTTCTATTATTGGTTTCTCAAACACGAGGCTATAGTGACCAGAGTTCGAAAAGGCGATTCCAAGGAAAATAAAACAGGAAACATAACTATTGTTCATTATGCACTAGACCAGTTATTTGGCACACGGACTATTAAGGAAGAGACTCTTGATGTCGATCTTAGAAAAGAACGTTGGTATATTAAAGGCTACGAGGGATATGTAACCTATCCAGAAGATGTCGTCATCAAACGAGCGAAGTCCAGATTGGGTGAACAACGCTTCTCGGTCGATGGCAATACCTCTTTTGATCTCGTTCACTGGGCAAAAGTAGTCCAAACCCCAGCAGTTATCTCCAAAACCTGTGCAACTGACGAAAAAGGGTCCACTTCCGGATGCGAAGACGAGCTTTTCCTTCTTGTTCCAAACGCTGGTTCCCTGCACGAGGAGTTCCAAAGATTTCGTGCTGTCTCTTGGGCCGACCTGATTCCCGGTATAATAGTAGAATATCGTTACTATTGGATTTTGCATCAAGGCATACTCTCTGAAAGCAATGAAAGAAGAAAGCAAATTAAGGTTATCCACTACGGCGCAAATCACCCGTTCGCAAAGCGTACGATAATGGAAGATAGTTTAAGACTAGATCTAAAACATGACAATATTTGGATATACCGTGGTCACCCAAAGCGCTGCTTTAAGGCGGCTGATGTTCTGGCTAATGCGAGGAGGCGACTTGGAGAGCAGAGATGGGGAAAAGGCAATAGGTCTTGTGATTTCTGTAAGGCATGTGTGCTCAGGGTTGGTGAGATATGACACAAACGTATAAGCGCAGAAAAGGTCACACGTGAAATACTTCTAAAGTAACCCATAAATAAAAGGTTACAAAATTATATGTGATTTATCTTGTCTTCATAGAATTAATACTTTTATACATGAAACAAAGTGTAAAGCATTTGAAGCAATTTTGAGCTGTATTTCGAGCGATAAAACTTCCTTACAGGTCATTCAAGTTTAATTAAGTATGATTGTCTTGATACATCAAACTTAAGAATCGAACTGATGTGATTTCTTTCGGAAAAAAGACAATATATTTGTGAGAGTGATCAATTAATGTTTACATGATCCAGCTTTGGACAAGTTTGTGATTTGAGACATCAGCTGTTTCTTCGACCACTGCTAAAATTTGAATGTTGTAACATTTTCGAAAGTTGATCGTACAAAACCCGATTCGGAGCTTGCTTCAGGTGATAACATTTTTGTAGTTACACCCATCTCTGTTTATAATCATTACCGAAAGTAAAATATTTGTTAATATTTGCTTAAATCTATTTGAAATGTTGTGTTACGAATTATATGGTTTTTTCGTGTTCTTTCATGTTTTACTTTTTACTTAACGAAAAGAAATGAAAATATATACTGAACAAAAGTAGAAACTTCCGCAAAATAACATAAAACTGCTAGTACATTTTTGATTCCAAGATCTATAGGAATGAATTATCAAATTTTGAGATATTTTAGCTCCACTTTCTATCGTTTGAAAAACTTAAGTTTGTTAAAACATAATTTGGCTGTGGCAAATAAGATTTTTTTTTCAAAATTAAAATGGAAAGTTTTCCAAAAACACAAAGATAGTTATTATATCATATTTCATTATATTACTTCAACTGTTGTGTTTTCTTTTCAAGTTTGCTTGCCATTAACTTCAATCTATAAATGAAAGTCAATATATCTGCTTTAAACTTCGGATCCATCATTATGTAAGAAAGTGTAGTCATAATCGCTTATTGCTTTATCGATATCGACATATGTTCATTAAATGAAAGTAAATAGAGTATCACTGAATCTGTTTTTGTTATTAATAAATCGGATTATTTTTGTTCAGTATAAATGGTATTGAAATTCATGCAATTCTGTATTAAGATGTTAGAATCTCGGTATAGTTTCCGTTAGAATGGGTGTTTATTTCATAATGATTATTTTGCATATTTTACTTGTATGTACATACATCTAAGTATTTATTTTATAAAGAAAACTGGAATACCATTTTTCTTTCGATGTTTTTATCTCATATTTAAGTAGAATCTAATTAGTTGAGCGACCGGTGGACCTGCAGAACAAACAACTACTACCTGAAGTTTTGTTTTCATAAGAAATATTTGAGTCAAAACTTTTCAATTTTGATCTTATTTTTATTTCGGTTGGCCAGCAGATATTTAAATTTAGGAATCATCGATGTAGTTATTGAGGTAGGTTCGAAAATACAGTTCCAAAATAAACCTTATTTCTGAACCGAATATCAGAGCTCTGAGAAAAATCTTCATAGAAGGAGCTATCGGCTATATTTGACAAGCACCAAACAGGCCAAAAGTGACGAAAAATATTGAGTATGATTTTATACTTTTTATTTCTATGGGAAATATTTTTATATAAACATAAAAATATGTTTTTTTATTTTTATAAAATATTCCATGTAAATTAACAACATTATTCAGAATTCGATTTAATATGTTGAATTGAGCTCTGAATTTAAGCATTAGATTTTCGTGATAACGTAACCTGATAAGCCTTACTCAGACATAAACACTATGTCAACATACTTTTTGGGGGGTAAAATTGATACTTAATTTGTATGATTGTTAATTAAAAACACAGAACATGAACTGGAGGGATCTTATTATGATTTTTAACTAACGGTTCAGTTCTACAGTACTGAAAATCTCGAAATTGACAAACGGAACGCAATGGAAATGGAAATGAAACGCTTTTCACTCTATATTGAAACGGAAACGGAATGGAAACGGAACGCTATCGAAATGGAAACGCAACGGAGAGCTAAATGAGTTATTTAATTTGTCGCTTATATTAATTTATGTTAAAAATTTTTGTAAGAGTGCGGAAAATAACTTTGAAAGAAGATTTTTATATATTTCTCCCTGATGTTCGATCATGATATAAATTGGTAATTGAAAAAGTATTGTCTAAATTGTTATTGTTTATAAGAATGGATCTGGAATATTGTTAACTTTTTATAGCAAGTTGTTTTAATTACTATTAGTAACGACGTTCAATGATACCCTTAAATTGTTATTAAGGGTCAAAGAATACTGAATGTTGGAATACTTTAAATAGCAATATTACGTTAACGCATGAATAATTTGCTTAAGAAATAACTTAGTGTGAAATATTGGCACAAGAATATCAAAGAAAACCTGCACTTTAAAAAGTATTCGAATGAAATACATATACTGAAATTTTTGATTGCAAAAAATATATACTAGAATTCTTAATATTAACATAAGAGAAACTGCGTGTTCTAAATTATTGATGAAGAATGAACTATTACGTACTTACTATTTATTAAAGAAGGGTTATGCCCCCGAAGGGAGGCGTATGGTAATCGCATCGTCCGTCCGTCCGTCCGAAATGAATCTTGTCCTCACTTCTTCTCCGAAACAGCTTGAGGGATTTCATTGAAACTTCACAGGAGTGTTTGTCACCAAGCCTAGTTGTGTATGTCGGCCAGAATTTCTGCTCGGATTATTTTTAGCCGAGTTAGCAGCAAAATCTTCTCATCCCTTTTCTCCGAACCCACTTGGGGGATTATATTGAAACTTCACAGGAATGTTTATCACCAAGCCTAGTTGTGCATGTTTTCAGGATTTTCCGCTTATTTATTTTTGCCAGAGTTATGGGCCCTTTGTCATATTCTACTATAACATCTATATTAAAATCTTGTCCACACTTAATCTCCAGAACCTCTTGGCAGATTTCATTTAAATTTCACAGGAATTCTTGTCACCAAGCCTACTTGTGCATAACTTCAGGAATTTCCGCTTGGATTACTTTTAGCAGAATTTTGGGCCCTTACTCATTTGATTTGCTTAACTTCAATATTTTGTGAGGGATTTAATTATTTTATGCCAAGTTATGGGCCCTTAGTCATTAGTACTAAAACTTCTTAAAAACACTGTGCACACTGCATCTCCTTTTGGAGGATTTCATTAAAATTTCACAGGAATGTTTGACCCTTGTCTAGCTGTGCATATCATCAGGATTTTCCGCTTGGAGATCTTTTAGCAGAGTTTTGGGCCCTTACTCATTTGGTTTGCTTAACTTCTATATGTTGTGAGTGATTTACTTCAAACTATATGTTCCTTATCATTAATCACATATTTCCTTTTCATTACCCACATCATATGTGGTAAGGTCTAACTCTAATAATCATATTTCCAGGATAATCTCAGAATTTTCTTTCAAAAAATTGTAATATTTAAATATAAATTGTTTATAACTCGAGATATTCACTACAGACTTTATATAAATGATCCTTTTCATGTTTCATATTATATGAGTATGCTTCTACTCTTCCACAGGCATATCTTTTATTTCATATGTATACAAATTTAATTTCAAAGCTGCATTTCGGATGTATATGTCAATTTCAAGTGACAGCTCTTGTTTTCTTTTAAATTTTCACACATAATGCGGTCATTTGTATTGTTTTTTAACAGTGATACCTTATATTAATTGTTCGTTCATATTTTGTGTTCGGAACAAAAAAAACTGTAGATGCTTTCTTATATTTTTTCTATTTATACCATTTTATACAAATACGTGATATTTTTAAAGCGTAAACGTTAAACTATCCTATTGCGCTTTACAAACACAATAAATACAGATATCAATCAAACGAAATATTACGAGAACAGTTTGTTAAGCTAACAGTTAATAGTTTATCACATACGGTCATTTTAAAAATATATGTTTGGACATATTTTTATATACGTATTATTTCAGGGTGCTTTGTTATTCACTTTTCCTTATAGTCATTTTGTATAATTGTAGCGCCATATCACTATTACACTGGACTGAAGAAATATATGATTTGGGTCAAAACAATTCTACACCAAAAGGACCATTTCGTTTTTTTATTGAAAACATCCCCAAACTGTATATTAATGTTAAATAGGCATATTTCGATATAACAATGAATTTTTCATGACTACAGAAATTTCTTGTGTTTTTATTTCATCTATATTCTATATTTCAAGAATTCAATAACTAAGTTCCAAGTTAACCGGCGCTTAACGAATTAGGTGCTAAATAAATTCATACCTAGTCAATACCCACAAAGACACATATTTCTTCTCCAGATGTTTGTTTGTCATCGTGAAACAAATCAATTTCAATGTGCCATTGTATATTTTGCTTCTGATAAACGAAATAATTTAATTCACTCAAAAACACATTTTTGTACAACTTTGTTAAATATTTTACTTTACAAAGAAATTATTGAAATTGTTTGCTTCTCGTGTACATTTACTTAAAAGTGGTATTAAAATGATTACACTTCGGGTTAAAATATGGAGTCCTCTTCAGTTTTGCACAAAACATCAACTATTTAATTGCGTAACGAGTAACAGTACGTGTCCAATAATAATGTGTTTTAATGATTTTGCTTGTAAAACTAAATTGCATTCTCAAACTCTTGTTTTTTATGTGAGCGCCTCCCCTAAAACTTACAAGTGCTTAGTAATATCCGCCACCGAACGTCCAATGGTTTCTTTGATTCCTTAGAAATAGTTGTGATTTATCAATTCCGATATTGATGGTCTCGTATGTCATACATTTTATTCTCGCCTCTTTATTTTCTTGTTGGTGTTTGATTTTTAATGTGGCTTTTCCTAATCAAGCAAAGAACTGCAAACTAGTTCTGATCCCGTGTTGATCTGAAATAGATTGATCTTTGTCACAGACATTAAACGTTAATTCAATCTAACGATAAATTTCAGTGTCAATGTTGACATTCGTTGTCAGCTTGTGATTAAAGTCAGTGTCACTGTTGACATTCATTTTCAGCTGATGATGAAAGTCAGTGTCAATGTTGAGATTAATTGTAAGCTTGCGATGAAAGTTAGTGTCAATGTTGACATTCATTGTCAGCTTGCGATGAAAGTCAGTGTCAATGTTGACATTCATTGTCAGCTGACGATGAAAGTCAGTGTCAATGTTGAAATTCATCGTCAGCTTGCAATGAAAGTCAGTGTCAATGTTGGAAATCATTGTCATCTTGCGATTAAAGTCAGTGTCAATGTTGAAACTCATTGTCAGCTTGTGATGAAAGTCAGTGTCAATGGTTAGATTCATTGTCAGCTGACGATGAAAGTCAATGTCAATGTTGAGATTCATTGTCAGCTCGCGATGAAAGTTAGTTTCAATGTTGAAATGTATTGTCAGCTTGTAATGAAAGTCAGTGTCAATGGTTAGATTCATTGTCAGCTCGCGATGAAAGTTAGTGTCAATGTTGAGATTCATTGTCAGCTCGTGATGAAAGTTAGTGTCAATGTTGACATTCATTGTCAGCTCGCGATGAAAATCAGTTTCAATGTTGACATTCTATGTCAACTTACGATGAAAATCAGTTTCAATGTTGAAATTTATTGTCAGCTCGGGATGAAAGTCAGTGTCAATGTTGAGATTCATTGTCAGCTCCCAATAAAGGTCAGTGCCAATGTTGAGATTCATTCTCAGCTCGCGATGAAAATCAGTGTCAATGTTGACTTTCTTTATCAGCTTGCGATGAAAATCTGTGTAAATGTTGACTTTCAATTTCAGCTGACGATGAAAGTCAGTGTCAATGTTAAGATTCATTGTCAGCTTGCGATGAAAGTCAGTGTCAATGCTGAGATTCATTGTCAGCTCGCGATAAAAATCAGTGTCAATGTTGACTTTCTATATCAACTTGCGATGAAAATCAATGTAAATGTTGACTTTCAATTTCAGCTGACGATTAAAGTCAGTGTAAATGTTGAGATTCATTGTCAGCTTGCGATGAAAGTCAGTGCCAATGTTGACATTCATTGTCAGCTTGCGGCGAAAGTAAGTGTCAATGTTGACATTCATTGTCAGCTGGCGATGAAAGTCAGTGTCAATGTTGACATTCATTGTCAGCTGACGATGAAAATCAGTGTCAATGTTGATATTCATTGTCAGCTTGCGATGAAAGTCAGTGTCAGTGTTGACATTCATTGCAGCTAGGCGATGAAGTCAGTGTCAATGTTGACATTCATTGTCAGCTTGCGATGAAAGTCAGTGTCAGTGATAACATTCTATGTCATCTGACGATGAAAGTCAGTGTCAATGTTGACATTCTTTGTCAGCTTGCAATGAAAAGCAGTGTCAATGTTGAGATTCTATGTCAGTTGACGATGTAAGTCAGTGTCAATGTTGACATTCGTTGTCAGCTAATGATTAAAGTCAGTGTAAATTTTGACATTCATTTTCTGCTGACGATGTATCAATGTTGCAGCTGGCGATGAAAGTCAGTGTCAATGTTGACATAAATTGTCAGCTTGCGATGAAAGTCAGTATCAATCTTGACATTCTTTGTCAGCTCGCGATGAAAGTCAGTGTCAATGTTGACATTCTTTGTCAGCTGACGATGAAAATCAGTGTCAGTGTTGACATTTATTGTCAGCTCGCGATTAATATCAGTGTCAATGTTGAGATTCATTGTCAGCTCGCGATGAAAGTCAGTGTAAATGTTGACATTCATTGTCAGCTCGCGATGAAAGTCACTGTCAATGTTGACATTCGTTGTCAGCTGACGATGAAAGTAAGTGTCAATGTTGACATTCTATGTCAGCTGACGATGAAAATCAGTGTCAATGTTGACATTCGTTGTCAGTTGACGATGAAAGTCAGTGTCGATGTTGACATTATATGTCAGCTCGCGATTAATATCAGTGTCAATGGTGACAGTCATCGTCAGCTCGCGATGAAAGTCAGTGTTAGTGTTGACATTCATTGTCAGCTTGCGATGAAAGTCAGTGTCAATGTTGAAATTCTATGTCAGCTAAATATGAATGTCAGTGTCAATGTTTTCATTCATTGTCAGCTTGCGATGAAAGTCAGTGTCAATGTTGAAATTCTATATCATCAGAATATGAATGTCAGTGTCAATGTTGTCATTCATTGTCAGCTGACGATGAAAGTTAGTGTCAATGTTGAGGTTCATTGTTAGCTCGCGATGAAAGTCAGTGTTAATGTTGAAATTCTATGTCAGCTGACGATGAAAGACAGTGTCAATGTTGAATTCGTTGTCAGCTGACGATGAAAGTTAGTGTCAATGTTGAGATTCATTGTCAGCTGACGATAAAAATCATTGTGGAATTGTTTTGACAACACTGGGTTTGATTGCAACATGTAGAACCGAATGCCAAACATTTCGATCTATTGAAGTGAATACCCCGACTGGCATTTATCAATACTTTTAACACAATTTCACACATCTTTTGATTTCGATAACAGGTCTTATTTGTTAATGAGCCGACATACGATGCCATGATGCCATACGATGCCATGAATATACCGTCAATGTAAGCGCTACACTTGTCCAAAGTTCTAAATGCACACTTTTCTATGTTGAAAATCTCAAAGTAAAGTTGTCATAATTAAATGAAAGTTTAAAATTGTGTTGAATATGATCAAACAATAATAATTATTTGAAAAGTGTGCATTTGTTTTACGTTTTACTGTGTTATCCCCGTGTAGCAATCGAAATTAACATTTTACCACCGATTTTGTTTTCTACTTGTTCACCTACACCGGACAATCTTAAAGAAAACATACCAACATTTTATAACTGGAACGACAGAAGACTGAAGTCAAAATGTTCTTAACTGGCATAACTTCAAATTTGTTATAAAACCATCATTATTTGTAAATGCAAAAGAAATGCCTCATATTTTATCATTATAAGAAAAACATCAAATGATATTATTTTCTTGATTGATAACGTTGCTTACGTTGACGTTACTCTCTTACGTCATCAAATATTTACGTAAAAAAACAAAAATTTTAAAATCGCATTTGTTTGATTAGTGCCCACTTATTAAAACATTAAAACTTAAATTAAAGGTAGGTACAATTATATTTTGGGTTGCAGTTAATGGTAACAGCGATCTTTGATATAAAGTATATTTTATATTGAGTTGACTGGGTTCTTTGTATATTCACAGAAGACAAACTAGTGTAGTATATTTTGGTTTGCAGGTTATTTTTATATACCACTGAACTGCATTGCAAGCATTGTGTATTTTTTTATTCAGTCATGGCATATATGTTAAACTGAAATATTCATACCAGGAACTGCCAACCTCAGTTAATACAGCATCCACGCAACCAAAATGTGGAGAGGAAAAGGGAGCATGGGTTTATAAGAAAATCAAATAAAACAACATAAACGATTAAAAAAAGAGTACCTTTAGGCTAACTCCACTGGAACGGTTAGTGGCAAAACAATTTGCCAGTGGAGGTTATACATTTAACCCAGTTTTTAGGGTGCACAACCTCAAACAGGCTACAAACAAGAAAAAGTTATGATGGAGAGTAAGCTCCAGCCCACCCATCAACTTGACAATGTTGTATCCGAAGGCACACAAACATATAAAAAAAGAAGCTAATAGCATGTTGTAGCACGACGGGGTCATGACCTTAACGTTTCGATATGTACAATTTTGATCTGTTAGTAATTCGCCTCTTTAATAACGTAACATTTTCGCTTGCCTCTCTGATAGCAGCAATGCTAATTTGCATGGAGAATTATTTTCCCAGAATTATCATTGGCTATCATTGACTGTTTAAAAGAGTCTGCTAGAGAGAATCTACCTGTCAATCAATTTTTGAACAGGTACATAATACCTTGGTAGACTCTGAGAAAAATTAGGTTTAGAAAGTAGATGAATCGAATTAGGAGTAAATGAGAATTAATCGGGGGATATTTTCATGGGCTAGTCGTAACTGTTTGAAGAAATTAAAAATAGAAAAAATGACTTATTTATTTAAACCCACTATACGATCAAGGACAATGAAATGTCTACAGTGTCAAGCCAAAAGGTGGGTACTCAATGACCTTACTGATACCAGAGCCCCTAGAGTTAAGTCAGCAAGAACACGCTAGAGGAACGAAAGAATAAGACCGAGCCTCTATTTTCTTTTACAAGATTTCCCTAGAAACCTTTATACATTCCCAGACCCCTTACAACGACTTGCAAACGGAGAGATAAGCTTAATTATCAACTGTAGATTGTTGAATCACCAAGTATGCAGAGCACTGTAGTATACCGTGTTGGTAGCCTTTCTGTTTGAGTTGACAGATTGATTATACCCGGGACAATATGTACGGGAAGACTTTTTACGAGCGCCACACTGCACAAATAGCTCTGCTATGAATTTCCAATGATATTGCCTCTACCTGGGAGCGAACCCGCACCGTAACGGCGCCAAGCCCTGCAAGTCCGACGACGCAACCAATTGAGCTAACCGGGACAACCCCAAAAATAGTTTATCGGATAGCCCTGATATACGTAATCATCACTGCACGACATCGGTAACGGGTTATTTTACCGATAACAGTACTGACTATATGTAAGGTGTCATATGTTTAGTGTCGTATATGCACAGTGATTACATGAAATAACGCACATTTTTTTCTGATCATGTTTCATGTTGTTTTTTTTGTGGTAATTCGTAAAACTTTTGTCTTCGCTAAACAGCGCGTTCTTTTCGAAATTGGATTTGATCACCTCTTGTGTCAGAACCAAGAAACAATTCCTTATCGGGACAGCCGTGTATGCATAGGAATATGGCCCAGCAGATCACCTGCAAGATTGTGAGAAAAGTAAGTATAAGGCAATTATCAGATGGTTTGAAAGTAAACTGGCAACTATAACACCCGACTTATGACGTAATTATCGTTATTACGAAAATCACTTTTTGTCTGCAAACACTATCGATTCAAACTTCCAAAGAAAAACTTATTTTGTTACTTGACAGACTACCAAAACAGTGTTGTCAAGTGCAAAATTAGTTGTGTTGATACTTAGTTTAAATTTGTAGTTTCTGAGGTTACCCAGAAATAATGTATTTAAATAAACAATGCACGAGAAGGTAATATCCGCAACATTTTGTTTAATTTATCACTCGATATTCACATTATTGTTCGATATAGTTAACTGTCAAAACCTAATTATATAGCGTTACAATTCATTTTTAACATGCAATTTAAGAAACCACCAGAGTTTTTAGTCAACGTACACACAAAATTGTTTATGCTTACACCGTAAGACGAGTTGTCTATGCATAATGTGAAGACATTTATGGTCGATGATATCTACACCAAAACATATTCCAGAAATAACTTTATTACCCTGTACATGTGTCTATCATGTGAATTCGAGGGTTACAACAGAGTGCTTATTACAATAAGATAAAAGTATTTTGATGTTTTAAACATGCAAACAAATTAACTTTTAACAAATAGTTGAAAGAATAAAATTGTAGACTTATTGTTTGGCTTATGCTTTTTATAAGGAAAAATATACTTTCGGTTTCTATTAAAGAAGCTTAGGATTAATTTATTTAAATCTTTCTTTTGACATTCACTGTAATTAATCATACAGTCCCTAGTTTTAGTTGAATGTCAGTTAACAACTAGAAGTCTATATATAACTACCATTTGCAGAAATAAAACATCAAACCCAGTTATCGATTACAGTGAAACCCCTCTATTACGGACACCTAAGGGACTGAGGAAAAGTGTCCTTAACAGCGGGTTTTCCTTAATTGTGGGTTTGAATCAATAAGAAGAGAAAATGTATGTTCTTTAAAAAATCGTCGTTAATAATGGGGTGTCCTTAATATTGGGTGTCCGTAATGAGGGGTTTTACTGTATATTGTAGGATGAAGGATTAACACTATTCATTTGAGAATGTACTAATAAATGATCATTATTCTGTGAATTTCAAAGTTATTTACCACTATTATTCCGATCAGCATACTAATCAAAGTAAAAGTGAATCCGTCAACGTAAGTGAACAGGTCGTCGTGTTTGACCACGATCCCCATCGCAAGACAGCCAGCAAGGTTAAAAAGAACTGAAAACCAATTAAAAAGTGATACTAATAAAAATATGTTTTGATACTATACTTGATCAATATCAACACATTTATCCGTAAAACGATTTATATGCAAGCAAGCATTTGTTTAAGACTGTTGTCATGTAAGTAGGTTGGGAAGATTGGGAATGTGCTGAAAAAATGTAAAACAAAAGTCATAGAATAAAGAAAAAGGCGATCTTTACGTATGTGTTCTTCCCATATCTTATAAAACTTACACCAAGATGATTAAAGACACGCTGTTTTAGCACGAAATCATGCAGTGTTGTTCAACGTTTTCGATATTTGGCAACACCGTTCTTCCGACACTGGTACCTGATTATTTCTTTTTAACTTTTACACGATTTAGAAGAATGTCTAAATTTGGCATTACAGCATGCGCTTTGGAAAATAATTGCTTGTCATTTTCAAATGTGACGAAGTTAATGGTACAATAGGGATTTAATGACTATAGGTGTGAAAAATGATCGGTATTCATGGTTGAGTAATGTAGAGTCAAAGGTGTCAAGCTTAGATTGAGGAATCCAAGTCAAATAAAAACTTTCTGAAATCATTTGATCATTCAGTTTATTTTAAAGAAAGCAAATAGAAAGAAACAAAGTGCCCGGAAGACGTCATTTAAATAATAATTAAAGCAATGTGCTCTTGGACAGTTGCGGGTCGGACAAACTCAACGTTACGAAGCGGCACAGCTTAATGTAAGTCACAGCGTGATCGAAATGCTGCGGAAGTTGTATCTTGATACCCGGGATATGCAGCGCAGGCCAGGTCAATGTCGTCACCGCATTACTACAGAAGCACAGGATCGCCAATTATTCTGACGTTGCGCACAGTCTTCGACAAGAAACGTTTTTCGGGGAGTATTTTACAATTCGCCGTAGATTGATTAAATGTATGCTGCTAATTTTACAACACGTTATATATGAAATGAAAGAGAATTTTTTTCAGTTAACAGCAGTATTCCTTGATTTAAAAAAAAATATGAACTGCTATTTGAATATATATTCATAAAGGGTGCACAAACGTCGTTTTGGGCGTGTCCCAGCGTAACACGTGACTAATAGTTTTGTTCGGGAAAGTTCTGCAGTTGGTTTATAAATTGAACAAAGCCAACCAAATTTTGGCCATTGACGTTGACATCACACCTGTTGATAACATCATCAACGGAATGTAATTCAAAATGTCGAAAGTCGAAATACAGAATATTTTCCAAGAAGGGGTAATTTGTCCCATTTCCGTGAAATTTAACGGAGCTCATGTTTTAAACGATATTTACATACACATGGGAAACGGTTAAGTTTTGATTTACACATGAATAAATTGTAATTTTCCTCTTCAACGTTTTCATATAAAAACAAATTAAATGATCACTTTACTAAAATGACAGTTAAAAAATATCTGTGTCTATCAAAATTGTGAAAATCCGTAAAATTTGCGCTATTTCTAAAATTGTCGTTTGTTTTAGTTGAAGTATGAAAAGTGCTGTTTATTAATATAAGAAACAATCCTGTATTGACCTTGTAATTTTTTAGCTTTATCTTTACATATATACTTTGTGGTATATAGATTTATAGTTTTAACGCTACGAATACAAATTCATGTCCAGCAATAATGTGAACTGCCCCATTTTTGGCGGCGTCAGATAACGTCATAATCTGATTGTTTTGTTATATCTTTGAATTTCATTTGAGTAATATAATCTAGATAGAAATTATATCATTTAATTGCAGTGATTGTTTGAAACATTTTGTCGGCCTATAAGGCTAGAAAAAGCACTTCCTAAATCCCCACGAAGACGAAGTGCCCTATTATGCAAATTTCTTGGGACAAACTTGACTTCAGCAATCGCGGAGAAATGCTTCAGCGAGCTAGTTCTATAAAATGCGAATCAGTTTATTATCATAACTAAAAAGAAAAGAAATGATGGAGCTCGACATGCAGTTGCTGTTATAACTGCGTCTTATATTAATATATCATGCTATCCTCTAGTGTAATGGATGAATGAATATTAATTTAAAAAGGAAATAAAGCAATGACAAAAAGGGTTTAAAAACTTTTTAATTTAAATTAACCTACGCTGTTATATTATATGTCAGAATTAAGTGTACACCTTTTTCTATTATATCCAAATAAACAGTTCGGTTTGTTTTCAGTTTCTTATTTTCGACATTTAAAATTATATCATTCAATTAAATGACAGGTACTTTTTACGCATTATGGTTTAGAAAACATGATGCTTTATTTGGTCTCTTAATTATATTTAGTGTTAAGTAATACAAGGTCGTTCACTTTTGAATGGCAAAATGTATGTTTGTATATATCATGATAGTATATTTACTTGCACACGACATGAAAATTTTTCACAACTTTTATTTAGTTGTACTACATTTCCTATTTCTTCGTTGCCTCAATACGACGTCGGACTGAGCGCTGAAATGACGTTACGCTGTATATTCGAACACAGTGCGCAACGTCTCTGAGCTGGAAGACGTCGCCGTTTCGAATGCTGTGACGCTTTAAACGCATTCAAGAAGTTCGCATTTCTGTGCAGACACTTTGAAACAGACTCCATGCTGCAAATGTTCGTGCAAGGAGACTTGTCGTGCGTCCGCCATTCACGCAATCGCAGATGCCGGTGTTAGTTAATTTATCAACATTCACGAATAGGACGATAACCACTATATCGCATACTATTCACAGATGAATCCAAATGTAGACTGTACTTTAATGATGGACATAAGTTGTAAATACAAAAGAATTAACGTTTCGCCATTGCTCTGTATCAAACATTGGCAGTTTCGGAGGGAGGTTCTGTGCTAGTTTGGCCCGGGATATCGTGTAACAGTCGCTTAATCCTCTTGTGATTCGGAATGGACCACTTACCGCTGTACGAAATAGAGACGAGATTATCTATCTCTTCGTGCGTTTTTATACTGAAGCAGTTGGTCAGAACTTTGTTTTTACGGATGATATTGCACGCCTTCACAGAGGACTGAACGTATGAACTGGCCGGCGAGGCCACCTGAACTTTACCCGACAGATCATGCTTGGAACATTTTTCAGCGCCGGATATCATGTCGGAATCGCAGACCAGAGACACCCGATGACCTTAGCGGAATGGAGTCGAATCCCTCCAGGCGGACTTTCGAAAACTTATTCGCAGCTTAAAACGCAATTTGATTTAACTCATCTCCTGAAAACCGCTATGCTATAATGAGCTGACGACGAGTAACAAAAGAGTGTTTTTATCAATAACCCTTTTTACCAATCAGTTTGTGGCCTACAAAATCGCAAAAGTGAAAATAAACATAATATTTTTTAACCATGAAAAGTGTTGACAACCTGCGCTAGACATATTTTATTGAATATATATATGTGTTTGTGTAGTATTGCATTTATTTCTAATCTAATGGTATCTTCAGATCTTATTGAGAGGGTTATAAATCATGCTTACTGTGTTGACAATTTCTATAAAAAATAATCGGGGACAACCGCTGTAGCTTATGTACGGTGATATCGGGTCGTCATCAGATCTTACAGTATGTTAGATCTGACTTTAGTGAGATTGATGAAACATGGATGCAGGGAAGTGACTGCGGCTAGAGGTGGTCATAATTACTACTGACGACTATAAGGTGGATAAAAATAAGACGTTGATATGCTGTCTTTATGTTTAACATTACCCCCACCCAACTTGTTGAATCCATAGATTTTTTCGTTGGTGTGTTTTTATTATTTTATTGTAATATTGTTTCAAACATTTTAACTGAATTGAATTTTCTAACTGGAACTTATGTTTACATGTTTTTCAAAGTTTGTTGAATAAATAATATTTATGGCTGTAATACTTAGTTATGGTTGTCAGTTATTTAATTTTTGCATTGTTTATTTAAACACAATTCTTCTTTTTTCCAACGCCAAAATTCGAGACGATAAAATAATAGTAGATATGCGTTTGTGCGTTTGTCTCTTTTGACTCTATATTGCTCAACCAACAAAACTGATCCTTTTTCTCACATAACGTAATTAAATCCATATTGTTGCAATAAATCAGGCATTTTTTCATTAATATGGTTATAAACCATATTTTACCTTGTCAAAGCAATTATAATCAACAATTTATTTTACATGTACCAACAGACCAGTAATCATATTTACTTTTAACGGTTACATCCCTGTACCATTAATTTTTATATTGTCTATTTCTTATCATTTAAGGAAGGGGCGCTTTCAAAAGGGTAGTTATGTTCTAAAAAACAGTCGTTCCGTGCAAGCTAGAATAGTTTTTTCCAGACAGTTTAATAATATGGTATGATAAGTGTTTCACTGTGCTAGTTGGGAGAGCAATAAGATACTAAAGAATATACGCTGAGTTATGTTGTACTATTTACCATTCGGACAGGAAAGGATTTCATTTAGAAATGTTGAAAAAGTTAAAATGTTCTTTTTTTATTTTGCACTATGTCATATATACCTTTCAGAGCTCTCCAGACAAGTAAAATAGTTTTAATAAGGGTGCGATAAATACATTTTATGGTTCTCAACTGTTTTTTTTAAAGTTAAAATTTTAAATATGGTAATCAAGTTTAGAAATATGCGTGGAAATTGGGTTTTTTTTTCGAATTTAAGACATTTTGACCATCTTATTATTGATAACTTTTCATAAAAGTAAGAAAGCACTGAGACATTTTTTTCAACATGCAACAAGTACACTATTTGCCTGGGATGTCTCTAGAGACGCGTAGGCGAGTGTTAGTAATGATTACGTTATTTATATGTTTCAAATTAAAAGATTAAAGTTTTAAATCACTTACCCCCAACTACCATTGTAGGATACCAACAGTTACCACATTCAAAACAGCAGTCCCAAGTGTAATGACAAACGTTTGCGCAAGCACTGACACAAGCGTAGATGCGGCTGCATAGCACCCAATATGCACAAATTTCAATCATTAAGCTAAAACCAATCAAGCCTCTGCATGTGTCGAAAGTCGCTTCCTCTGAAAAATTAGACAGAGTAATCTTAACACCCTCATCTTCAGTGTTATACAATATAAGTAAAAAAATGATAAAAAGGCATCACGCTATCTTACACATTGAACGCATGCCTTAATGCAGTTCCTTAGTACATTTTGTAATGATATTGCTAGTAATTTAAAACCTAGACGGATTAAAAACCCTGTCTATAACATATAAACAAAGACAAAGTCATTGTTGAAAGGTGTCTATTTAGTAATAAAAAATTACTGAAACTCCAAAGTTCCAAAAGTCAATAATTAAATGAATCTATTTAATTAAATGCCAAAATTAAAGCTTCTTTTCTGCTTTAATGTAAATTAAAGATTAATTTAAAATTCGTCGCCTAAATTCCCATATTAATATAAGTTTTAGAATTAAGAAATTACATTTTAAATAGCTATGATCTTATGGATCAAACTCTGAGTTTTAGTTGTTACATAATTGAAAATTGTGGCCAGAATAACAAATTATACAGAGATTCTGGTTTTATACAACTAAGCAAAAATGGTATCTTCCAATGGACTAGTCCATAATCAACCAATCAAAATGCACTAATAAAGTATCTTCTATCAAGAGGTTGACTAGCTTATTCTAGTATCACTTAAAAAATATTTATACATTTATTTGTACTACAAATAACATTAAAACTTTATATAACACATAAGGTGCATAAATCAATGTTGAATCTACACAAAAAAGTATTTGAAGTATGCATAGTACAGAAAGCACTTTCAGTTTTCTTACTCTCTAAAACAAAGGAAAGTAGTTCCTCAGGAATAAGAAACAGTCCCTTGAAGTTTACTGAATTTAACTGAATACCCTTAATTTCACAGATATTACTATTTAAATATCATCATTTTGTGAGAAACTACAGTTAAAACAAATAATACATTCAGGGTTTTAGTACTATTGATGAGTCATATAGTTACATAGACCTAAGCCTAAATTTGTGTACAGTAGCAGTTGCTTCCCTTGGCAATGATTTAATTACCATAGTTATACTAATAAAGGATATATAGGAAATGTTGAATGTCTATGAAAGATACATGTACTTACAATTTGATTATGACAATTACATAAAACCACATAAGCTGATGTGATACTGAAATCCAACTTTACCACATGTGTAAATTAACTTAATTTTTCAACTCATACATAATGTAAATCATTGATTTGGGAGTATACAGGCTTACTTGAACTATCGATTTTTTGGGGAGGAGGGGGGGAATACTGTGTCTTTTTCTTGCATGATTGGCTAAGCGCTGCCTTCGAATATGGGGTTTGTTTTAAAATTTTTGTTGGTGTCATCAACTAAAATGATTGGATTGCATGTATCAAGTTACCATTATATGACATGTACCATCAAATATGATAAAGACATTTTCAAGGCCATAACTAAGTATACTTCGACCTTTTTAAGAGATACGATTTATCGCGTTTGTTTGTGTTGCTGCATTAGAGAGTCTCCCATGGCAATTTAGTCAGTATGTTATCGGTTACCGGTGTCATATCATCAAAGTCATGCTTAACAGGGTTATCTGTGCGACCTTTTATATCACAGTTAGCTCAGTTGGTAGCGTGCTATATCAGTTCATTTCGAGGTATTCACTCATTCGCCCACGCCGCCTAGCCCCGGGTTGAGTACAACTCAATATTTACACCAATTGATAGTACAATTTACACCAATTGATAGTACACATGCGATCCATTCGATGAACATGGAACCTTCTGTTCGGTATAATTTGAATTATAAAATTTCTATTTTCAGTGGCGAATGGCCCTCAGATAAACGAATGGGATCGTCCTAAACGAGAAAACAAGAAGCGGAACTAAACATAATAAAATTTTCACAGGGGATCTGAGATCCGAGATTATAAACCCAACATATCACAGACAACGCCAAAGACAAAATTTAAAAAGCAGGAAGTATATTCTTGGGGTGATAAAACAATATCTTATTCTATATTGGCTGGTATCTTGAAACCACCTATTTTCAAACTGGCGAAATATGCAAACAAAAATATTTTTAGAAGTACTGCATGTATAAACATACTTCATAAGTATCTTGCTCAACGACCTTCAAAGGACGTAGCTGATAACAGCACTCTAGATTGCCACGTTTATCAGGATTATCCTCGCAACTTTTTGCGGGGTTGTCCCGAAAGTCTCTTTTTGTAAATAATTTAGTTCTACTATCAGTTTCATATCGGTTTTCGTATCATTGATAAGTGAGGACAACAGCTGCAAAGTACATGAGTGCATTATAATTTTAATAAACCGAGAACTCGAATTGTACTTTGCTTTGCTGACTGATCATAGGTAGGTTGTGGGTTTAAAGACACATCGGCGGCACCATCGGCAGCAAAATTGTTAAACTGACCCGTTTCATCAAACTTCGAGCATCATGCAACTTCAGTGGTAAAACTAGAAATTTTATTTCCCATTCCCTAAACAATTAATGCTTTACTCCTGTTTTGTTCTGTATTCTAGTGTAACGGTTGCAAATAAAGCATATTGTTGCCATTGTGTCCACAATATTATTATATAACACAAGTATTCAGACTTACGGCATTAAAAAAATCTACCAATGATAATTAGGTAATAAGATAATTAGATTTAGATAGTATTTAGATAAATAACTTTAAGATATGTCTTCATTTTCTGATGTGTATTGACCTCCCCCACACTCTTCCCCTAAAATAAAAATTAATATACAATTGCCGTATATTGATTCAGTACAACTTAATTTTTTCTCATTCCTCCTGCTTAAAACTTTGACACATTGAATTTTGGTAAACAAAATTACTTTGCTGCACTAAATCAAAACAGGTCAACAGCAAAAGCCATTTTGGACACTTTTTAATAAATCATCCCCTGAGATTCACTCACAAAGAATCTTAATAATCTATCTGTGGTCCGTAGTAACCAAACACTGATTAATATTATTTGAAATCCACCTTGTAATTCATCAGCGTAGCCTGCTTTTTTGTAATATTTAGCCCGTACAATTTACAATTATAAATTGAGAAAAAAAACACATTTTTCTGTTGCTTCATCGCGAAAGATGCAAAAGTAAAGATATTAATTAATAGGTGTTATTCCAACATGAAACATGTTTATCACTTACATATACTAATGGTTAAACTGGCAAACTTTTAAAAGAAGTGTTTGACAATATTCTGGGAATTTAAAAGTGATCTTAAGCACTGGTTGACGTTCCACACAGCCGAACCCTTAAACGTAAACCTAATAGTTCCGTAATACTGACTGATGCAATGAATAAGAATTGTAGTGAAACTTCTTCAACAATTAACTGTAAATTTAAAGTTTAAGCATCACGAATTTGAAATATGTGGTCTAAAAGAGCATATTTCACATTCAGCATGTTCAGTACTCGATGACAAATATTGCAATTGAGTTGCAACTAACTATCGTCCATAGGAATAATGGTTAACTATATTTTAGGGGGTGTTAAAACAAATGTAAAACATGTTTATCAGAAAATAGGTTTCAACATATTTTGTGCGATGTTTTGCTGTTTACACAATGCGTTTTCAGTTGAATTTCGAGGTAATGAAAAAGAATTCCATAAAACTATCGCTCGTTCACACTAGAACACCTCGTGATATCACAGAATGAAACTTCTATTAAGTAGTCTTTAATACTTTGTGTAATGCAATCAGTTTTCTTAATAATTATTTTATTTTACGCGATAATTACAATACTTTAATACACGTACACTTATTTCGGAATAAACTGTACTTACTACAGCATTAAATAGACAATAAACACACTTAGCTAAAACAAATACGCATGCGCTAGCACATTTTATAACCTATAAATAAATGTAATATTAAAGTATGTATACCTTTTGATTGAACACTATCATTTCCTCCGTACATATAATTGTCTTTGCAGTATTCGTTCGAATAATGGTGAATCTTGCATAGGTCAGTGCCTGTAAAAAATTAAAACAGTTTACATAATTATTAAAAAAACACAGTACTTTCTCGACAGATGTCAATTTTTAGAACCGCTTCCAACACTCAATAATTAAATAAATTCAAAACATTAATGTGGTCAATACAAAAATCATGTATCTGACAAATGAAATGGTTGCTTCCTTTATCATGTACATGTATAAATAATCGTCGTCAGTATCAATGTGATCAACATCATTATTAAAATCAGCTCACTGTGAAAATGCTACTACTAATTATGTTATTGTTGCGATATTAATAAATAACTTCTGTATTATTTTGCTGTAAGAAATAACAAGCATTACCCATTAGCTTTATTAGTCCTAAGGCCTGTACAACCAGCACGACTGTAAAACCAGCAAGTATTAGGAATGGAATACAACAATTTGCCATTTTGAGATTGAAAAAGCGTGCTGTAAAATCAGTAAATAAACGCTTTCGAAAATTTAATTATCAACAAAGCAAAAAAAAAATACTTGACATTTATGTTATCACTGACGAAGTATACTGGACAAAAATTAAAACATGACAAAATAACATAGGAATCTCCTATTTATGAAGACAGTTAGTGCAAACATCTGGTATTTGAACAACATACTTTTTACATTGGAAGTTGTCGGTTCAGTATCTGTCGGTTTAAAAAAAATAAATCGTCGGCAAATAAACAGTTGGATATTGTTTTTCTTTAATTCAAAGGGATGTTATTTGCATAAAAAGGATATTCAAGTAACTGTTTCTTTTTTTGCATTAGCGGACTTACACTGTAAATTGTGTTTACATGCCACAAACTTCTAAGTTTCACACTCAAAAATCTGTGTGTGGCTTTTTTGTAAAATTATCGATCTCATGATAATTTATGAAAGAGAATATAACCTTGACCTCTTTGAAAAAAACAACAACATCATACCGCTTTTTCGAATGTCGAGATATTTGCAAATACCACAAATGAAGGTTAAAATATAGCATCACTGAACAAAAGTTTAAAAAAAAAACGACGTAAGTATTTTTGTTCAGTATATTACTTGATAATTTTACCTCGTGTTCAAGATTTGCTATCTGACTCCAATACCATCTCAATAAATAATAGATTGTGTGATACAAAATTTAAAAAAATATAACAGCTTAATAAATATAACAATATATGCAATACAAGTATCACAGATATTACACTGAATATTGCAATTTCAATAATCTTAGGCATACTAGTATACATATAAGTTAAAATGGCAACTGAACCTCTTCAGCCGAACAAGCTCCATTAGGATTTGATATTTAATATGTCTATGCGACGGAACTGGAGAATGTAAATATTTGATAGCATCTTGTGTATTTTCCGTAGCGGTTTGATCAATGTCGCTGAAAACTTAAATTAAGTCCGGTCCCCGATGGAGCTTGCTCGGCTAAAGAGGTTCAGTTTTATTTCTAAATGAACGAAAATCCCAAGTTTTAGTTCTCTGTCTATTATGCTTATTGACTAGTTAATAATAACAACTAAATGTTCTAGTAGCGCGATATTTATTTGTACATTTTCACCTGTCTCTAACTATAATGCATTAATACATTCAAATATAGCTACGCTGAAATGAAAGCAAAGATAAAGGAAGATGATTCGTGCATCGCAATCACTTTTTGTAAAACAGACGTGTTTAATAATACTTTTGAGTAAACACTCCTCTTAGATTTTAATTCAAGTAAAAATAATATTGTTTAGTGTATGTTGTTGTACGTACTAATTGGTTCACCATTGTTTCCAATGTCATCTTATTGATCATCATCATCATCATCATCTTCATCATCATCATCATCATCATCATCATCATCATCATCATTTTCGTTTCAGAATTGCAGATCACAAAATATTCTGTTTCGCAACTAGCAATCAAAAATATGTATAATAATTTTTACCGATTATTAAAGACTTGGTGACAGAATGAAATGTATGTCATTGCCGTTTTCGTTTTGTTTTAATTATACAACCGAGTTTATACTATGGTAATAACAGTTCGTAGAATTTATTTTCGTATAAACTATTGCGTTCAAGACCCACCTACTTATTTTCCCAGTTCATTAAAAATGAAAAAAAAATAAATTAAATATAAGATCTTTGTGCTAAAACTATAACCAATATTCTATAGGAAACAACTTGATGTCGTAATTGTAAGCATCTTTTCACGGTAAATTCATGATCGACTTGAGTTCCTCATATAAAATTTACTATTTATAATGAAGATCATTTTTCTGTCTTTTCGCAACATATTTAGTATACAGGATAGCAAAATGTATAGGAACCAAAGTCAAGACATACGATCTCTAGAATCAGATTATGACGCGTGCAGTGTAACCTATACTGCATTCTATTCTTCAATAATTTGAACTGTGAAAATAAGTCCGGCAACGTTAGTTAGTACGAAAACTAAGATTCGACGTCATGGTCAAGTTAAAAATTGTCTTCAAGTCCGCTTGAGGCACTTAATTAAGTATAAAAAGGGTAAATTTTGTGGAAAAAAAATATTGGACTAGATCATCGCTAGATTTTATGAGCAATAAAATACAATTTCACATATACATTTACATGTGCATTTTATAATACAATTTATATACTATTCTCGGCTTTTTACGACAATGTGTGACGTACAAGAAGACCATAACACATATTCGTTGCGTAGTGTAGCGAATGTAGCTGACGACTGTCAGTGGGAGTTTTTATAAAGAACATTGAAAAGGAAATACGTTGTCCTTCACCATAAATAAAGACAATTTAAATCAAATGTGCCCAGAGGCTTCCGGAAAGTCTCCAGATGACTCGCTCTTTAGTACAAGCTCGTAATGTTTCTTCTTAATTTTTTTGAAATTGTAGAACCATCTGCCAATTGTGTTTCCTCCCGTCCACGCTCAATAACAACTTCAATGGTGTAATCGGAAAAAGGTCTCTGGTTCGAATCCTAACAAACATCACTTTATGAAAATACACATTTATGGAATTTATTTGTAAGAATTCATTTGAAATCGTTTTACCACATCTGTTTTTAGAATACTTTTTAAATAGTGTTTTTTCTGCAATTTTATTAGTAACATTTTGCAACCATATATAGGCTATAAATGCATTGTGCTTTAGCGCATACACGCAATATATGCAGTTTTAAAACTACACAGGTTGTATACACAGGAAAAAACGGCCTATGAGAGTTGTAAGAGAATGGCAATTTTAAATTTAAAAAAAAAGCGACAAAAACATTAATTCGAACTAACGAGTTTACGTCTATATTCTTGAACTGAAATACCTTTACCGACTGTGCTAAGCGGGCTTCTTAACTTTCCCGCTTAATATTGTTTATACACATTCGTATCGATTTGCATCTGATAGTAAAGTTTATGAAATACACCGACTGAAGGGTCAAATGCAAGAGTGCCAGGTCAATATTGTTGAACAATAACAGAAATTAATATGACAGTGCATACACATTTTGTCAATTAGTAAACAAAAAATATATTTATAGCCAAAGCTTTACAGTCATTACTTTTTTAAAAAGTTGATTATGTTTACTCGTCTACAATTTAAATAAAGTGAAATTATGAAGGTTTCTCAATTTCTTATTCTATTGAGGTGATCAAAACAAGATCTAACAAATATAATGACCAAACATTGTTTTACAGCATGTATTGTGGGGGTAAAATGGGCCTTATATGTTTTGGTACTGACTTGAATTAATGAAATATAATAAAATAAACATAACACTTTAATAAATAAACAAGATTGCCATTGTGTTTTCTCTACCGAGATTTCTTTCAAGGGATAAAAGCTACATGGGCAACACCACGATCTTCCCTGATCTAATCATTTGTTTGCATCTTCAATAATCGCGAAAGCAGTCCTGGCAGCATTCTTAAAATCAGTAAAAGGAAAATGAAATATGCATATCAGGAAATGCCACAACAAAAATTCACACCACACAGCCAAAAAGTAGAAAGGAAAAGACAACATGGGTTTTAATGATCAATTTCAAAGAATACACCACACGCAATTACCGATAAAGAGAACCTGAGTGGATACCGCCTTGGAACGTTTTGTCCCCACAATAGGTGCTAATAATTGTGTATTTTGATGCAACAATGATTTTTTAAATGAAGTTTCAGGCAAAAGCGGGATTATATTTAACTAGCATTATGATTTCATGCTAACAAAAACAGCTTAATGTACAATTTCTTTTTTGACAAACGCTGAACTATAAAAATATGACCGTTTTTTATAATAAAAAAAATCTACATTAAAACAAGATGGCTGTTCAGTTGAACACTTGTGTCTTCCTCATGTACGACGTCCGAAAATAATCCAAGTACAAGTTGACCATTTTAACGTTATTTATATCGTGGATCACAGTAAAGAGGACAGTCTAAATGAAAATTTGGAATGAGTTAATTATCCAGCTCTATATGCTCAAACATACATGCTCAAACTCGTAGCGCAACATATAGCTTAAACTCATAGTGTTACATACATACTCAAACTCATAGCGAAACATACATGCTCAATCTCATAGCGCAACATACATGCTCAAACTCATAGCGCAACATACATGCTCAAACTCATAGCGCAACATACATGCTTAAACTCTTAGCGCAACATACATGCAAAACTCATAGCGCAACATACATTCTCAAACTTATAGCGCAACATACATGCTTAAACTCATAGCGCAACATACATGCTCAAACTCGTAGCGCAACATACATGCTTAAACTCATAGCGCAACATACATGCTCAAACTCGTAGCGCAACATACATGCTAAAACTCGTAGCGCAACAAACATGCTCAAACTCATAAAGCAACATGCTCAAACTCGTAGCGCAACATACACGTTCAAACTCATAGCGCAACAAACATGCTCAAGCTCATAGCGAAACTTACATGCTCAAACTCACAGCACAACAAACATGCTCAAACTCATAGCGCATCATGTCAAGATGCAAAGTGAACGTATTAAAAAAAGTTTGTTTTGTGCATTAAATCAAACTTCTATAACACTTGACAGTCTATCTTATATAATACAGTCTTTTGTAGTACAATATGTAAAAGAAGTAAACATAGACTACAGATTTTAATTGAATTTTCACTGTATAAAAATCGCTATAAAGACGTTGCTGTAAATTTATTTTTAAAACAAACAAACGAGAGCTTTAACAATTCATATGATAAAATAACAGTAATTATGCATACAACCTAGTTCTTATTATCATTCAAAGACTGCAAAACGTTTCGGAAGGAAAGTTTCATAACCGACCTTTTTTTATTTGAAAAGTATATGAATAGCTTTATCCTCGGTTGATATTTATATTTTAATATAATACTGTAGCATATTAACATTTCGTAAATTTGAAAATGATATACCATTAGTATTCCAATGAGCAAACTAGCCAAACAGTATTTGAATCCGTCAATGTAAGAAAACAGGTCGCCGGGTTTTAACTTGATTCCAATCTCAAGGTCGCCAGCCAGATTAAAAATAACTAAACTAAACATTTTTTAAAACGTAAAACTAATAAGAAATATAATTTTAATGATATTACACGTGATTAATAGTAATGTGTTTGTCACTGACGGCTTGGTTTCAGACGGCTGGATGAGAGCTTCTTAGAAATGAAGATGGGGTAAGTAAGAATTTGCTGCTACAGTTTCATCTTTAAAGGAAGAAAGGGTTTTCAGGGAAGTAAGTACTGAAAAATGAATCGCTCCTTTCTAGGTAGATGAGATTTTTTAAAAGTCAAACCGTAATGCGCTTAAATATGTCACGTTCTATGCTAGATCTCCCACCTATTTTCTTTCAGATACGTACAAATGTGCCAAGATATGTTGCACCAATTAAAAATAGATACAAAATGTACAGTACTGAAAATCACGAAATTGACAAACGAAACGGAGAGGAAATGGAAATGAAACGCTTTTCACTCTATGTTAAAACGGAAACGAAATGGAAACGGAACGCTATCGAAATGGAAACGCAGCGGAGCGCTAAAAAACGCTTGAACGCTTGAAACGGTAGAAACGCTATAATCGGAGCGCTTGGAACGCTAGAAACGGTAGAAAAGGAATAATCGGAACGCTAGAAACAGCTTGCTTATTTATAGTAGCGTTTTCATCGTTTCTAGGTCACCCGAGTTTTTATAGTAACGTTCTAACCGTTTCTTTGTACGAAATTAATTTTAACGAAAATATTAGTTGTAGAAATGACGCTTCGTTGGACACTTGTTTCAAGTAATGATCAGTCTAAATTTTGAAAAATTATTCAGCGCTGATCGGGCAATTGTAACACGTTTATCGAAAGATTAGACATTTCGCTTCATGTATATGCATAAGGACCTCGGGTGAATATATTTTTCACTTGAACCTATGTTTATTCGTGTACGTTTTTTGATCTTTGATAATTTGAAGATGTGTTTTTATTAATTAGTTTTATAGCTTAAAACGCGATATTGAAGAGAACTAGCAAAAAGTAAGGACAATGCAACATTATTTTGTTTCTTGCGTCGGGGATTCAGTAATGAAAAACGAAATAACATGTTGCAATCATGGTTTATTTTACTCATAGGAAACAGCATCAAGCGCCCATTGAAAAATAATGTTTTCAGGAATTTAACATTCGTCATTAAATATGACCTACAATAAAACGCCGACAATAAATATATGGCGATAAAAACCACGTGATTTGTTCGAAATACACGTTGTCGAATACACCATAAACATATGACGTAAAATGCATATCAGGTACAATGAAACGTTAACAATACGTCAGACTTGTGCAATTAAAAAGACATCATTTGCACGAGATACACGCTTCTTGCGCAAAGCATGTGAAAAGTTTTCGTCGTGGGTGGTATTTGTGTTCTGTTTTTTAAGTTTTGGTCTTGGAACGATTCGCATGAATGACATGATGCTTGCGATCAGAATCATGCATTTCTCGGTCACAGATAGAAAATATTGCTTTCAACATTCAATTATTTAACAATTATAACAACAATTTAAAGTCCTGTTTTGAAACTGAACGTTTCAAATTAAGATTTTGTCAAATCCTTTCTGCACTGAAAAGGCTTTCAATCATCAATAATTCAAATAATGTACGATCTTTTACTCTTTTACATTAGATTTCACAGGCGGTGATCTATAACCAGTAGATAGTTGTTATTTATTATCTTGTTGTTTATTTTTAGTTTCAAAATTAGTGTACCGCACTCGCAAAATACAACATTTTATAGGATGTCTGGTCCAATATTTATTTCAAGTTGCGTTTCGTCTAAATATAATTATTCAGCAATAGCAAGTTTGGAAAAAGTGATCTCCCTTTGTATTATCAACAGTAGGCACTTTCCCGTTAGTCATGAAGAGGTTACCTCCCGTGATCATTGTACGATTATTATTTTTCTGTTTATACTGAACAAATATCTGATGTAACTCTAGAAAGCTTAGTCACTTTGTAGTATTGCAACACTGAATTACATGAGCGTATTGTATAAAATATTTGTTTCTTAAGTTTAAATTACGGATACATTTTCAAAAACAAAACAAATCGCAACAAAAGCTAATCGCACTTGCATCTTACTCAGATATTTAAATTGAAATGAAGTAAATTGAAATTAATGTCCCGTGAATAGCGAAAGATAGATATCAGTCGTATCAGGACGCACGTGGGGTTACATTACCGGAGCTAAATATTTTAGCACCAAAATGATTAAGATGTTTTGCTTTATTTTTTTTCTCAATAATGTAAATTCTTCATAAGACAATAACGTTTACAGTGTTGTTAGAAATACAATGGTAAATACACTCTAAGGCATGCTTATCGTGTAGACAATGTTCTTAAATCACTTTATTCCTGGCGTCAGCTCGAGTCATGTATACGCACGTGTGCACCGCGCTGGGAATTTGCGGGAATTTGCGGGAACATAATATGAATCTTAAACTATATCGTTTTTGATAGTGATCAACATTATTCTGATGTAAAAATTTTTAAATCACTAAATATTAGCAATACAAACTGATGTAAATAATTCAGCAAATTTATTTAATCTGACTGATAGTCGTATTACGTGTAGTGATAAAGCTACCATGCTGAAATAGCGTCGCTAACAAAATGATAATCTTCTGTTAATTTTATAACAACGTAGTTTATAAATAAATAATTCTAAAGTTTTTGTCCAATTCAGTTTGATACATAATTTCATTATTGACCGGTTTTATCACCTATATGATGTAGATATCACTGATGATTGTCATGGCAACAATTGCCCGAGGCAGATAAATTATCGGAATTTTAGGGAATTTACATGTACATAATGACATTCTTATTTTACTGTTCTTTGGAGCCAATTTTACAGGCCGTGCAATTGGAATATTTAAAAAAAAAGCACCAGCTTAAAAAGATCAGAACCTTTTTCCAGCAGAGGTGTGTGTCCGACAAAAACAGTTTTAAAGAGCCCACAATAATTGTAATATTTAAATTTCACTTAAAATCGCGTTCATCACTTGAATGGATTTGGTATAATACACTGGCCGGACCGTATCGGACGTTTCCCTGCCATTAAAAATTATAAAGAGCTGCCACGTCCACGTCAAAATCTGGTTAATCACTATAGAAAATATAAGTTTATTACAGAATTTTAAAATAAAATAAATATAATTCCTCTGGGCGGAGCCTTTGGGTGACAGAATAAAAAATGATTCGAATAATTGTAGTAGAGATCATCAAAAGACATATTCTTCCCGAGTTAAATGTGAGTATGATAATAATCTTGTCATTAAATGTAAAAAAATGTTTGAATTGATCTTATGCCCTTGTTTTGTCTCTCGGAGGAACCTGTTTCTAACTAGTGTGTAATTTCATTAATACACGCAAAATTCGAAATGTAAATGATAATCTATCTGACCAAAAAGTGGTCTCTAATGCATGTGAACAGGGTGATCTTTAGGTTTATCAACTAAGCTAGTGTTTCACAAAGGTTGACCCGGTTTGGAAAAGGACCGACAAACGAACACAAACATTTACCATGTACGTTGGTAATCAGATAACAAGATATTTCTTTTATTTGACCTAGAGACCTAGTGTTTGACTCGCAATATAAACCAATTACAATTTGAGCATGTGAAAATGGTTAAGGGTAGCCACCTACATTACAACAGACCTCTTTTCGTTGATTAGCAGGATAGCAATAATAATACTAATGAAACAACAAACAACAAAGAAAAAAAAACGACAAACGACATTACAGATGACACTTTGACAAAACAAGCAAATACAAGCAAAATACTAAGTAGTGTATCGCCTTAGAACTGTCAGTGACAATAACAAACATAAATTAGGCACTGGGGGTAGGTAAACCCGATTTCATATCCAAAATATTAACTACTAACCGTTGTTATCAATGAATAGAACCATAGAGAAACAAATAAGCTCGCATAATAATAAAAATGAAATAAAGACAATAATGTCGAAACGTAAGTGGCCGTTAAAAGTTTGATAAAATAAGGTTACAAGTCGAAAGTCATCGGCTGTGTTAGCGTATAGAGTCAATCACTAAATTGAAATTGATTTTATTTATTAATTAACAAAGTAACAATTTACAAGGTTAATCAGTACTGCCTAGAAACCACCGAAACTTGTACGGAAGTCCGGGTTATTTATTTATCTACGCATCAATGCAAAATTGTGGTGTTTCTGTTAATTACATTGATTTTATTGTTTTTAATGTGGTTTCTATTTTTCTAAAGCAAAATTCAAAATATAATTTAAGATGTATTTCTTGGATAACAATTTATTTATAGACAAATTAAATTCAGACACCGCGAAACCACTGTTCAACAACGAACAACGCCTTTGCTTTCAGAACTTGATTTAGATATATTGTAAATGAATTAAAAAATCTGATGTCATGGGTATTTCCTTTTGCTTTCGTGTATGCTTGATGACAATAAAAGTAATATTTCGTCTAAATTACTGTGCTTTGTTAAGCATGTTCACTCAATAACTAGATGGGTGTTCAGTTGAACACTTGTGTCGCTCTCTGGTGCTATGTCGGAATAAAAATGTAATTACAAACAGGGGCACACTCTATCAAATGTGCCCTTGACCTAAATAATTTGACATATACACGAGCATGTGTCATAAGCAATATAATTTAAAGGTTCATGAAGAAATTTTGAGAATTGGCAAAGTTATAGCCAACGTTAAGTTTTCATGTCAAAATCCAAGTACAAAAAGGGGCGTAACTCCATTAAGTGTGACCTTGACCTAAAGAATATATCATCATCACGTGCGTGATGTCATAAGCAATAAAATGTGAAATTTTCATGAAGAAATATTAAGAAATTGCAAAGTTATAGATGTAGCCAACGTTCAGTTTTCGTGACGGAAGGTCGGATCGACGGACAGACGGACGGATGGACAAAGCAATCCCTATGTATTATCTATGAGAGAATATTCTATTACATGTATTTTGTTCCACTGAAAATTAGGTTTTTGCATACCAGATAAGTGTTTACCAGTGAGGAAACTTGTGTCATTCCCTTGGGATAAGATACACCTTATCATTTGTATGCTAACGTGAGTGACGTATGTTTACAAGCATTTGTGGTCATGTATTTTAGTTAGGTATGTCATTTAGAAAACAAAAATAAACTTTCTTAATTTCATCATTTTGGAGTATTGAAAAAAAGTGAAATACATACCAGGAATCGTCACACTAACAAAACAAAGCCTCCCCACGCAGCGAAAAAGAAGAGAGAGTATGTTTGTTATAAGTATGTCTATTCAAATAAGACGCCACAAACAATTAACGAAAAACAGAACCTTTGGGGATACCGAAATTTAGATTGTATACATATACTAAAATGTTTTGATTATAAAAGCTATGCAAAAAGGGATTTTGCATGAGGTATCCAGCTACTTTAAGACAGAAAAATCTGTCTCTTCGAGCCTCTTGCCCTCAACAACTGCCCAACCTCGGTGACTGTTTGATCGACTTTTACTTTACACTCATGCAAAATACTTATATCATTGATACATGTTAATATTCATCCGTTGTGATGGGATAATAGAGAGCTTGTGATTTAGGACGTGTACCTGTACGGGTACGTGTAAGCTACAAGTTCAAACAAAAGTAATGTTATGTTCCACTATGAATGTATTAATGCTGTGTTGCTTGATAGGATTTGTTTACTTTTTATTTATAACTTATGAATGGTATTTAAATTATATTTAGATCTATAGGGCAAAATTGAATTATGTGTCAAAGTTTTCCATTCAAATTTTATAAATACAAAATGGTTACTATCATGAAGTATCTGTGAAAAGGTTGCATATGCTAGTATTGAAAGAGAGAACCTGTGTAAGAGAAACTTTTACAAAGCATTATTTTTTTATACAAAGAAGCAATGGTATACAATAAATATATATACAAATCATATTCATATTATCTTAATTTTTGTCAACATATTTACAAAACCCGAAGAAATTTGAAATCAGATTCAAAGATGGTAGCTCTAATTCCTTGAGTAGAAAATCGTAAGTCGACAGAGAATATGCTAAGAATTTTCAGTGGTAAGTAAATGAACATAAAGATTTTATTGTAAACTGAACGTCAACAAAAATGTCGTTTTTTTTCAGAATAACGTATGCTGTTTCGCAAGATAGACGCTTTCTGTCTCATCAAATGGAAACGAAGATCTTGCGCCATAAAGATCAGTTACAAAAAAAAGACGTATCGGAATTGGGTGAAAGGTGCTCTGGCACTGAAATACCTGAGGGGCGGCGTTAAGTTGTTTGCAGATGAACTAGCAAAGACGGAACACGGTCTTATGATGCTAAATCTAGGAATTACTCCTGGATCTGTCTGCGGGCTTTGCAATTTGATGACACTGAAGCCAAAACATCCTTCTTATCAATGTCCTTATAAAGACTGCAATTGTCTCCGCAGAAATAAGACGAACTGTCCGAACGGAATATGCGACATAATCTGTGACAAAATAATGAGTTCTCATATACGAAATAAGCCAGACTGGAAAAATACAGATATAACTAAATGGACCACAAACCCATGGGAAATCTCAAAATGCTTCATTAATGCTCCTGGATACGACAAGACAACATCAGCAGCAGATACAGATATTGCCGGCTTACTGCATTTGTTTATAAACAATACAAGTTTCCAAGGACACATTTCTTGTGTAAATCTTTACGAAAAGGTAAAACAAAGGCAAACCATAAGTTTTATCAAAATTATAATATTTCTGAAAAGTCAACGAATACCAAATACCGTATCAGGATATCGGTATATACTATCTGGATACTATCCGAATAACCGTAAAAATCGGAGACTATGTGGGTTATATGATATAACGTCATTATTTCGCCTTTTTACCACAAGTTGTACTGTCTGTTTGTTGATGATTTGCAAACAGTCGTCCTGTTGATAAAATGTTCGCTTGTACTACATATTCTGACCTTATCTGCGACGCTGTACGAGCAAATTGTAAATGGACATTTTAATTTATTTCCTTTAATTTGCTCATGGATTACACAAGTTAGGTGCATTGAATAGAAATTCTGTAAAAGATTGATAGGCAATCTCACACAAAGTGTCGTCTAAAATAACGACTGAATGATAGAGGAATGTTTAATATTTAAGCGATATGGGGACTAAATGGGGTCCTACCGATATACAGAGTTATCACAATATTCTGTCATAAGTTACCTCCCTTTGTGACGCGCACCTGTCACTGGGTAGTTCCGGTCTGAGATTGACAAAAAAAACAAAATACATGCAGTAGTCATCCGTGATCCATTTAAATACGTTTTAATAGGGTCTGGTTGTTCAGAGATGATCGTTATGCATGAAAACATTCGATTATTAGCACTGAATGGAAAAATAGATAGTTTTTATAGTGCAGCGCATAATATTTCTCTTCTAACCATTTGTATATGTTGGAGAGGTTTGTGTTTAACATCGTTATGTTCGACCCATTCTGTCACTAATAAATAGTAAAATAAATACGCATTTATCATGCTCAAAAAAGGCAGATTTGAGAAAAAGAAAAGTTAGAAAAACTTAGAAAAAGGTAGTAAAATTTATGACAAATAATGTACGAGTAAGTAAGATTTGACGTCCGGCAATAAAACGCCCGTTCCCTTTTATGCATGTTCTTTCATGCCAATGATACAATTTCTTTGGCAGAAATTTTATAGATTTTTATAAATAACTGAGTCTTTCCCTACAAACTGAATGCAAACCATTCGGTTCACACTTTGTGCCATGTTCGTGTCAACGTATTTTCAATATATACTCCTTTTAAAAAAGAGTTCTCTCTTATTCGTATACCGTTTTGAACATGATTTCATAATATTTTCACGTTTTTCTCTTTATTTCTGATTTTTTGTTTATTTAGCTTTACAATCAATTTTAATTCATTAAATAAATATATTTCTGGGTTAAACTTTCCCGATGGCTGTTTTATTAAATTTAGTTCGGAGCGCGTTTAATTGCCAAAATCAAATAAAAACAATGCCTCGGGACTCAAACAACATTGTGACAATTAGTTAAAATATTTTATCCCTAGTCATTTTCTTAAAATGACACTCCCCCAATCTAGCAAATTTTCAAATTCTTACAAATCTACAAACTTCAAAAGGCCTTGATCACACCACCAGCTGGTAAGACCCTAACTTGCTAATTAGATTACGTAACATGGTCATAAAACCCCGGTCCCTTTTCTTAATTAGCATTGTTTGCATGACTTAACGGTGATTGGCTGAATACTTAATTGAAAGTTTTAAAAAACTATAATTTCCATGCTAGCCAATATATAAAATTTTATAAAGGATAATGTTACGTAAATAGGTCAAGTTGCATAGTTTATTATAGTTATAAACTTAAAATCATTTTACAAAGATGATGGATTGGTTATTCTGATAAGCCTGTTTCACTTTTGTGTTAATTCGACAATGCATTTTTAATTCAAAAGCACTTTTGAGACTTTTTATCTACACTTCTATGGCTACGCTTATTACCCCTTCTAAACCGGAACTACCCAATCAGCAAGGGAAGCCACTCCGAATGGGAGGTAACTGTATATCGGTAGGCCCCCATTAAACTCATTTGACAATAATAGACATCGCTAATTGGGGGACAATAATTTCGTTAAGGATTAACCTGACCACATGGTTGATTGCGACAAGGCAGTAATTTTCCCGCCTCTACTCTGTTAAGGTATTGCGTCTGTCGCCATTGCTATTTTTCTTTACTGTTCTTACTTTTCTGAGCATATTTAAATTAAACATATATAAATAAGATTGGTTTGTGCAAAGATTAATGGAACTGCATTGTGCCGTTTGAGAGATTTTTATATTTTTCTTTTTTGTCAATGGCAAAGCAATGGCGAAGGCGCAATATCTTAAACAAACATTGCGTGGCTCCTTGTGGCAGTTTTATGAAGATTAATTTACCGGCGGAAATCGACTGATTGCGACTTGTGAAAGTTTGGGTAGAAGCACTAATTTCAGCATTTTTAAACCGTTTTGCGATAGATTTTTAAAATACTTTTATGAATCTTCGAATATATGAAATAAGTGTGTCCTGATACATTGTATCCGGATATCCAAATACTCCAATATTCTTCGGCATCTCTGCTATTTTATGCATTTTAAGGTTTCGCAAACATACTTCTTGGGTGGGGTAATGCAAAAACAAAAAAGTTGTATTTCTTAGAAAGTTGAGTTCTTTTCAAAAGAAATAAGACCATATCATTGCAAACACTATTAAGAATAATATGTTACATGTATAACAAATAGCACACAATCCAATCGATAAAGACAAGTGCATTTTACAGGTAAAAACGTTTGAATTAATTTGCATTATTGAAGATCATATGTGCAAAAGCTGATCAATACCGGTATATTAAACTACAATACGCTGTTGAGATAACATTGAAAGTAAACGCCAACTTCAATAAATTTGAGAAAGACTCCCTCACGTCTACCTTCGGTTTCAAGGGCAAATCATTTTGATGTATCTTTTAGAAAATCGACATTAATTCTCACTCGCAGACTAATGAAAGTGAAGAAATATAGTGTCTCGTTGCTGTATCTAAGTTTGAATGCTCATGTTTGATATTTGAAAATGCTTTATTTACATAGATCGGACACAAACAAAAAGAGAAATACCGTTTGCATGACAACTCTGAAACCGCTGTTCAAAACGTCTACAAATAATTATATACAATATTTGCGGTCAATTGTCAAATAAATAAAAGAAATTTTCGGTAGAACAGCAAAATGATTTCAGGTATGAGTGGTTTGCTACAAAGTCCATGAATTTCAGAGTTCTCATGCAAACGGTTTTTCTTTTGTTTTAGCATGTGCTTGTTAATAAGAACATGAATTATACTGAACTGAGCGTGCAAGTATAAGTACATCCTTAGAAAAACATGTTTCTTAACTAAAACTGGCAATGAGTATTTTCCCCCATTATTGAAATGTTGGCCAGTTTTCGCAATTTGCAATGTTTGTCTCCCATTAAGTTGTCAATATTCGAATATTCGTTGACATTCCTTCTATTTATGCATTTTAAAGAGGTCAGTGCATGCTTTTTCATCAAGCTGCGTAAACCTTATCATCTTAGAACTTATTCCGTCATCATTTTTCTCCCGTCGATATCAACGTGCACTGACAGGAAAAGGACAACTATTAATTTACTATAAAATCCCGTTTTGGAAAAAAAAATAAGAAAACAAACGGGAGATATTATCTTTACTGCATGTAAATACATGTAATACTACGTGATTTTTTTTTCCAAATTTGCTCTTGTTTGAATTTCATGTATATGGAATAAGTAGTATAACGACATTTTTGCATGCAAATCTTCCGAACTCCAACCACAAGTCAGTATATGGAAAACAATACCCATTTTTGCTTCATCTATGACTCAGTACAAAGTAACATAACCATGTGACAAACCTTTGACTTATAGTATGCCTAAAATGATTTAATTACAACATTTTTATGAAATCGTTTAATATGTGTTTAAAAATACCAATAAGGATTTCATATCAAGAAACTCTCTCCCTGAAAATTGGAATGTGTATATTTGTTGTTTATTGTATAGATGAGAGACAGGAAAAATACTTTGTTTCACTCAGTGTCTATGGAACTGGATGGCAATCAACTCGAAGACGATATTACTGACATCATTACAATTCTTGAAGATAAGACAGAGCTTGAGCAAAAGGACTACTCAAAACGCACTGTACTTAAACTCAAAGATGCAAGTGCTTTGCTATTTTTATTTGTCAATTAGCTAGATAGATACTTTTTTCCTCCATGTGGGAGAGCATAACATATTTACAATGTAATCATACATTAACAATTACAAAAAGAGAAAGAAACACAACAATACTGTCATAACGGTTAATTTAGTCTAGATACAGTCATTTAAATAACTTCTTTTCATCGGATTAGGTATTTGTAACAAGTAGTGATTCATTTAATGAAATTCAGAAATTTTAGCAATTATTAATCATGATTTGTTTGCTCGGAAAAAATTTTTAGACAAGTAATTTGATCGGATACATACCTTTTTGACAAGTATCAGGTCAGCGCTAACGGCTTCACGAACGGCAATCATTGTATAATATTTATATTTCAGCTTCAACGAGAAGATTTCCACATGACAACAGAAACAGAGGCGAAGGCATGTAGAGAGGGTCTTGCGTACATCAATCAGACAGTAACAGAACTGAAGAGCATATACGAGGCAGCAAAAACAGACATCGCTATAAGAGAAGAACAGGCTGTCATCAAAATTACTGAAACTGCTGAAACTTTCAACAAAGAAGTACTCAAGGACCTAGTTCAGCTTCGTGAAAGAGTCGATAAGCATGATCATGAGATCAGTGCATTAAACGAGGTAAACAGCTGTTTATTGACATTGCAATCCCTCATTTGATTTACTGATAAGGGGTTTCTGATATTCTGTGTAGGGTAAACACGTTTGAACTTGACAATAAAAAAGCGTTTGTATGAATTCTTTCTAAAATAATTTAGTCTAAGTAACATTTTTATATGGAGATCAGATTTTGGAAGATCAATGGTCTAGGGGTAGAACTTCGGACTCCAGATTCGGAGACTGAGGGTTCGAGTCCCACCAGGGATGAGGTTCGTCTGCAGTGTCCTCAATACACATTCGGCGCGAGTACTGGTTGAAAACCCAAGAAGCAGTCATCGAGCGTGATTAGTAAAAGTTCGGGTATCTTGTTTCACAATCAATGTATAATAAATAAGATTAAACTAAACTAAACCTGAATTTTAGAAAAGGGTGACTGTTCTGTCTCCAACTTTCCTTTGGTAGTACTTTTACCATCATAGAGGGTTTTTTTCTTGACAGGGTATGTGATTGCCCGTCTGGGTGTCATATTAGCCAAGTGATACCCATGTAACACTATGATACCCAGACTGACAACATAACTTCATATACCATTTCAAGAAACCATTTCTATTAAGAAACTTAAAACATGACGCAGTTATTATCTGTAACTATTTAAATAATCCATACGCAACTATTTAACAAATTAGGGGATCGGTTTAACTAATTACATTTAACTGAATATATTAAAACATGGCGGAAGACAGCAAAAACGTTGGAGGCCAGAATTTAAAATTTAGACACTTTATATAATAATTGATTATAATTTAAATAATTATTAAAATTCTATTTCGTGAGGAAATAACTTAATGATTGTCATATGGTCATTTTGATTATGTAATTACTCAAATTTAAATTTCTTTAGAAGGTGAAAAACATAATAGAAGATCTTGAGAGTCTGAAAGAAGCAGAGAAAGAACGAAAGGAACAACTCAGCAAAATTGAACTGAGAATAGGTAGTTTGAACTTACCAACTAAACGTTCGAAGCATTATATTACGATTCGAATGATAATGAAACAAAAACCTGTTTATTATAATCATTTTCTCATGTAAACACTTGTACTTAACCATTAAATGGGAGAGATGAAGGAAGAAGAATTTGGTTGATATTGCTGGAGGAAGGGTTCTTAAAATACAAACTAGAATTAGGTGTTCCACGAAACACATCTGTCGCCTAACATTGAATTTGAAAGTGGCACTACTCAACAAAATGAAGCAGGAGTAATGAGAATTGTTGTCACCAATGGCTTTGTTCAAGCGTCACAAATGGCTTTGTTCAAGCGTCACCAATGGCTTTGTTCAAGCGTCACCAATGGCTTTGTTCAAGCAGAAGATAATTGTATTCCAAATATTAAGTTAATTTGAATACTTCCAAAGAAAATTTTTAGTGGGCAACATTAAGTTTCGTTTCTAAGTTGAATTTGAAAGGGGCATAAACTTAAAGAAATATTGAAATAGGAGTTATCGTTTGTGTTGCCACCGATGGTAATTTTCATGCAGATGAATTATTCCAAGTATTAAGTCATGGTGGAGAATCACGTGGCAAAAAACTTGGCCGCCAGCCTACCAAAACCTCTCGATTAAAGGTATGGTTTTTGTTTTTTTTCTCGCTTATTCCTTGATCAATTTACATTAAATAAAAACCAACGTAACTCGCAAACAAAGGCAGTTTTCGCCCTGTATTCCAAATATTGCCAGATTTTGTAGTTTATGCGGTTTCGTGTACAGTGTTTGCCGGTTTGCATCGCTCGGGGAAAGAGTAATACTGGATCTTGTTGAAGTCGTTCTTCTTGCGAGTTTAAGCGAGTGAAATGATTATTGCATTAAAATGTGTTATATCCCGACAGATTAAATGCTACTGATGCAATGATAAGCAGTTTCTATATGAAAGGATAGAGTACATTTGCTGAGACGATGAGGATAGTGTCCACTTGCATTTTCAGAAGCAAACCGTTTCGCAAGTCGTTTGTATAAATTTTTCAATAAATCCTTAAAACATTAAATTCTTATAACCAGCTACGAACTAGTTGTGCTTTAAAAGTTTAAGTTAATGTTTCAGCATGCAACAGTTGGTTCTGTTAGCTAAACTATATCCAATAAAATTATATTTCTCTGAATGTAAACTTAAACAACAAATTCCGAATAAAGTTTAAAAAGTAAAATATGCATATCAGGAATAGCCACATATATAAAACACAGCCTCCTCACGCCATCAAAATTAAAGAAAAGAGAGAATGTTTATACATTGTACTTTGATTATTTCGAACAAAAAAAGAAAGACTTGCAAAACATTTTTAAGCGCTGATGAACTGTCGTTAGTGAAACATATAAAGATAACTAAAGCGCGCAAATCGTGCATTCAGCGAATTTGAGAGATAAAATCCACCTAACGTTAGAAATTATAAACATTTAACAAAAAAGAGTCTTTCTGAGAGTCTTCAGTAATGAAAACGTATATCAGGGCTATCTGATCAACATTTTGGGGGGCGGGGGGGGGGGGGGGTCCCGGTTAGCTCAGTTGGTTGCGTCGCCGGAATTGCAGTGCTAGGCGTTGTCGCCTTGGCGTTCTGGGTTCGCTCCCAGGTAGAGGCAATATCATTAGCAAAAAAATTATATCTTTGAAACATTTAAATTTACGAAACTAAACAAAAAACAATGGGAAAATACTATAATGTCTATTAAGCAGGTTTTCTGTAGATAACAATGAAATTGTAAACATTATGATTTATAATAATGCGTCAGAAAAAAATATATACAAAAGCACGATAGCAATAGTGCACATTCTATAGAAGTTTTAAATATAATTACATACATGAACTTATACAAGTTTGGGTGTAACTGTATGTATTGAAACTAGTTTCATGGAAAAGGAACTTTGAAAGCCACCGACACGACAGATTCCAAAACATTGCAGGCTCGGTTTGATTGAGCTTTGGAAATGATATTACTGCCCAAGCCGCCTAGCCCTGGGTTGAGCGCAACTCAACATTTTCACAATACAAAAACAAACTTAAAAGAGAGTTTGTTTGCAACATTTGATTGAAAACGTCTTACCGAATTACCAACAGAGAAAATATTGAAATCTGTGTTGTTTTTTTTAGTGAGCATGTAAAGAATCTGTATAAAGGTTAGATATTCGCCTTTTTATTTTTGAAATATAGTGGATTATAAGATAAAGCGACATTGTTTAAATTAAAAGTTATTTTGCTGCAAGCAGAAATAAATATCGAGACGATTTTTAGAATATCTACTCAACAAATACCATAGTTGTCATATTAAACGATTTTGCAAAAGCTATGTCATTTTGAAACCAATTACAGCAATTGCAAGATTTTCATAATTAATTACCTAGTAGATGAAATTATTACTAAAGCAATAGCTGGACTCAAAGCTAACAGGCGGTCATTTTCAGGTGACGCTCTACTTTTTGGCTGTGTGGGGAGGGTGTGACCATTCCTGATGTGCAAATTTCACTTTTTTAACCAGAGACAATATTGAGTTTGAATTACCTCTAGTGTACTCTATTTCATGAAGAAGCATGGTCTCAACAATAGGCCTAAATACACAAACTTGTAACAATAAAGCGATAAGACGACACGAAATTTAAACTCTATATTGTCACTGGTCACCTGGAAATGACAATCTTTGGCTTATGTAATTTACTCATCGACTAGGTATCCATTATAAAAACTTTACGTTCTAAGACGGTCACCCCACTGGTTCTCTTTATCGTTATTTGTTTCTAGTGGTATCTAATTTCAAAATATTTACATTCCTATTGATTTCTTCGTTTCAAAAAATTCGGTTCATTTTGCATGAACCGCATGACTAGTAATGACGTCAGTAACGTCATGGCTGTTACTATTGAAAACTCCCACGTATTACTCCCCCTTTTCACTTAATACTAATTTTTGAAAGCGTTCGACTTAAGTTTATTTAAAGAAAAAATTAATAAAATGTAAATATAAGTAATGATTCTTATTTTGGTGCGGTTCATGCAGATTGGACTTGCACGCGAGAGCTGGCAAATCCATAAAGCGCTAGCGCGCTTTATGGATTTGCCAGCTCTCGCGTGCAAGTCCAATCTGCATGAACCGCACCGAAATAAGAATCATTCCTTAATTGATTCTTTTATAAACTCTTGCACTCCTATCCTCTCTACTTTTTGGCTGATATGGGAGGATTTTTTGTTTGTGGCAATTCCTGATATACATTATTAGTATCTTGCATGAGTGTGAGGTGAAGATGGAAAAATCTGTCACCGAGGGGGAACTGTTTTGCGGGAACGAGGCTCTGCCGAGTTCCCGCCAAAACAGTTCACCCGAGATGACAGATATTTCTATCTTTACCGAATGTCTCGTGCAAGATACTTTTTCTTGCATACCTATTACTGTTCATAACATTTGTGTAAATGTATACAAACTAAATTTTGTTTCCTTACGCTGAAATATTGATGTTAACGTAAACCTTATTTTTAAATGACGTCACTAACTAGAATAAATTACGTCAGATACTTGAAGACGTGACGTCACTCGTGCAGCACGCGAACGTTATCTTTTCCCTAGGGAAAAGATAAGATTTTCTTTCCCCGGTAAATCACGCGGAAATACTTATCCGGTATGCAAGAAATTTCATTTAAAATGCTATAATAAGTTTCAAAATCACTCTGTCTTATAAAAATCACCATCGGTTTCTTGACTTTCTCTTGATGCTGTCTGGTTGCAACTGTGATTCCTGTCATTCCGTAAAACATCGGTATTTATTGCTGTCTGAAGGAAAATAAGTTTTGATTTAGACAAATATGTCGATATTATTTTTATAATCCGCCAGGTTTCAAATATAAAACAGGCGAATATCTTACCTGTATCCAGATTCCTGCCTTGCTCACTGAAAAGACAAAGCATAGATTTTAATAACTACTCTGTTGTTGTTGTTTTTTCGGAAATATGTTAGCCGTTTTAATAGTGATTGGAAATCGTTCTTTCAATCTAATGTTGAATACAAAACTTAAATTTGTTTTTACTTTCAATACATTATATTACACCCGAACTCCAACAACGTTTCTAAAATTATCACTATTGTAATCATGCTTTCGTGCTTATAATGTTTCCCTGTACATTTTTACGATATATAATATACGTGTAACTATAATGTTCACTATTTGATGGATTATCGACAAAAAATCTGCTTAATACATATTCTGTTTTTCCCATTTATTTTAAAAATAAACGTTTAAAAGATATAAATTTCTCGCTAAGCAAGTGTTTTGTTTTGCTTAGCAATTTGCTTCTCAAAATGCAAGTGTACTCTATCCTCAACGTCGCAGCAAGTGTACTCTATCTTTTATTCCATTTTTGCTTTTTTTTACATAAGTTACATTCAATCTGTCGGGATATAACAAATTTGTAATGCAAACATCATTTCAAAGACTCGCCAATAGAAAATTTCAACAAGATCTAAGTGTACTCTATCCCCGAACGATGCAAGCCGACAAACACTGTACACGAAATAACACGAAACTACAAAAGCTGACAATATTTGGAATACATCACGAAATCTGTCTTCGTATGGGGATTACTTTAGTTTTTTTATTTTATGTTGAATGATTAAGGAATAAGAGAGAAACACAAAAACATATTGGTAGGCTGGCGACCATGTTGTGTTACGTAATTCTCCACCCTGTAAGTGAATACTAGTAAGTCAAGTACTTTCAAGTTACAGGCAACATTAAGTTTCATATTAAAGTTGCATTTGAAAGTAGCATAACTCAACATAGTGAAACAGGATTTATCATTTTGTCACCAAAGGCTTTTTTCATGCAGATAATATATTCAAGTACAAGTGTAATAAGTGAATAGGACATTGTCAAGTATTTTCGAAGTTATATGCAGCATTGTTATAGATGAAAAGGGAACTTTGAATATCCTTACGTGTCTACATGCTATTGCAGGCGACACAAAAACACCATGATAATAACAATTTTAAATCACTGTTATTTTTAATGCAAGTTTACATTTCATAATGTCCCCGTGATCTTGTTTAACTATATCAAATGGAAAATAAATATTTAATTTGTTCGACATAAACATTTTACATTTTAACGTTGAGTTATGTTGCTTAAACATGTTTTGATTGAAATTATTATTTATATTTAGAGCCTTAAAGAAAAGGGAAAGATTTCGGGCATTTTACATAAAAACTTCTGTTTCCCCACTAAAAACGAGCGAAAACAAATTTGATATAAGTGATGTCTATGTCACTTCGGATTTGAAGAAAGTATTATACCAAAGACACAAACAAGAAGATGACGAACAATCCAAACAAGAAGATGACGAACAATCCAAACAAGAAGATGACGAACAATCCAAACAAGAAGATGACGAACAATCCAAACAAGAAGATGACGAACAATCCAAACAAGAAGATGACGAACAATCCAAACAAGACGAGAACACAGAAAACTCAGAGCGAATATGTAATAACCGAGATATCTTTTTCTCTGGCGAAAAATATTGTAGGAGAATATATATTCTCGGTGATGTTGGAAGTGGAAAAAGTGCATTCTGTAAGATGATGATAAGCAACTGGTGCAAATCATGCGAAGAACAACAGGTTTCAGACAATATAGATGTGAGAGAAATGAAACAGTTTGAATTCTTATTTTACCTACCTCTTCGCACTTTACAAGGATGTAGAACAGTTCTGGAAATGATTCTGCAGTACTACTCCAATTTTACATTTGATGAGGATGCCACTAAACAGAAACAGATTCTCAAAGAACTACTGCAAAATATGTCAGAGCGATGTATTATTTTGATGGATGCGCTTGACGAATGGAAGCCGCCGGATAAAATCTGTAACCTGCCGGAACATGAAACTTATGGTTTACCAAGTTTAGATGGTATAGGGCCAGTAACAATGGTTACAACATCAAGACCGTCAGCTCCAGGGATTTTAAATATGAGGAAAAACGATTTCGACGTCAAACTGACTTTGAATGGCATTACAAAGGAATCTAGGGAAAGCTTTATAGCCAAGCGTCACGAGAATTTAATCGTTAAGGACATCCTTCGCAAACTCGAAGATGTGCAAGTTCGGGATTTGGAGAAAACACCACTTCTACTGCAACATATAGTATGGCTACTAAGCGAAAACCAAAACGTTACTGATATTGGGAAATCGGTGAGTGAGGTGTACAGCAATGTGTTAAATATAGCTCTGAGATGGCACGCCCAGAAACAGAAACCAACAGAAGAATTAACTGTCCAAGATACACATGTCGCAACCCAAACATTTCAAGATCTGTCGTTTCCCAAAAGAATAACTATAGAGGATTTTCCAGAATTCTTCTCACAAAAAAATGTTATTTTTGTTTTTGGACATATTGCGTTCGAGATACTTATCAAAGGATACCATTTGTCCTTCGGTTCTGGAAAACTGAAAGAATGTGGAGTAAATAATGACCTTTTGAAGGAGATGATTGGAACAGGGTTGTTAACTCAAGAGACTCGCTTTGATCCAACTCCGGAAGACACTCATTTTACGTTCACGCATACATCCTTCCTCGAGTACTTTGCTGCTCTGTACATTGCCAGCCACTTCCAAAAAGAAAACACGATGTCTTTAGATGCCCGTGAAGGTGGTACTTACGCAAACATCTTCGATATTATATTCAGATGTCAGTCAGTTCAAGATGTTCTTCAGCTCGAAAATGTGTTGGTAATGGTGTGTGGACTGGCTCCTAGTATGACTAACGGTGTATGCTTGGTTTTATACAATGCTGCTTTACGCGATGAAAATTACCTAATGATGATGAAAACGATCTGTCAGGCAAACCCAATTATTTATTTACTTAGACATTCGCAATACAGTTTGTTAGAAAGGAAGTGCAAACAGCTTGTGTTCCGATGTATTTGTGAATCTAATTTAAGTGACATTGAAATACCTGTCGTAGATGTTGTCCTTGGTGGGTGTTTTCAGAGTAGAGAGATGAAAATGACTGAAAGGGTAAAAGAACATGTAGATACTTCCATGACTGAAAAGATAAAAGAACACGTAGATAAATCCACTGTTCATTATCTGTATGTTTATTATTATTACTCTTTTGCTAACTGGTTCGTTTTTCAGAATCTTCAATCACTCTATATAGCGCGGTGCAGATTGTCGGATTATGAGTTATTACGTTTGGCACTGTATCTTTCAGAAACAGTGACATTGAGAAACATTCATTTAATTGATGTGCGCTTCTGTGAAACCAATCTTGCCAAACGTTATCTCTTCCAAAGTTTTGGAGTTTTAAGTTTTACGGACAATACACTGTCTCCGTCCAGATATAATGTTAGTCTCTCAAGGCATGTTCAGGTTCAGACATTGATAGTAAATGGATGTGACTGGGCAAACTTCAAGAATATCAACACCGGTAATCTAGAAAAGTGCGAATTAAAAGACACTCACGTCTTGTTTTCTTCAATATCATCAAAATCAGAAACACTCTCTCAGATGGAATTGAGTAGCCTTTCCCTCAAACATGATGAACTTATATACTTTGCAAGATTTTTATCAGGTTCACGGGCATTGAGATACATAAGTTTGTCAAAGATTTCGTGTTGTGTTCATCCAAAGGGAAAGTGCAGTCCTTCGATCGATATCTCGAAGCATGACCAACTAGAAAAGCTTGAATTTGCCGATAATAGTTTACGAATTTTTGCTATCAACACCTCGAACTTAAAACAATGTAGCATTGACAGCACTGAATTATTGTCGTGTTTAAGAGGCTCAGACAAACTGATTACTTTAAGATTACACGGACTAAGGTATGATAGAAAAATACATGAATGTGTACTTACATTACCTCAAATACAAGAAATACAACTTTCATTAACGGACATAGAGAACACGGTCCTGGAGATGATATTAGGGATAAGACATCTCAGACATATACAACTTGATTTTGTTAAAACAGAAAAGTCCAGCTGGCTTACGTTTTTGGACAGCCTCATCAAAATAAACAAAGATATGACAGTGAGCGGGATGTGGTCTCCTTCCGACCAATACGTGAAGGACTACGTCAAAGCAAATACTGCTAGTTTTGAAATACTAGATGATGCATCAGTTTTCAGATTCGGATGTTATAAATCAACCTAACAAGGACATTTTTAGCTTAAAATAAAAGGAACAATGTGTACGTGACAGTGCATTTATAGGTTGAATTTGTGTTGAAGCTTATATAAAAAAAGTCCAGTTCCATAATTTGTGTGGATTTAGTCAGAAGAGAAAAACGAACTGTTAAATAATAAGAAAATCCAATTACTGTCACACACACTCCTGACAAACGAAAAGACGCCAAACGGTAACTGTAATAAAATGCTGATTATCAGTCTAGAACTGTGTAGCTGCTACTCAGAGAGCATAGCACATGACATCCTTCCCCATCAAATTGTCAAATTAATGAACATTTTAAGCATCATTAAATTACACAAAGCCTTTCATTATATTTCAATATACAAATTATGCTCTTCAATAAGTATTATTTTCATTTACAATCCTTGAAGTCCGTTGGGCACACATATTGTGTAGCTATCAACCCGGGTCTTTGCATGTCCATTACTGCCCAGTGAACAGGCTGAATCAAACCGAGCATGCAATATTTTGATATTTGTTTTATTCGGTGGCTTCCAACGTTCCTTTTTTATCTATCTATAGCCTACAAAGAACTGTTGTTACATGTAGTGAAATATTATAGAACGTAAAAGACATAAGGAACGTGCAACATACTTCGGTAGTGAACATTACGTGATAGATAAAATAATCTTGCAGTGAGTTTTCAAAATCAATAATAAATGAAAAATCCTGTTAAAATTTCAAAAGGGTTGTTCTAAATTAGCAAAAGTGTATATTTATCATGTATTAATGGATGAAATTACAGTTAGTAAAAATAAGATTTTTTTCATTTAAGAAAAAGAAGGGTAATGAAAAGAACGGTCTCGGTAATTAGCAATTTCTACCTACAAATTTCCAAAACAGAGAAGAGTCTAGCATCGTGAAGCTGGGCGACAGCATTACTAATCTTTTCAACTGCTAGTTAAATGAAATTTTAAGCAATGTATCTATTTGAAAGGATATGCATTGTACTAATAGTGATACATTGTAGTGCTCGATCTAAGAAACCTGAACGGGCATGAATTCAGTTTTGGAATGTGTAAGCCAGAAAATTGTTAGTGATATTCCATGTTCTGGAATAAATGGATGAACTAATTGCAATGGAACTATTGAAAACAATATGTAATATTTCTAGAATATTACTTATAGGCGGTATATTTGACAAATATTATAAGTTTTGATTTTGATTTTATCTATTAATCGGCTCTAGTATAATGTATTATATTGTTTGTATGACTTAAATATAGAATACTGTTTGCCTCTCTGTCTGTCTGCTTATGAGTTTGTCTGTCTGTGTTGCCAGCTTTGTACGGAAATATTAAGGTAATTTATACAGTGTCAGTTTTTACCTCACGAAATATTTGTGTGATCTATTTACAGTATAGTTGTGTTTCTAAATAAATTCATTTTTTATCATAAACTATTAAAATCATAATGACGTTTATGTGAAAATTTGCACATTTTCAAGGTTTATGTGTTGTTACTGTTTGATTTCCAAGGTTTCCAATGTTTAGTTTGTTTTCCTTTTATACAGCAGAGTGACAGGAAAATTTAATAGTGGTTTGTGAGTATATCAGCCTGTAGTCAACATTTTATCAAAACAAAAATCCCCGTTAACCTAGTTGTTATTATATTTTTTCAACTTCTGTTTTAGCCATAACCATATATGCAAACCAAGATAGTTTGATTAAGGTGTGGAATAATTTTTCTTAGTCCTAGCAATATTTATTTTTGACCTTGACCTTAAAGGGAAGGTCATGGTTTTTGCACCCAACAATCCAACTAACCAATGTGAACATTTGTGACAAGTTATAATAAATTCCCCTCCCTGGAGATCCTGAATAAATGACTGAAACAATAAAGGAACTTTTGACCTTCAAAGTCTATGTGTGACATTGACATCTGATGTTCAGTTATGGTCTTACAATGGTGAACATTTCTGATAAGTTATTTTAAAATTCCAAATATTAATTTAAAATGATAATTTTGTAAAAATATTGATCTTTCTTCCATATGTGTGACCATGACCTTTAATGTAAAGTCACGGTTCATGCACCGAACACTCCATCTCACTTAGTTGAACATTTCTGACAAGCTTTAAAGTAACTGAAAAACTGTCACACAAAAGGACTTTTGTTATATTTTTTCCTTTTATGTGTGCCCTTCATCTTTGAACTTGAGTTTTGGTTATTGCATGCCAATTTTTGTCGCAGAAATTAATGTTAAAATCGCTCAAAAAATGATTGACAATGATCCAGACAAAAAAGGTGTAAAGAAGGAATGACAGACTGCTGGACTAACAGATAAACAGCAACCCCCACCCTTAAGGTAAACTGCTAGGGGACTTCTACAGGCACTGCGAATTTTAATGAAGACAAACTCATTAACAAAGTTTCATCTTTAATAATCATCATTAGGTTATAAAATAAAACAATATTTAAAATTTTTAGCATGTCATCTTGGACTGTGTTTTTAACATTATCACAGTTATAACCTTAACCCGTTCCTCCATATATATGCATTTTTACACGTGTGCAACCAGTGTAGACCAAGGTCAGCACTGGTCGCTTTTTTGGTCAGAAATAACCAAACGAATCAAAAAGCGAACAAAGCAGATCCTGATTAGACGGCACTGATGATGGCTGATCTGGATCTACACTGTTCGCTCAAGCAATGAAGGCGTGTATATGGAGGAAAGGGTTAAACATAGATAATTTCTACTCACAATTCTATGATGTAAAATAATTGATAATGTAAAAGTACGATACACATTGAATGTAGACCTTGTTTGTACTTTTTGCTTCTTTTTCAGAACTTACTGGTTCTAAAAGTGAACAATAGATTCTGACCCAGGGTTTCCACTAGCTGCTGGCTGTTTGATATTTAGATCATTTTGTGAATAAATAGTCAAAATAACCCTAATTTATGGGAAAAAAGGCCAATGTCACCATTCAACTAAACCCAACTGTGTGAAAATGAGGCTTTTTTATATTTCATGAGTCAACTGCAATGATGTGGTTGACTATTTGATGTATGCTAGGGAGAAAGACAGTTATATTTCTGCTGCTTCTGCTACTTGATGTATTTCATACAGCCGTGTAGAATCTCGATCCCATGCAGTTCTCGAAGTCTTTCAAGATGCCTGAAATTTACAAAAATATTTTTTTTAATTAAACAATATACTTAGAAAAATATGAATGATTATATGTCAAGCTGTCCCACAACTAAAATGACCTTTTTATTTTACTATAAATCAGAGTTGATTATTGTGATTCAATCCAGAAGGCTGTATTTGATCTGTGGAGGGCAGATCTGGCTTTCTGGATCAACAGTTGTATTAAATACAGTTTTACTACATAACTTAACTGACCATGAAGCTCACCCTAACAGCACCCCCCCCCCCCTTATTTAATCATCCACTTGTGTAATATTAACCCATTACTCCATAGATACAGATTTTTTTATAGCATGTGTGACCAGTGTAGATCCAGATCACAAATGTACCGACTGATCTTGATCTACACTGGTTGCCCATGGGATATCAACCATATCCATTGAAGTAAAGGTTAAAAATAAGTTGTCATATAAACAAGTAAGTGCATGAAATTTTCTTCCTGATTGCATGTCATCAATTTCGCACAAAATGAAGCAGCATAAAAATGACACAATTTTCGATAGTGCCAGCAAGTGTGTTTTTAATGGCATTTGAATATGTTGTGTTGAATTATTTATGAACAGATTTCAGAAAGTATATCCCACACATTAACCATTTAATTCATTTTTGTTTACGTCATTTTAACTATTAATTTACGTAAAATTTAAACCACTGACTAACAAGTTTCTAATTTTACAGTGCACACAGGAGGTCTGAAACAAATGCTTTAAAATTCACAGTGATGAGATTAGGGTATTATGTCTGCATTAAACCTTTCTTTTATAGATAAACCTTTATTGGGTGGGCGAACAGTTTAGATCCAGATCAGCTGGCACATCCATGCCACCTGATCAGGATCTAAATTGTTTGCTTTCTTATTCATTAGGTTATTTCTGACCAAAATGCAACCAGTGCAGATCCTGATCAGACACCTTGGATGTGCCAGCTAATCTGGATCTACACTGGTCCCATATGCGTAAAACACCTATACATAGAGGAAAGGGTTAAAATCAATATGGTAAAGCTTGATATTCAACCTATAACCCTTTACTATCCATTCTCTTGTCAAACTTTACTCACACAACTCCAACCTTCCCTCCCCCAACCATTCTTTATAAATACTTCATTAAATGTGTCATACTTTGGTTCTCCCTGAGCTAGCTTTGCTATCAGTATTGCACAGTTTTGCTGAACGGCTGGACATTTCCCGTCCCTGGCTAACACCAGTAGTTCCTTGATAATATCAGTCTTCGTAAGCACCGTGCAGACTTTTGGCACCTGGGTACAGTGACTGAGGCAGAGTGCTGCATTACCCACAACAATCTCATCTGCAGACTTTAAATGTTTTACGAGACAGCCCAATCCTGTTAAAGATACAAACTTGTAACTGTATGGTAAAGATACAAATTTAAAAATTGTTAACCTAACAGTGTAAAAGATACAAACTTCTCACCAAATTAATAAACTACATTAACTTACAAAACAGCTTATTGTGTAAAAGATAAATGTTCCAAGTTCTAACCCTTTTCTTGACGGATATGACTTTTATCCCATTAGCAGTCTGGACTTTCTGACTGTTAAGTTTAATTCTGACTAAGAATTGAACAGTATCAGGGTTTCACTACTCGTACTTGTACTTACTCGAGTACCAATTTTCAAGTACTCAGCAGGACTCAGTACTCATCTTAAATTACGAGTACAAGTACTCATACTTACTTAAGTACTGACGAAAAATCGTCAGTACTTATGAGTATTTTACGAGTACTATATGAGTACTTTCACACTTCAATGAAATAAAATGAAATTAATAAAACTTAGCCTAATTAAGTGTCTTATATAAATGGATGGTAAGAAATAATTCATTTATACCACATATTGGGCAGGGTAATTAAACAACTTTTGTATATGCAGTTATGTACTAACTTGCTTTTTATACTATTTCATGCATTATATTCAATCAATAAATAAATCATTAATATACATTTTTGGTGTAATTGTCAATGGTTTAAATACCTTATTAATATTTACAGTGCATTCAATAAGATTTAGCAATAGAGTCAACAGAACTGATTATCGCCTTATTATAATACAATGGAGGATAACATGTTTTCTCACTTTTGCAAATATGATTATGGTGAGACCAGATAGGTGTAGATGACAATCTTGAAAGAAAAGCAAATGATGTTACTATGCAACTGTACCTATGACTATTGACAGTTGAACTAGTTGTTGATGGTCACTTTTTTCAATAACGGAAAACTTATGATTTCTGTGTCTGTTTATATATTTTTGTCCAGTGACAATGTCAATAATAAAATTATTATTACTTCATTATAAATAAAATTATAGTAGCATACCGCATTTGAATAAGTGTATAGGATGCTATATAATTATAAAAATAATAGTAAAAGTTTTTGTACTCGCAAAATACTCATGAGTACATCAAGTAGTACTCAGTTCTTACTTAAGTACACTCAGAAAAGTGAGTACTCAGTACTTACTCGAGTACATCAAAAGCATCAAGTACTCAGTACTTACTCGAGTACTGAACCTCAGTACTCAGTGAAACCCTGAACAGTATAGATCCCTATTATACTATATGCAATCTGATCTGGATTTTCATATATCCCTTAAAAGGAATAATCTTTGAACTCAGAGCAGCTGTGATATCAGTCAAGCAGTCAAAATCAGCAAACAATTTGCAGTTTCAAATTAACCCTTTCCTCCATATATATGCATTTTTACGCATGTGAAACCAGTTTAGATCCAGTTCGGCCGGCACATCTGATCAGGATCTGCACTGGTCGCATTTTGGTAAGAAATAACCTAATGAATCAAAAAGCAAACAGTGCAGATCCTGATCAGACGGCATGGATGTGCGGGCTGATCTGGATCTACACTGTTGGCCCACACAATAAAGGTGTGTCTATGGAGGAAAGGGTTAAGATAATAAAACTGAGATTAGAGACCAAACATATCGGATGCTTGAGATTCAAGACTGGTAACTGGTTTCCAATCCTTGGCTTATGGGTAATCATCAATCTAACTAAAGTCAGATCTAACAAACTGTTAGATCTGATGACGGCCCGCTTACACCGTACATAAACTATTGCGGTTTTCCCCGATTACTATTTTTAGAAATTGTCAACACGGGAAGAACGATTTATTACGCCCGCAAAATGATCTGAAGATGTCATTACATTAGAAATGAATGCAATACTACATAAACACATATATCTACAGTAAAATATGCTTTACGCAGGCTGTCAACACTTTCCATACTATGTTTACTTTCACTTTCGCGATTTTGTAGGCGACAATCTGATTTGTTCAAATGGTTTGTGATAAAAGCACGTTTTACTTACTCGTCGTCAGATCCTGATAGCGTAGCGGTTTTCTGGAGATGATTTTAATCAGATTGGGTATTCATTTTCTTTTTTTATTTAGTTGTATTTAATGTTTTTTTCTTTGGTGATGCTAATGTGGACTGCACGGAAATTCAGGCTATCAGTTGTTGCCCATGGGATAAAAGAAGTTGTGTATGGAGTAACGTGTTGACACACTGGGATGCTTGTGTCTAAGTAGTCAGTTTAGTTAGAAGCTTACCTTTATTATCCACAATATACTTTCTTGTGTCTTCATTTATCTGCGTTAGTGCTGTCAGGGCTTTCATAGCAGGCTTTACACAGACATGCTCTTCTTTCTGAAAATATGCACAAGCTCATGTTTAGTAAAAACACAGTAACCACAACTCAGTAGTTCCTCATACACATGTATATGGCACAAGAAAGGAATATCAAAAATGACCATAAAACATAAACTGTTACTGTAAACTGTAACATAATTTCATCATGATATCATTACAAGAAAATCAGAACATTTATGACTGAACATTAATAATTAGAATTAGTTTTTGATGTATGTCAGTTTTAAAGCAAACATCCTTAATTCATCGACAATAACTGTTAGGCAAGCAGCAGATTTGAACTTCTGTTTAATTTTTTTAAATCTATCCTTTTTATGTTCCTCACTATCAAATTGATCTTCTCTTGTTTTATTCATCCACATTTCTAAAGAAATCATCCTAAAATCCAAATTATATTCTTTGTCATTCCATTAAAACACCTGCAGCCAAACTTCAAATTTTTTAAATCATCAGGCCCATGAAAAATGTTCGAATTATTGGCAGTTCAAATTAATCAGTTCATCATGGGACATAGTTGTTGTATAGATAATACAAATGTTTATTATCCTATCAGAATTTCATGTATACTGTATAAATTAAATATATCAGAAAACCAACACTTTGTCTTTAACCCTTTCCTCCATATATATATGCTTTTTTATGTGTGTGCAACCAGTGTAGATCCAGACCAGCTGGCACATCCATGCCATCTGATCAGGATCTGCACTGGTCACATTTTGGTCAGAAATAACCTAATGATCAAAAAGCGAACAGTTTAGATCCTGATCAGAAGGCATGGATGTGCCAGCTGATCTGGATCAAAACTGTTCGCCCTCGCAATAAAGGTGTATCTATGGAGGAAAGAGTTGAATCTGAATCATTATTATACTGCAAAGAAATTTGCTTGAATTTGATTGGATAATTTGCCGTTGATGTATATCCGTATTTACGGATCGGCCGTAGATATGAACGGACGTGCCCAAATTTCCCTCTCTGGCCTCTCACCTTTTCTTTTCGTCTGCCATTTTGTTTTGAATTTCCGTAAAAATGGATAATTTGAAGCCGATCTTGTAAATTATAAAGCGGTATGCTTAGGGATTACTAAAATTGTTACAGAAAATATTTGTGTTATGTTTTTAACGTTGAAAACGATCAGATTATTCTCAAATTTTGTAAATAAATATCAAACCGATATTCCATTCAATTTCTATAGGAGTGACGTCATGCAGGTAAATTAATGACGTCAGACATGTAATTATTGAGGTTCTCAGCGGGGAATTAAGCCGTTCGGCATTAAATATGCGAAATAAATGAAAAATCGATGTTTTCTAATTATTTTTGTCTGAAAAAGTCTTTGCAGTATAATAAAACAATTATTTGGTTCCTTGAAAGGGTGTGTGAGGATATATTGCCGGTCTGGGTGTCATATTATCCCTCGCCTGCGGCTCGGGTAATATGACACCCAGACCGGCAATATATCCTCACATTCCCTGTCAAGAAACCAAATAACTATATAATATCTAGTTTACCTTAACATAATTCAGTAAATCCTCAGTGCCACCATCAGTGACAACAGCATCCACAGCTGGGGCACAGTTTGGTAACACATGACTGAGCAGCACCACAGCCCTGTGTTGTAAGTTTTCCGGACAAAGTGACACATGAAGGATGGTCATACAGTGTTTACACAGCTCCGTACCTATCTCTGCCACACTGTCAGACGGTTCTGTGGTCAGGTTAGATAGTAAACCAAGGATACTGTCAACAATCTCTGCACTTAATGCTTCTGAAAGTTTTACCCTGTGCTGCCCCTGTAAACACAAAACCAATCTGATTAAAATCATATCCTGAAAACCGCTAAGATCTGACTTTAGTGAGATTGGTGTTAAGTTTAACCTAAGAGAACGTTCTGCTTTTGGACCATTGTTACTGCATTAATCATTTAGATGACATATATATGGGATTTTTCCATTTGCAATCAGTGTAGATCCAGATTAGCTGGCACATCTGTCAGATATATTTGACATCTTGATCCTGATTAAATAGCATGGATGCGTCAGCTGATCTGGATCTACACTGCGATTAAAGTCATTTTATGGTGTAAAGTGTAAAAATTTCCAGAAGGCAGAATTAACAATCCAAACTGAGCAGCATACTCTTTCTTGCATATCATTTTTATCTTCTTTTATAATTTTTCTGTCTGGACTCATTTTTATAGTGGCAGAGGATTTGTTTTTCTTAGTAATAGTGTAAAATTTAAGAAAAATCTATTTAGAAAAAACAACCTGATCTAGAATGCAAGAATTAGGTAACTCTTTAGTCCATGGATATGCCTTTTATCACGAGCATAATTGTAGATCCATATCAGCCAGAACATAAGTGCATTCTGATCAGGATCTACACAGCTGGATCTGAATGCACACTTAGCTCGTGTTATAAAACGTGTATTCATGGAGTAAAAGGTTAAATATGGCTCAGGTGCAGCTTGAATGTCTGCTTACCAAAAGACCAGAACATGATTTCCAGAGTTGCTTTCTCTTTTTCAACTTTAACCTTATCACCTGATCAGCTGTCAGATTGGTTACCATGGTGATACATCTACAAGTGGCTAGGTTTGGACTAGGATCCTCCTGTAATAAAAATGTGTTTTGTAATACCTTTTTCCTGAAAACAGTTCTTCATTTAATTCAATCATTGTATTTCTTTCATTTGTCATGCACTGCGTACCTGTCTTAACAATAACATGCATGACAATTTACATGCACATCAAGATGGCTAAAACAAAATTTAATTAACTTTCTCCTAAAAATGCTAAGACGTCTTATGAGCATAATGAGCTAATTTTTTAGAATGGTATAATAATAAGTATCAAGCACAAGTGTGGGGTGAAGATGGAAAATTCTGTCACTGAGGTGATCTGTTTTTGCAGGAACAAGGCTCTGCTAAGTTTACTTTAAAACAGTTCAACAGAGGTGACTGATAATGATAATGTCTCATACAAAATATTTTTTGCATACCTTGTACTTTTGTGGAAAGAATCAACATTTTGTTTCTTTTATTCTCACCCAAAAGTTAACAAAGACTATTATTTCTAAATGATGTCACTGACTTCAATACATGAGGTCAAGAACATGAAGAAATGACATCACTCATGTAAGCTTACAAATGGTATTTTGTCCCCAGGGAAAAACAGGATTTTCCTTCCTTGATAAAATATGACGAAACACTTCTCTGGTTTGCCAGAAATACCTACTATTAACTGTTCAAATGCCGGGGACACAATGTCTTCCATCTTGTCTCTTAGTAAGGATTTGAACCTGAAACACAGCATTCAGTTATTTCTAGTTGTCTTATTTGAAATGAACTGAAATGGACTTTAAGCCTGGCCGGGCTCCTTTGTTGATGTTAGGCTATTATATGCTTTAATTGATCAGCAACCTTCCAAACCAATCAGATTGTTGGCTATAAATTCACAAAGGTACACATTCAAGTGTTTCGAATGTTGATTTGTTATGGTTGAGCTCAGGTACATAGTGTTTTAAACATGAAAAGTGTAGACATACATATAAGACATTATTTCTTGAATATAGGTGCATTTTTAATATTTGTATTGCATTTATTTCCACACTGATAACATATTCATGTCATTATGTAGCTCTTCCTGAAAACTTTATGAAACATGCTTTCTGGCTATTATAAAAAATGTTATCAGGGAAAACAACTCTTGTTTTTATATGGTGTCTGCAGGCTATCATTAGATATAGTAACTAGATTACAAAGATTCATTTCTAAAAGCACATGCCCGACAACTTACTTTTTCTCCAGAGCTAAATTATTCAGAAGGTTTGCGGCTTCAGTTGCAGTCTGAGAGCTTGATCTGATGAGGGAGAAAATGGTGGCTAGCAACCTGCAACATGGAAGGGATGACTCAGCAATTAATACCAGAATGAGGCTTACACAGTAAATTAATTAACAATCGTAGGGAACTATTTTACATGGATTTCATATGCACATTGATCAATCACTATAATAATAAATATAGATTGTACAAAAAAGTTCAAGTAGAAATTTAAAAATCGCAAATTCAGATGACCACTGAAAATGCTGTGAACGGAAAATGGAAACAAAATGTGACTTCCATAACATTTTTAGCATTTTCTGTTTTTGCTATCTTTTAAAAATAAACATCTTTATATTTTATTTTTCTAGTTAACATTTTATATTTTTGTAACATATACTACTCAAAATTTGATAAGGATCGCTAATAAGAGTGTGTTTATTTCTCACATAAGTTTAAAACATTAAAATATATGCTGTGATTCTGAAAATTTGTTAATTTGACATCAGCATTGTGCCATGTACGACAGTAGAATTGTCCAAATTTATAAAAATCACTTATCTTGTGTTAACCATTAAGGAGATATTTAAGAAATAAAAAAGCGATCCCTATCAAATTTTGAGTAGTAGATTTTTACTGTATTATATATTTATTTCTGCAAAATGCATTATAATCAATGTTAATTACTAAACTGTTTTAAAAGGTAATGTCTGCTTGAATTTTAAGGAATGGCACTAACATCCTGAAAATCCCATTTTTGCAAAACACAGCTCAAATGCTTTTAAACGCCAATCAGCTTTGAATGTTGTGAACTATATTAGCGGAATTAAAATATTAAAATAAGTTAAACTCACTTCGGGACATCAAATGTTTCCACGATAGTTTTCCGCCCAATCTTTAGCTGTGACAGCGTAAACAGGAAGTTAACAATGGCAAGCTTGAGAATCTTTCCTTGACCTTTCATCTTGGCATCCAGGAACTGTATGCAATGTCCTGGTAGACCAGGTGTTTGCAGAATAACTTCAGTGCTCTTTTCTACACAAAACAAAAAGAAAGCTAAAAATAAAATTTAATAAGTGTTGAAAATCATAATCAGTTAATGGGTCTGGTTGACTAAATTAATATTTGTGATTGTAATGACTTTACTCCCAACTAACTTCATATGATATAAGTTTTGAAGATTGCATTATATATATTGTCGAATTGTGATAACTTGAAGTCCCTAGGGACTGACGATTTATCTTGAATTATTGCGAACTTCGTGTTATCACGACGTTGACTTTTCTGTAATACCATTTGAGTTTAAGAAACTAACAACTGTGCAATTATTACGGTACTTTACGGGATGTACATAACCAATGTTTGTTGTCAAGTTTGCTCAATAACACAAGATAATAATTTTTTTTAATAATTTGATTACTTAATTTTATTTTCAAGATTACCGGTATATAAATAATGATCAATGATGAAACAAAATGTTCACATATTTGAACAAATATCATTGTACAATCATGAAACATTACTCGGAATAGAAAATGTTGTTTCCCTATCCAAGTATTCTCCCAGTTACCCGGGTCTCCACAGAAAAAATGATATTAATAATTTTATTATTTTTCGTTATTTCATATGCGAACTGTTGTTTGCTCATTGATACATAAATGAAAATGTTGTTTTATAGAACGGGAAATAAACAACTCCTATTGTTTGTTTGACACTAATTTGAGGCAAATTACTCTAATTGTTTGCTTCACAAACAAATCATCACTGTAACAATAAATTGCAACTGACAACTGTTTTTGACATGTTGGCGGTAAACAAAAGACTCCGGACATTCATGCGAGAAGTGTGAAAAATCATGTCAATACAAGTATTCAAGTCATCACGATCAACATGTACTTATTTCTTATTCGAGGGACTTATTCTTATGTTCGAGATATTGAAAATTTCAAGTTATTGAGTTTCGAGTTATCGCAACTTTTTTCAGCTAAACATACAATGAAAATTGACGGGACTGGCGGCCGACTTCGAGTTAAACTGTCATTTCGAGTTATCTAGTTTCGAGTTATTGCAATTCCACTTTTGTATTTGAGCTGGTAAAAGCAGAAAATGCTGAGTCTTAAAATGACTTTTGAAAAAGACATTAAAGAAATTCAAAACAATGAGTTTGATAAAGATCAAACAGTCAAAGTTCAAAAACATGAACAACAGATTTTCCTGTGACCTGACTTGAATGAAATTAACAGTCAGTACCAACCGTTATCTGTACAAGATTCTGTGTACATCTCAAAAGCTGAAGACAACATTTCTAACTCTTCTGCCGACAAACTCTTAGGTGATGCAGAGATGCATTTATTCAATGTTGCCAAGGTTGTTAACATCTCTAATCCACCTTTAGTCCTAAACAATGTTCTGTCTGATGCTGTTACAAGAAGCAAGGAAAATCTTCAATTTAATAATGTACATAAAGCAATTTAGCTTTAAGCGTTATGGTAATTATTTTACCGGACTATAAGAATGTGAAAGCTAAATCTTATAAAATTTAACAATAAAACAATATAACAGTTAGAAATTGTTAATAATTTAAAAGCATGATCCATTCATACAGACCATCACACCTCTAATCTAAACCCACAAATAAAATTCCTCCACAAATAATAATCCATATGGTATTTTTACAACACTGAGAATGGAAACCTGTCTATAAATCTCAAGTTTCTCTTTGCTCAAAGCTCAAGCATCTGATTGGTTGAATGGATACTTGTTTCCAGATCAGCCAATCAGAAGCTTAATAACAGAGACTGGTTTCCAATCTTAATACTATTTGGCAGCTGAGATCTAAGATTGGTTCCCATCCTCAGTTTTATGACATGGGAACCAGAGGCTACTTACTGGATGTTAGAAGAGATTTCAATATCCTGAAGCCACCACTGTAGAAGATTGGAAGTTGTTCTGGTTTTTGTACCCTTGCCATAACTTCAACTACACCAAGGACTTCATTGTTACCTCCCTTGAAAACCTCTTCAGCATCCTTTTCTTGACTGTCGGCAAGTTCTGTACGATCTACCTCTGCTAAATAATCTAAAACCAGACACACTGCTTGTGAACAAAGTCTTTTTTGCAATGTGATCTAAAACTTAATTTAATTTACATTTACCAGTAATAAACATTTGATTTTGTCACATGCTAGCCAAGTGATAACTAGGCGGATGTTAATAAACATGTGTGTCGCCCTAGGGTACTTGTAAAAAAATCCAAGTTAAAAAGGGGGCATAACTCTTTCAAATGTGAGCTTGACCTAAAGATAATGGCATCGTTATGACCCTGTTGTCAAAAGCAACAAAAATGAAAAGTTGTCGAAGAAAAAATTATAAGAAATGGCACAGTTATAACCGATGTTAAGTTTTAGTGACAAAATTCAAGTATAAAAAGGGGCATAACTCTGTTAAATGATTTCAGCCTCATCATTATATTGTTGTCTTAAGCAATATCAATTAAAAGTTTCATAAAAATTTGTTAAGTAATGACAATGTTATAGCCAATGTTAAGTTTTCCTGCAGACGGAAAAGCAGTGCAGATGTATTGCATTTTCTTCAAAAGGGTTACTCAAAACCACCCTTGTCTAGCTGGAATTGATAAATTAATATTTACCATGTCTCTATGCAACAAAACCAGAATTATAATAACATATGATCTCTAAACATTTACCTTTGATAAGTGCTTCTTTCTTTGGGTCACAGGTCAGGGCCTTGTGAAAGCATTCCCTTGCTTCTTTATATTCTTTAAGGGCCAGATGGGCCCTTCCCATGTGAATATGTGCCTTTATACAGTTAGGGAATACCTGCAGTATAAGAAATATTATCAGCTAAGAAACACTATTCTTACTATCTAAATAACAAGTAGATCTGTGAGCTAATGCTCACTAGCGATACCCCCACTTTGAGAAATATGACATCCAAAATGTAATTTGCATTTTTCAATAACTTAGATACCCTTTGATTCATGCAATGCACCTATAGAGTAATAAAGATACCCTTTGCATTATAATATATATAGCGCACCTGCATAGTAACTAAAGCTAAAAACAGTTGGTAAACAGGAAGTAGATGAGCAAGGAGCATAAAATCGCTTTACACCATATAGGACTATAGGAATTAGGATAAAGCAATATGCAAAATATCAGGCTGCTACATGTTGTAGTTGCTTAGAAAACTGCGACGGAAATTGTGCAAGTACGTCAATTATGTGTAGAAATGTAAGTATTCGGTAAACAGGAAGTAGATGAGCAAGGAGCATAAAATCGCTTTACACCATATGGGACTAAAGTATAAAGCAATATGCAAAATATCAGGCTGCTGAATGTTATAGTTGCTTAGAAAACTGCAACGGATTGTGCAAGTTTGTAGTGTATGTGTAAAAATCTAAGTATTTGGTAAACAGGAAGTAGAAAAGCTAGGAGCACAAAATTGCTTTACATCATATGGGACTATAGGATAAAGCATTATGCAAAATATCAGGCTGCTACATGTTGTAGTTGCTTAGAAAATTGAGACGGAAATTGTGCAAGTATATCAATTATGTGTAAAAATGTAAGTATTCGGTAAACAGGAAGTAGATGAGCAAGGAGCATAAAATCGCTTTACACCATATGGGACTATAGTATAAAGCAATATGCAAAATATCAGGCTGCTGAATGTTATAGTTGCTTAGAAAACTGCGACGGAAAATAAAAATGCCCTTTGGTTGATGTAATGCACCTATATAGTAACAAAATCTAAAAATATGCGACAAACAGGAAGTAGATGAGCAAGGAGCATAAAATCGCTTTACACCACATGGGACTATAGGATGAAGCAATATGCAAAGAATCAGGCTGCTGCATGTTAAAGTTGCTGAGAAAACTGCGACGAAAATTTTGTTACGGACGGACGGAAACACGGACGGACGGACGAACAAGGGTAAAACAGTATACCCCCCCTCTTCTTCGAAGCGGGGGTATAATTAGACGGATGTATGTTGTGTCATTTTGTTGTAAATTCAGAGGTATTCTTTTTTAATTTATTTAACTTTGATGGGAAACTATTATTCAGGGTATGTCACAGGAAAATGTGAATTCACTCATATTTCTTAAATTATAATAATTACACTATTAAGATAGAAGAATCTATAACTTTCTCATAATTAGAAGGTGTTTTTATTACATATTTTGACTATATAGTATAATTTTTATTTACTATGAAGCACAAAATAAGCAATATTGTTTTAATGTTATCCTATTTCATATTGATTGTATCATTATCAATTGCAGATGCAATTATTTTATTTTATCAGGTTTTCATGTTTGCAATCTTTATTGTAATAATAATTTTATTAAGTTTTTGTTAATAAAAGTATTTACCCTAAGGGCCCATTCACAGTCAATTATTGCCTCTGGATATTTGCAGAGTTTCATGTACGTCTGGGCTCTGTTTGTATACAACACTGAATGGTCCTTCACTTCACGCAGCCCCTAAAGTAAAATATACAAAGATCAAGTTAATCATACTTATTACAGATGCACCTTCATTGACACGTAGACAGAAGTTGATCAATACTACTTGTAACATAATATTAAAATTAAAATAATTATAATTAAAAATTCAGGATTATATCAAATTGAGTAATTGATACAGATCGATGGAATATTAATTTAACCATTTACTCCATGGGTATGGCTTATATTCCATATGAGACCAGTGAAGATCCAGATCAGCTTTCACGGCTTTGCAGTTTGATGAGTTCTACAAAAGTTACGTTTAGATTCATCAGGTTATATCTGACCAAAGAAGCAAACAGTGTAGATCCTGATTTGGCTGCCTCGAAATGCAGTTCAGGTAGATCTGAATTTATATTGATGGCATATGAAAAACATGCTGTATCCATAGTGTAAAGGTTTACAAATACATATTTCTGCAGAGCATGCATTTTAATGTCCAACAAGAGTGCCAAAGTACTAAATATGCCTGCCGAAGAATATGCCATTTTTGGTATCAATCTGAAGTGGCTGAACTTGATCATGATAACATGCCCATAAACATTGTCCCCATTTTCATGAAGTTTTGTCAACAACTATTTGGGTTATTGAGCGGACATCGCTGAAGACACCGCCCGCCAAGACACATTGAGTGTTCCCATAATACCACCCTTCTTTGAGGGGCGTATAAAAATGTGAGTTCTCCGTTCTCTTACCTGTGTATACCATTCTAAAGCCTTTTCGTAATTCCCATTTTTGAACTCCACATTGCCTTTCTCTTTGTGCCCTTCTGCAATCTTCATCCGCTCAGCACGGCGTTTTGCTCTCTCATTGGCATCAGCCTCAACAGCTTTCATAAAACCAACTATAAACAAGCATACAGTGCATGAGAGAAACTGGAAGATATTGTAAAATGATTTAACAAAATAGCTTATTGCAATAACTTCATGTTGATCTCTTTACATCTCTATCAGGGCTCTCACTAGACTTGCAAATCAAGGAGAAGTTTTCTCATAATTTTACTGAATTATGGAGAGGTTTGCAGTCAACAGAATTCTTTCCCTATATCCTTTCCACGACCATAACATATTTAAACGTGACAAAATTTTGACTTCTCAAAACCCGACCCTGTTTTACGGGAGGACGCCCAAAATGTATTTAAACTTTATCAAAAAATTCGAGTTTCAAAACCCGACCCTGTTTCTTCATAGGAAACCCGTGGATTTTTATTTTTTTTATTAAAAAGTCCTTATTTTGGTGGCTATTTAGAAGAACACGGAATCATCGATCAGTATTTTTACACTATAAGTCCTTTGGATGCATCGCATATTTTCTCTCAAATATCATATAGTAAGAAATAGTTTACATATGACTTAGATAATCTGATAAGAAAATTAGTAATTTTAAAAAGTTCAATTTTAAGAAAAAAAAATCTAATTGCATGTGTTGCTGTTTCTTCATCTTTCATTGTCAAAATAAAAAAGTGGCTCCAAAACAGTTATTTTTTATTTTAAAAAATACCTATATCTACCTAGCAATTACTTAAAAATGACATTTTTTGCAATGGCATAAAAATTAATGACTGTTAATTAATTAATTTACGGAATTTTACGTTACAGTCTTCCTGCGATAAACTGAATTTTTCACCCATTATGTAAAAGAGCGTTGAAATTCGGGATTTTAACACACTATTCTTGATATGCATATTCCACCTTTTTTACAGAAGAAAGACCGTAACGTTAGATAACGTGTTTTACAGTTATTTATCGGGTTTCTTACCATGTTGAAAATTCCAATTTTCATTAAAAGGTAGAATACCTGTAACGGACAAAAGCGTATATGCTTTATTCAAATATACACTTATCAACGGGCATTAAACAAAATTTACGCAGATTTACATTATGGTTTTTAAAATCGTGAAAAAAGCATGCGTTTAAATACGTTTCGGGCGTCCTCCAGTAAAACAGGGTCGGGTTTTGGGAAGTCAAAAGTTTTTCACGTTTAAATACGTTACGGACGTCTGTACGGAAAACAGGGTCGGGCGCGGAAAGGATGTAGTCTATACTAAATGACTTCTCCCATAGCTCAAAAGAGGGAGAAGTCTGGTCACTTTTGGGCGACCACTTCTCCTAAGTCTCCATCTAGTGAGAGCCCTGCTCTATGTTATTAGAAGTTATACTGTTCAGTCATTTCTGGATCTAAACTGGTATCACTAAAGAGACATCAGGTATATTAATACTAAAAGGGGTAATTCTAACGTGACTGCCGAGATTCTTCATTGAAGCGATGGTGATAAAATCCACAATGATGTTTCATTGCTATGGGCGCGTATTTCTTTCCTGATCACTATTAATTTATTGACGTCATAAACAGCTTGATGAAAGTACTCTGCATAGTAGTACCATTTTTTTATCAAAGCTCTATAAAGCATGCTCAATTGAAATAATAGCTGCCGGAGACAACATAGCAGGATTTATCACGGGACATCATTCAGATGCTTAGATATAAATCATAAGCAGCATAGCTTCTCGTGATAAATCCTTGCGCATCTGAACTCTGCCTCATGATAAATCCTTGCGCATCTGAACTCTGCCTCATGATAAATCCTTGCGCATCTGAACTCTGCCTCGTAATAAATCCTTGCGCATCTGAACTCTGCCTCATGATAAATCCTTGCGCATCTGAACTCTGCCTCGTGATATCCTTGTATACATCTCTGGTGGCTTTTCAAAATTTCATAAATAATTTAGAGTAAACTTTGCCCAGATACTCAATAAATTCTTTTCTCTGTGTCGAAATGAGGATGTTAATCCTTTCCTCAATAGATACACCTTTATTGTGTGGGCGAACAGTTTTGATCCAGATCAGCTGACACATCCGTGCCATCTGATCAGGATCTAAACTGTTCATTTTTTGATTCATTATGTTATTTCTGACTAAAATGTGACCAGTGCAGATCCTGATCAGACTGAACATATTTGCTGTGTGATCTGGATCTAGACTAATATGCGTAAAAATGTTTACATATTGAGGAAAGGGTTAAATCATATAACTTACTGTTATCCATTCCATCATAGTTTCTATCATTTTGTCCAGGAACATCATCACTGTACTTGTTGACAGATGATTTATTAAACCCTATAACAAAATGAGTATTGTATTACAAGTTTTTCATATAAATGTCCTTAAATCTTTTGGAAAAACCCTAAAAACTGTATCTGCAGGTTAAAGTAACCAGCAGTTAAATTTCCCAAAGAACTAAAGAGAGTTGCATGAAGTATTTTAAATACTTATTTGTGCCAGTAAAAACCTTGTCATTCTAGTCTACATCTCTATAAAATAAAAGAGCAAAGAAATGGTTTTGTTTGCAAGAATTAATCTTTTTAGAACTTATCCCTAGTTTAGTTTAACCAGCTGTTAAGTTTCAAACAACACCCCCTGACAGAATACCTGCAGATGAAATTTCAAACAACAGACCCCCGCAAAATACTATCAACAGGAGATATGGAAACTTAAGACATTTAATCTTGATACAATAGAAATAACGAAGTACAAGAACAGAACAACATGTGCCACAGGCTAGATCTAAATTCTAACTCAAAATATTAAACATAAGTTAAATAATTCATGATAAATACCAGTTTTAGTTTTTGGTAGACTTTCATCTTCTTCATCACCATTGGATAAGTTTTGTTTTGCTTTGTTAACTTTTGCAATGAGCTCATCAGCTTTTTTCATAGACTCTGACACTGTTTCTTCATCTGTGGCTTTAAACCCCTTCACAATAGCCTCTGGAAAAAAAGTAACAAATATATGGCATGGATGTGCCAGCTCATCTGGATCTGGATCTACACCTGCGAATAGCAACCACCTGTCTTAAACAGCCAGTTTGAATATTTCCTAAACTGACATTTTGTTCTCATTTTAACCTGTCTTTAACAGCCACCTGTATAGAGCAGCCACTTTTTGTCACTCCCTTGGGTGGCTGCTAAAGACAGGTTTGACTGTACACTACTCGCACAAGTGTAAAAATGTGTGTATATGGAATAAAGGTTAATGTTATCAGTCTGAATAAAAAAAAAAACAATGACCTTAGTCTGGATTACACAGACAGAGGGGCACCTTGCGCAATCCTACAGTTTAAATTAAAATCCAAACATACAGTCTATTGTTGTTTTTTAAATAATATATTCATGATAAACAGTGTGGCTATACCACATGGTTTATGACGTCATTTTTTTGTATTACAGCAAGTAAAAACCCATTGATACAAATCTTTGAAGCCTTGTAAGTACTTTATAGGTTCACCATTTTCGACAAAATTTAGCGTATTCTAAGAGGAAAATTGAACACTACCCCCGTTTGCCAACAGAATTGTCCGTTTATGTATTCTTTTGTCTGTGATTTGGCGCAAATAATGGAAGTGAATGATAAAACTTGTATCACTATTTGCTTTGAATCACTGACAAAATGAGATACAAGGTTACAGTATCGAAAACCGTGGGTAGTGTCCAAAACTCCCCTAAGAACATGTTAAATTTTGTTGAAAATGGTGAACAAATATAATACATACAAACCTGCAAAAATTTGAATCGATGGGTTTGTTAACTACTTTTTCTTGCTGTAATACCAGAAAATGACTTCACAAACCACATGGTTTGGCCTCACTGATCTATGCACTGTTTAATGCGTTGTGAGCAGATTATTAGCTCAGTGGTGCATCTACCTCTGATTCCAGGTATCGTTGGTTGGCTCCCCCCAACTCCAACTAAAATTACTAACAGTCTTTCAGAAAAGACTTAAAACCAAGGTTCAGTGTAAGGGTGCTATACACTGTGATTTTCAAAGAACCAGGGACAATTATGGAATTGGAGAGTTCTTGCACTTTCCTCCAAAACCTAAAATGACTATCAGCTTTCTGGACGCTTCGCTCATATGGGCTTGCGGAAGTGATGATAAATAAATCTAAATACACACACATATGAGTTGTGTGTGGGTGTTTAAGCCTCTTGTCACATTGACTCAGCCTGAGTCTCAGGTTTACAGAATATTCCAGAACCAGTAAGGCCAGAGGACTCTTGTAATCCAAATAAATAAAAAAAGATAAACAAAACAACATGCACATTTAAAATAACATTACATTCCTTAAACTTGTAACATAGAAGTAGTACCTAATTCGTCAATTTTATCTAAAAACTGGTCCATTTTCTTTGGATCCAAATCTTGACTCAACATGTCGGCCATGTTTGTTTATATTGGTTACTGAATGGCATTTTCGAATTAAGCTATTTTGATTTTTTGTCCAATATATTTAAATTTAATATTATTGTTCGCTAGAAATCCTGTAAACTAATTTCATAATGCGTTCATAAACTGGCCAATTTTGTCTCGAATGGAGAATTTTGTAAGTTCAAGTATAAAAGCTAGCATGGTGTCATCGCATTTGGTAAATATTTTGGCTTGTCAAATTTACGGAACTGTCATCACAGTAAAAAACCTGTATACGCGTAATTTTAACAACAAAAGAGATACATTTGATATGGGACAGTAAAAGAGAGGTTTCATTTATTTTATTTAAAGATCGACTGAAGTGGTTGGCATTTGGTTATTATCAAAACATCGCTGAGACTTGTCCTCAAAACTATTCGTAACATAAAGTTACTAAACGGCCATAAATGTACCTAGTTCGTTTGAACTTATTTATTTTACATTGATTGTTAAACAAATTCTTTCAACTTATATCATTCACGCTCAATGACTGCTTCCTGCTTTGCCAACCAGTACTCACTCTAATTGTGGGAAACTGCAGATGAATCTTATCCTGCAGTCTCTGGATCTGGAGTCTGATGCTCTGCCACTAGACCACTGTTCTTACTAAAATATATACCTAGTTACTTGCAGAACAACATGAATAAAATTTGAAGACATGCACTAGATCTGCTTCTTATCACTGTCTACTGAAAAACTTGTTGATTTCAATTAACGTTTCAATATATGATCAAATTTACGCATAGCTGCTATGTCGTTATATATAAGCGTACCTCAACCCCTGAACGATTGTACGGAAGGTTTGGCTTCTGTTGTTTAGACGCTACTGTCAATAAAGGTCATTTGCTTCAGAGATTGGCTTAGGTTGTTAAAACACAGATTATTTTCCAGTTTTAGTTACTTTAGGGAGAAGTCAACTAGGGTTTTGACTTTCTGTATGAATCAGTAAAAGACCTCTCTTAGCTAAGTAGAGGGAGACATTTTCCACCATATACATGCCTTTATGACATGGGTGACCAGTGTAGATCCATATCAGCTGGCAGATCTGTGCCATCTGATCAGGATCTACACTGTTTGCTATTTGATTGTTTAGGTTATATCTGACCAAAAAACGACCAGTGCAGATCCTTTTCAGACGGCATGGATGTGCCAGCTGATCTGAAACTACACTGGTCACACATGTGTAAAATGCGTTTATATGGAAAAAAGGGTTAAATAATGACAGGTCAAGCAACAGTTCATTAAAGATACACTGCAGACTCTTTATAACGCGGATCGTTAAGATCCGCGGTCCATTATAACGCGGTCGTCCCGTGGATCCCCTATTTTTTTTCTAAGTCCATTTTTTCACCATGAAACGGCAAAAAATCAAAACCGGAAGTCATAATTCTTACCTGAAAATTTATGAAGCACACATCTGGTCCCTTAAACATCCAAGTTTTAACACCTTTCGTAGTGACAGGTATCAGCCTGGGGCAAACTGTCGATTGTTTGCACACTTATTGTTAATCAGTCGATCCATTACTGTAGGTTTGTTACAGGTGTTACTTAATTATTAATTTCAATAATCTTTAATCACATTGAGATGCATACATTAAAAGAAATCGACTATTAGCGGTCTTTAATTTACGCAAACATCGAGAATTTTATTCACTCCCGATGTAAACAAATCGGTGATTTAATATAAAAGCACAGTCGTGATGATTGCAATCACCACTGTTCTCTGAGTACGTTACGTATCTTAGCGATCAGTAGCCTAGTAAATCTCTGCTTCTTGCGGATCTACTGCTCAAAATAAATAAAATTTGTGAATCGCCATCTGCATATTTCGTTGTTCATTACGAATTTTCATTTGCCGATTCCTGTGTTGTGATTCATTGCTTGGCGGTGAATTACGTCAAATCGTCATTTGTGTATTAGATCTAATATCAACTGACGATTTTTTGAAGTGTGATCAATTCGTCATTTGTGAATTAGCTATCCTTGTTAATTACATTTGACGAAGAAAAGCAGGAGGGACTATTTTTTTTGTAAGTACTGACCTGAATATTTTTTATCGGTTTTTAAAAAAAAAGATCAGCCACATTTTTTACACAAACATTACCGACGTATAATCTCTTTTATTTACTTACATTGTGCTTTGATCCGCTCTCCTGTTTGTTTCATCAAGCAAACATCAAAGACGGCATCGGCTCATAACAAGACTGTATTTTTTTTTCGGAACCGCTATCAAATCGTTTGATCTTTATCATTCACTGTGCACGTGACCGCTATCAAATCGTTTGATCTTTATCATACACTGTGCACGTGACGTGACTTTCAGCTGGGTGAAACTGGTCGATATTGCAATACCGAGATGTGAAATTTCAGATAAAGTTTGGATGTAATTTATTAAATATTGGAAAACGTTTGCGTTTGTAAGTGTTTTATTTTTTATTTAACATTACGATCGTAAATGTTGCCGTTTATTGTGTAATAATATAATCAGTTTTCTAATGGATAATACATGTACAAATATTATGTTTGCGCGGGAAAATCTGGACATGTATTTTGCGCGGGAAAAAAGTTAACGCGGATTCACTTATTAACGCGGTCGGGATGATGGACCCCCTATACCGCGTTATAAAGAGTCTGCAGTGTATATGTCATAGTAAGTAGTTTGCATATATACTCTATTCACTTCATTGATTTCAGGTATTGAAGAATATTCATACTAGATAAACTTAAATTCACAATGTCAGAAGAAAAGGAAAAGAAGCGAGGAGAAGAAGTAGTAGAAGATGGAGGACCTGGTCTTATCTATATGCCATTTGTTGTCAATGAAGAACTTGTTGATAAACTAAGGCTTCTGAATTATGAGGTCGAGTTCATAAAACCTTTGAATATGAAATCCATGAGCAGGTATTTACTTTCAGCTCAATCCTGTTTTGAAATCTAGATCATGTTGCTTATCATTTGTTTTTGGGTGTAGTTGGGGAGTCCTTAATCTGTTTTAGTACCGTAATCCCTCATGTAATAGTCGCACCCGTCTAATCGCCGCACCCCCAAAATGACCGAAAAAAATGAAGAAAAATCCTAATTCAATGTAAAGGCCGCACAGTTGATACAGTGTAAACGATTGTGCAAAATGGAAAGAGAAATAAGGGGAAGTAACAATGTGAATACCGCGTAAACGATAAAGACAATGACGGCCGTTCAGTAACGTACCGAGATTCGTTGAAATAGCGTATGATTATTTCTATAGTTAAATATTGACGTGGATTTATTTGGCAAAAATTAATTCCTTCTTGAATATTTGTGGTATCTAAATTCTCGTCGGACTCGTCGAAACTCTCAAATTCGCTGTCACCGCCGTCGCTGTCCATGAAACTAGCATACATTTTTTGTTTTGTTTTAATGTAAAGCGCAATAGAAAATTTATTATTTTTGCGCTATATTAATGTATTGTTTTTGTATTTGTTGACTTCAGCATACGCTATTATTGCTAAGTTTTCCTTTGCTGTGAACGATTTGTAGACAGGACCTACCACAATTTTAGGTATTCGACAATTTTAAGGTGAGGTCAGAATGACAATAGAGAGATAGGTATGTTTGACATTTTGAGATAGTTATTTGTTTGATCTTGGTAGGCAGGTTTTTAAGGAAAATTGAGCAACTCATGTCCCCTCAAATGTCAAGTGTCAATAAGATATTTTCGCACCTTCTCAACATGTCACCGTCTTTTCTGGAGTCCCAGCAGACAGGTGAGAATATTCTGTAAATTAGTGGCTCTGACAGTAGAGAATAACGTGTCAATTAGTGACAATTAACAGTAACAGGTGATGTACAAACTTGTACCAATTATTGTGATTCTTAGTTATGTATGAATAGACCTTGCACTTTAAAGAATTTTATCTTCAAGTTCAAACTCGATAGAAATAAAAGAATCCGTATAAAATTAAATATTTCCGTATACATTGCATTGGTTATTTTGCAAACTCGTTTTAAAAAAAAACCCTAGTTCATGTATATACATTTTGCTTTGATCAACCGTCCTGTTTATTTCATATGAGGGTTACGTTTTATTGACAGGTTATATGGTCGATATTTCCTGTCTGTGCAACTTCCTGTCTAATACAACTTCAAAGAAATTGTCGGCTCGTATCAAGGCTGTGTTGTTTTATCGGCATTGCTATGAAATCCTTTGATCTGTATTGGTAGTGTGCACGACATTTTAGCTGGCTGAAATTGTTTGATGTTGCAAAAATTCTGAAATATGATACCGAGATAAAACTGGAAATTATGGAATATATTCACGTTGGTTAGTGTTTAAATATTATAATGCATTTTTAAACAAAATATATTAATTAAATTAGATCGCTACCGGCAAAGCATACAACGGCGCTACCTCGTTCATATCGTCCGTCAACCTCCTATTTAGAGAGCTCATGTAATAAAATCATAAGGTAAAAGCATGGCGTTTCAAAAATCGGCAGAATCGTTCTAGAAAAAATGTCAAAAGGTCTTACACCTATGGAATGGCCGCACCCCCAACTTCCTAACGATAAAATCGGGTAAAAAAGTGCGGCGATTACATGAGGGATTACGGTAATAGTTAAAACATATGAAACAAATCAATTATTATGGCCTAGTGTTTTTTATCTTTCAAAGTAGAAGTGGGTTTAATGTATATTAAAGGGGATTTTTGGCTCATATCAAACAAACTGGCTGCATTTTTACTAAATAACCTAGTGATATGGTCATTGCCACCTTCTTCCTTTTGAGACCACATATGGATAGTGGTAATGCTAATTAGTAACTCTGCTAAATTTTTTCCAGACACTACTTTGCTATTGCAACAAATCCAGGAGAACAGTTCTTCATGTTCACATCTCTGGCTGCTTGGTTGTTGAGAACTGCTGGACGTAACTTTGAACAGCCACAAGAGGTTTGTTTCGTATTAAAGGCTCTATGTGGTTAACATTAATGAACTTATAACTGCACACTATACAAACTTGACTGTCACAGAAAACTGCCAACATTAACAGTATTTATTATTACCTGATACCTTATATAAATGTTATTTGGTGGTTTTAACTGTTTTCTGAAATTCTAAAAACGTCCATGTTTGCGAACTGTTGACCGGTCAATAGTTTCGACTGTTTCCCTCGTGTGCTCTGACGTCATGTGGAACAGTAAAGGAACAAATTGAATCCAATGATTATTTCTCCATAAATAAAATGTGGTGAAGTATTTAAACAAATTAAAATTTTGTCAGCAAAATGAAAGTTTCCTTAATTTTTGATGAAATAACAGAGAAAAACAATATGAAAACCTACTGACATACAAAATGTTGGCGGTGTGACATAGTTACAAGATTGTTAAATTAAAAAAGTTTAATAAAAAACATATTTGCAAAATTATTTTCTTGTTCCTTTTTTCATCTGTAAGTACTGTTAAAACAGTAATTGATCAGGTAATAAAACAGTTATTTCATATTTGATTTGGGAACAGTCAAACAGTTGTCCCTCGTTGTTGGGGATAGTGTTTTGAACTGTTGCCCTCGGCCGACGGCCTCGGGCAACAGTTCAGAACACTATCCCCTCCACCTCGGGCCAACATTTTGACTGTTCCCAAATCACATATGAAATAACTGTTTACTGTTAAATCATTTACTCCCTAATTATACACACATTTTATCTCATAGTCATTGCATTAACAATCAATGACATCAGCTTGACTGTTGCTTACAATTTATGGCACTTAAGATGAAACAGGCATAGTTTACAAGCCTCAAATATTTGGTCATATTTTAGAGGTTTATGAAGAACTCTCATAACAGTAGATCACAAATATATGTACTAAGTTTTATGGTGGTTTCTGCAGTTTTACCACTGAACTATGATCAATCCCCTTTAACAAAGTGTGCTTTTTCCAGGTCTCTATTGCACACATTCCTTTATTTTGTATACGGGGCATGTTGCAGGAAAAGATGTCTTTGGGGATATTTTTGACAGTATATATATCGAAATAACTTAAATAAGCATTAATCTATTATTTTGCCAGAACTTATAAGTAACTTTATTACACACTTTCACTACATAATGTTTATTTCACGGCAAATTGTGTAATAAGAAATGTTTCTGCTAAATTTATGATGTCATTTGAAAACTGATGTAAGAGGTTGGAAAACACCTTTAATAATGAAGTACTCCAATAACTGTAATTGAAAATTGATGTGGGATGAGTCAATAAATGTATTACATTTGTATGTTGTGCTTGTACATTTTCAGAACTTAAGTTGTTTTCTTATTATTTTTAATGAATATTCTCCCTTTTGATTAATGTTTTTACTCTTTCTTTCAGTATGATGACCCCAATGCTACCATTTCGAGCATAATTGCCGAAGTGAAAAAATTTGTAAGTTGATATTTAATAACTGTTGATGTACTTTAATTCAGCCAGCAAAATGTCTTTCCCCTCTGCTACCCAGGACCCCACCCTTATTTGTTTTACTGTGTTACAAGAATAACCAAATATTCTCACTGTTAATAACACTGCACCACTTTTCTGTCCATCTCTAAATGTTTCACTTGACTCTGTAGTGCTAGAACCTTTCCTTTTCTTTCACTCTTTGACAAAATAAGTTTCACCCACAAACCAAAATTAGGTTTAAAATTTGTGATCTTTGTGTCAGAACATATAGTAACTTCAAACAGTTCAAAACAGAGGGTATCTTCATGTAAAAATAGAGTAACTTCCTATGAACATACAGTAAGTTCCTGTGAATTTATTGTAACTTACTTTAACCCATTCCTTACTTTAACGCATTTTTACGCATGTGCGACCAGTGTAGATCCAGATCAGCCGGCACATCTGTGCCGTCTGATCAGGATCTGCACTGGTCGCATTTTGGTAAGAAATAACCTAACGATTCAAAAAGCGAACAGTTTAGATCCTGATCAGACAGCACGGAAAGGGTTAAATGAAAAATAAGCCTCCTGTGAACAGGGAGTAACTTCCTGTGAACAGAGAGTAACTTCCTGTAAACAGAGACTGTAAGTACTTACATGTTACTGTGAAGATAGAAGACTGTGACCTTAGAGTAATTTCCTTTGACAATAACTTCTGACAGTTATTTTGCGATTTCTGATGAGTTTCCAGTAGTATATAAAGAACAGTATGCAGGGCTAAAGTTTGTGGAAGAAATTCAACTTAATATTGGTGGGTGAGGAACGGATATTGGATTAATTGGATTGTTTTAACTAAGTTCTTGGTTTCTGTGTAGTCCTTGTGCAAGTTTTAGATTTTGACCTGTAAAGATGTGGATGGTTTGGGTCTATTTGATGATTTTGAAGTCTTTGTGTAGACAACTTTAGACCAGATAATAAAAAAACAAAGGAGACTTCTTTATAACATTTAACCAAATGTTTTGCATAGTTCTCATATATATTATCTTACTGTTGTTATGCTGTCCTACATAAAGGGTCAAAAGACCCAGAAAAGTCGTAGAAATGAAACTGCTGATGTTATTGTCATCAATGTAAGTATCAGTTGGTTTGATAAATCACTGGCAAATGAATGGTGGGGCTACATTAACCCTGGAGTCCTTATATACAGGATTTATCATGTTAAACTAGTGTAGATCCAGAGCGGCCAGAATATTAGTCAGCTGTCTGATCTGGATCTACACTTTCATTTTATTTTAGTACCAAGGGAAGAGGTCCATGCTCTATAATGTTGGTGGAAATAGTGTCAATTTGTTGCCACTGGGGAAAAAACGATGTATAGTAACTTTTGGGTGAAAACTGCATGATTTTAAAGAAATTTTAAGAAGGAAAAAAATCAGGGCACTGGTCACTTCTTGGTCAGAAATAACCATATATATCAAACAGTGAACAGTGTAGATCCTAATCAGATGTCATGGATGTTCCATTTGATCTGGATCTACACTGTTTGTCCATGTTATAACAGGCATAGTCCATGAAATAAATCTATAAGGTTTGATAGAAGACAAAACTATTTCATTTAGGAGGCTGCTAAATTAGTACTGTTTTGTTAACTTTACTTGGATGAATAATTTGAAATTTTTTTTAAAGACAATTAGAAATTTTTTTAAAGACAATGCCTGTTGAATTGTGTATGACCATTTAGTTTTTGCACTACCAACCCAAACGGACCCAACTAGGAGAATAGATAAGAGATGGTGGAGAAATCAGCATAATGCATAAATGATCAGACACTATTTTTCGCTGGTAGTTGTATCATTCAAACAATCATTCATTTGGCACGATATTTGTTGCTTGCAGTTCGTAAAAGTTCAGAATATAACTTGAAGTGTTTGCTTAGTTTACTTGCTGTATTTAGTGGTAATGGAACAGAAGAACTATTAAGTTATATATATTAAATATTAAGATGTCACATATACACCATGCATTTGCCAGTCATACTATATATAAACCCTTTCCTCCATAGACACACCTTTATTGCATGGATCCAAAATTGCGACCAATGCAGATCCTGGATCAACACTGGTCGCACATGCGTATAAATGCTTATATATGGAGGAAAGGTGTTAAACTATAAAAGCATGCAAAGAGTGCAAGCATGAATTAATCTAGATTCAGAATTTTCATGAACAGATATAAATTATTGTAATACATTTATTCTGAAGTAGAGCTAGTACTTAAATTTTAACTAAGTATTCAAGAAATCTGTACATTTGTGATAAAACCCATATAATATTACACGGGGTAAATGGTTATTACCCTTAAATAGGGCTGACCTTTATTTTATGTAAATGCCCGTATAATAAAATTTTTCCAGACGTTTGAACTTGCATGCACCTGATTTTTAAGAAAAAGTAGGGTAAACACTGAATTTAACTTGGAGGTAAAATCTAGAAGGTTTTAACTGTTAACTTATAAGTCTTTATTCAAGCCTTATTAATTTGGCCTGAATCATTCTTTCCATGTATCATAAGTCAGTTTGTTAGTCTGTTTAGGCTCAGAAACATTTACAACGCCTTAGTTTCAATGAATTGTTATATTTTTTTAATAATAAACATGATTTGATAATAGCATATTGTTACAGTGAAACCTATCTATTAAGACCATGGCTGAAGGTTATAAAGCTGAGATTGGAAACCAGTCTCAAATCTCAAGCATCTGATTGGCTGAAATGGCGACTGGTCGCCATTTCAGCCAATCAGATGCTTGAGATTTGAGACTGGTTTCCATGCTCAGTTTTATAACCTTGGGCACATCTCTGCGACTGGAAAAAAGTGGTCTTAATAGTGGGGTGATTTTAATTGCGAGGTACATACTAGTGCAAAACTGTTAAAAGGGACATGTTCCACGAAACTTTTCTGTGATAATCCAGAGAGATTCATACAGTAGCATAGTGAATTATTTAGCTTGTAGATATAACACAGAGTAGTGGCTGTTGTTTAGTAGTCAAACCATTCATCTAGAGCCTGTACTGTCAACTTGGAAATGTTAATTATTAATCAATTTACTTATAGTAATGTAATTCTTTCTTACTACCTTACTACTTTAAACAGTATATTTGCTGTATTTTATTTTAAAATTGAAAGTATCTTAAATAACTTGGATGGTAGGTAAACTGTTATAATTTTTCTGGGGTTTATGCATTGGTAAATTCTTCCTCAACAACATGCATACCCCAATTCCATTCCCAATCAATCTTTCTGTGGTTTCTGAATTGTTTTTAAAGTACTGTCTAAATGCATGCATACCCCCATCCTCCCCAGGTTCAGTTAATTTCAATTAAGAAATTAGCGTACTTAACCCTTTACGTTATGAATACAAATTATATATCATGTGGTTTGATTTTGCGTAATTGTCATAGTGCTAAATACATGAAAATAAAACCTGAAATAAAATACTAAGTTAATGTAAAGTTAGCACACCGAGACTGAACTGGTGATGAAATGGTAGGAGTTAGATAATTTTGTGAAAATAAAATGTGCATTAGCAGAAAATGAAGCATACTGTGCCTGTAAAACAGTACTATGATAGAAAAAAAGCGGACAGACCTATATGGTTCCAAGTCTTATCTGTAACTTTCTTCTTCAGAAAGTCAATTTATCACTTTCAGATCTCATGAATAATTATTTCCTAATTTATTTCAGAACTATTCTGTGGATTTCCCACCGTCGAAGTTGAAGCAGGGCTGCGGTGAACACTGTCTGTATATCTTGGACAGGTTAGCGGACGAGGCTCTCAAATACACCAACTTTAGATGGGGAAGGTAAATAAACTTATTTCTGTAGCAGTTAATCAGCCTTTCTTGGAGATTTTACAAAATGTATTGACTGTTGAGAGAGGTGTTAATATTCCAACAAACATGTACAGTAAAACCTCTCTGTTAAGACCACCTCAGGGGCTTAATAAAAGTGTTCTTAATAGTGGGATTGTCTTATTTCCAGGCAGATACAAGTACAGGTCAAATCTGTTAAAAAGAAATTAAAATATGGGACTTATTGTAGTCTTTATGAGGAATTTTACTGTACATACTGTCAATCATGAATAATTATACAAAACAAATATCCTTACCATTTTATTGTTTGCTCATGTGACATTTAACCACCATTACCATTATGAATATAATTTTAAATATTAAATCATTACAATATATTTTAATATGGAGTGGGGGGAAGAAGTTTCAGATGACAGATGCTGTCAGACTTTTATGTCATATAAACATGAAGTTAGTTATATTTTTCACCTGCAAAAACATAATATTATGCCACTTGTTATAGGACCTTTTGCAAAATAAATGTTAATATCATGTGACCATCAACTAAGTGATAACATACTATACACAATTGGTGCTGATTGTAACATGTTTATACTGTAGTTTCTATGGTAAATACTGTTAGTTTCTGGGGTAAAAAATGTTAGTTTCAATTGCAAATACAACTGTCAGTTTGAATAGTAAATACTGTAAGTTTTTGCTTTAAATACTGTTACAGTAGTTTTGATTGTAAATACTGTTAGTTTCAGCCATAAATACTGTTAGTTGCTGCAGTACATACTGTTGGTTACTGTTTTAATACTGTTGGTTGCTGCAGTACATACTGTTGGTTACTGTTTTAATACTGTTAGTTGCTGCAGTACATACTGTTGGTTACTGTTTTAATACTGTTAGTTGCTGCAGTAGATACTGTTGGTTACTGTTTTAATACTGTTGGTTGCTGCAGTACATACTGTTGGTTACTGTTTTAATACTGTTAGTTGCTGCAGTACATACTGTTGGTTACTGTTTTAATACTGTTAGTAACTGTTAATTTAAGACCAGAGTATCCAGAAGAGGAGTTAGAAGAAGAAAATATTGTTGAAGATGATGCAGAACTCACTCTTAATAAAGTCGAGGAGAATGTATTTGGGGTAAGCTATTTACTTATCAGTTACACTAGGTGTACATGTTCTTAATAACCTATAACCCACTGAATCAGTTAACCCTTAACTCCATGATTTACAGTTTACCGTCATTGTTTGAATATAAGCCACACTTTTTCCCCAGAATTTGGAAGTAAAAAGTTGGGGGTGCGGCTAATACACAGGTTTAGCTGCTTATACTTTTCTTTAAGCCATTTTCATCCTGCTATCATGTTTGGGGGCAGGGCGGCTTATACATGAGTGCGGCCTATATTCGAACAATGACGGTATTTACCATTTGCAATCAGTGGAGATCCAGACGAGCTGGTAAATTCTGCACTGTTTGCTTTTAGGTTCATTAATATATTTCTTAGAAGTGAACAGTATAGATCCAGATCAGACTGCACATCCATGCTTATAAAAATGATGTTATGACAAAAAAGAAGAAAAGTAACATTGAGATATCACAAGAGCTATCACTGAAGGTGATTAATACCCCCGCCATATGGCTTTGTCAGAGTATACAGAAATAATGTTCGCATCTTTTTAAAATGCGACACAAATTGTGCATGTATGTCATCTATATATAAAAATCTAAGTATTCGGTAAACAGGAAGTAGGTGAGCAAGGAGCATTAAATCGCTTTACACCATATGGGAATATATGATAAAGCAATAAGCAAAATATCAGGCGGCTGCATGTTTCAGTTGCTAAGAAAACTACAACGGAAATTGTGCATGAATGTCAAGTATGTGCACAAATCTAAGTATTCGGTAAACAGGAAGTAGATGAGCAAGGAGCATTAAATTGCTTTACACCATATGGGACTATAGGATAAAGCATTATGCAAAATATCAGGCTGCTGCATGTTATAGTTGCTTAGAAAACTGCGACGGAAATTGTGCATGTATGTCAACTATGTGCACAAATCTAAGTATTTGGTAAACAGGAAGTAGATGAGCAAGGAGCATAAAATCGCTTTACACCATTAGGAACTATAGGATAACGCATTATGCAAAATATCAGGCTGTTGCATGTTATAGTTGCTTAGAAAACTGCGACGGAAATTGTGCATGTATGTCAACTATGTGTAAAAATCTAAGTATTCATCGAACAGGAAGTAGGTGAGCATAGAGCATAAAATCGCTTTACACCATATGGGACTATAGGATAAAGCATTATGCATAATATCAGGCTGCTGAATGTTATAGTTGCTTACTAGAAAACTATGACGGAAAATTAACATGCCCTTTGGTTGATGTAATGCACCTTTATAGTAACAAAACCTAAAATATTCGGCAAACAGGAAGTAGATGAGCAAGGAGCATGAAATTGCTTTACACCATATGGGACTATAGGATAAAGCAATATGCATAATATCAGGCTGCTGCATGTTATAGTTGCTTAGAAAACTGCGACGGAAATTGTGCATGTATGTCAACTATGTGTAAAAATCTAAGTATTCATCGAACAGGAAGTAGGTGAGCATAGAGCATAAAATCGCTTTACACCATATGGGACTATAGGATAAAGCATTATGCATAATATCAGGCTGCTGAATGTTATAGTTGCTTAGAAAACTATGACGGAAAATTAACATGCCCTTTGGTTGATGTAATGCACCTTTATAGTAACAAAACCTAAAATATTCGGCAAACAGGAAGTAGATGAGCAAGGAGCATGAAATTGCTTTACACCATATGGGAATGTAGGATAAAGCAATATGCATAATATCAGGCTGCTGCATGTTATAGTTGCTTAGAAAACTTCGACGGAAAATTAATATGCCTTTTGGTTGATGTAATGCACCTTCATAGTAACAAAATCTAAAAATATGCGGCAAACAGGAAGTAGATGAGCAAGGAGCATGAAATTGCTTTACACCACATGGGACTATAGGATAAAGCAATATGCAAAATATCAGGCTGCTACATGTTATAGTTGCTGAGAAAACTGTGACGGAAATTTTGTAACGGACGGACGCACGCACGGACGCACGGACGGACAAGGGTAAAACAGTATACCCCCCTCTTCTTCGAAGCGGGGGTATAATAAACTCAGTTACCATTGCCTTATTAATGTGTTGTAATATTGAATCTTGGAAAGCAATATTATCTGCATGTATGTATGTCTTTAAAATTGTACCATTTCTAAATGTTAAACTGAGGCTTTCTGCTTCTTAATTTAAAGACTTTAAATCTGGTTTATTTTTTAGGTTCACGGTGATGACGAGGAGTTTGAGGATGATGAGCCAATGATGGATCTCGAGGGACTCAGAAAACTCAATCTCAAGGTAACAGTGTATTTGTTCACAGTCTCGTGGCAATAGTGTAGTAAATTTCATTCACAGTACAGTTCATTGTTCATTTGTAATATGCAAAATGATATTTAATTAAATGCTGAATTTGTTCTTAGTGCATGTGTTAATTCATGTTTTAATACTTGCAGACAAATGAAGAGACATCCAAGCCTGAGGAAATCATGGAGTCGACAACAGACGCGGCGGACTGGAAGTTAGAGGTTGAGAGAGTTCTTCCCCAGCTGAAAGTCACAATCAGGACAGATAATAAGGTACACCAAATAATGCATTGTCTGTTTCTTATACGCCTTTCCAATAATTCGATGAATTTATTTGGTTACCTCCCCTGTCCAGTCACGTGACTGCTTTACAGGAAAAATGATTGCTAGCTGTAATAACGTAATAGGGAATATGTACCTACAACTTTCTTTTTTATCATAAAATTCTTTTTTGAAAAATATATTTTCTCTTTGAATTAGTAATAATACATCAGCGTCATGATATTTTTGAAAATAATTAATAAAACAATCAGGTTTCTGACTAAAAGTGTCAATTCATTATTCCTCGCATTAAACACTAAACGACTTGAACTAACAGACAGTCGCAGTGTTCTCTCCACGGCTTAATTGAGTCTCCTTTCCGGATTAGCGTGTCTATTCAACTACTGACATCATGTTGTGATTATGTTGGCGGCGATTGATTTTGAAGGCGGCATGCCATAAACATGTCAAACTGTCTAGCACACGGGGTCATCTGTCAATTACTTAAAGGGGCAGATATCATTGACCAATAGAGATCGTGTAATTTCTATTTGCAAGGTATCTACACCTCCCAATTCTTAAGTATTTCGGAGTCCTTTAACTACTGGATGTGCCAACAAATCTATTTGATTTAGCACTTAAATGGATTCTTAATCAACATTACGACACGTTATAGAAACAAAAGCCGTCAATAAGAAACAAATCTTGTCAAAACATTTTATATATGTTTAATTAAGAGTTTGGGCTTTTATGCCAAAATTACAATCTGTCAAACCTAAGAAATCTAAATTGGATATGCAACCATATTGTAATATAAATATTCCCATCTTTTTGGAAGCCGGCATCTAAATCCTTGGATTTTATTCTACGAATGATACTTCTACAACAAACAATCAGATTACCGATCCTGTTTTATTTTAAGACAGAATCAATCATATTTGGTTGTGAAGTATACGTAACATTTAAAATATTCAAATTATTTATTCGTTGACCATAAACGCCTTAAATTTTTAGGACAATTATATTGTTCAAATGTGTAAGTATCAACAAATTCAGATTGTATTTTTTTGTCTACAGATCATGTAACCAGATGTTGACATATCACGATTTCCGGATAATAGCGCATTACTAGCCGTTAGCAATTTGCAACATTTACACCAGTAAAATATATTTTCAGCAGAAAAGATATTAAGAAGAAATTGTTGTACATAATTGGTAAAATTAATGCTTATGTTTATCCAAATTGCGTTTCATACTGCCTACTATCAACAAGAATGGTAAATGTTCTTAAATCATTAAAAATCTAAATATCTAACAAATAGTAAACATAAAAAAGTCTGGCTAGAATAACAGACCAGCAACTTATTTTTTCACCGCCGGCGACGAACGCAGACCTGCAATATAGCGGATAAGGTTAGCTATTATGTGCTTAAGCCATACGCCCGATCGTTCAGCTATCCTGCAGAGCCTCGTTATGGATTGATTTTCGGTCGCGGGAAGTAACTCGTACAGGACTGCGAAACTGTTTATTGGAAAGGCGTATATAGAGGATATTTGTTTTACCCTGTGTAGGATAGAAATATATTTCACCGAGTGAGTTCCGAAATTCTTATTGCCACGAGTGAAAATACATAATTTATTTCTATCTTTCACTGGTAAAAACAAATGTTGTTTTTTTTAATGCTTTTTGTGCACAATTTGTGTGAATTCGACAGAAAAATTGCATAAAATGGTGCCAAAAATGCTTGTTTATGACATGACCTCATATACCCAAATTTGAGCCTGTTTGCTAAACATTCTCATTCTGAATGTTCTGTGAGTTTGGGTACAACTTGCAAAAACAGTGAAATCAAAATGATATTCCACTGTTTAAAAACAGTGAAATACCACTTTTATTTCACTGGGAAAATTCTATAATTCAATGAAAAGCATTAAAAACAGTGAAATACCACTTTTATTTCACTGGGAAAATTCTATAATTCAATGAAAAGCATTAAATAGTTGTTATATCATTTATTTTTGCGTTAATGAATTTTCATGCTATCACTGCAAAATATATAAAAGATGTATTTTTTCTATTAAAGACATACTACATGATGTAATATTGCTTCAGGTTTTTAATATAATGATTCCACACTAGAAATATGATAGGATATGTGTGGATAAGTGTCATCATACAAACCGCAGGCCATACTTAGCTACTTAGCTTCAAGTCTTGTTCTCATGTTGTTGCGTTGTTGTTTGCTTTTTCTTCTGAAAAAAACAACTTTTCATACTTTTGTTTACAGATTCCAATTTTTCTTGATTTTGCGCAGGGTAGCAAGTGCACGAATTCATAATAAATTAAATGATGGCTATCCATTCAAGATGATGCCTGTTATCCATTTCAAGAACTGTACAAACTCTGTTTTAGTGTTAGATAAGCAAATATAAGAAAAGGTTGACGCTTTAAGTGGTTAACTTGCCATTTATCACATTTGTGGCTAGTTTACACTGGGATCAGCCTGTGTTTTTATACAGTCAGATCCTCATCTACACTGATTGCTTTTAATTTAGTAAATTTCTGTATAAATCACCCAAGTGAACTATGAATAGAATGACCTAAATTATTTGAAAGGTGAGTTTATTGCATAAATTTAGGGATTTAAACATTTTTATGATCATGTTGATTTATATTGGCTTTTAGGACTGGAGAGTTCATGTTGAACAAATGCATCAACACAAAGATGGCATAGAAACGTCTCTGACAGAGACCAAATCATATCTAGACAAACTTCATGATGAAATCACACGTACATTAGAGAAGATTAATAGTAGAGAGAAATACATCAATAATCAGTTGGAACATCTGTTGGTCGAGTTCAGAGGGGCTCAGGATAGTCTAGCTGAGACCAAAGAAAGGTACAGACAGGCCAGTGGAGGGGTCACTGAGAGGTCAAGGTTACTAGCAGAGGTAATGGTGTTATTTCAGAACTTGCATTTGAAAAGTAATAATTTTTACATCGTTCTTAGTTGAAAGTGATAATTAAAACACTTAATATGCCAGAAATGTTTACTTAAACCCCTTGCTGCGAAATTTGAATTGTAATATGTTATCGAAAATATGGTATTACTTTTTCAAGAAATCTAAAAAATGTTTGAGAGTGAAGTGATTGCAAAACAACGTGTTTTTCCTTTTGTCATATGTATTAACTTAATTTGGCATTTGCACAAACAGAAATAATGATGAACACCTTAATGGATCACTTTTTATTTGGATCTATTGCTTAATATCTTTACCAGGTCAGTGGAAGTACAGACATTTTCTCCTTAGTCCTTAAATCCAAATATTATACACATTTTATAGCAGTGTAGATCCTGATCAGCCAGCACATCCATGCTGTCTGAATCCATGTTGTCTGATCAGGATCATCACTGTCTGCTTTTAGATCCACGATGATTATGTCTCTGTTGAGATGTATCTGTGAAGTAAAGGATGTAGTTTTTCATTATTGCAACATTATGGCATGTAAAACATGGTGTAATTATTCAGGTGACGGAGGAGCTGGAAAAAGTGAAGATGGAAATGGAAGACCGAGGCAGCAGCATGACAGATGGAGGTTAGTCTGTTGTAAAATACTGTCCATGTTTAAGACCTAATTATGCATACTAATTAATGTTTGAATACTTTCATTAAAATATAGCCCATCCCTCTGTAGACATATTTAAAATTTTAAGAGTATTTGTGGTACTTGTTCTCCACCATTTAGCATATAATTACTCAAATCTGAATTGTCTAATGTCTCAAGAAGGAAGTAACATCTCTGTCAACTGGTTGAAATTCAGTTTTTCAGAAATACAAAAGTGGTCTATAGAGCAAGATAGTCTTACTCCATTAATCATTTCCAATCCTGTTTTCATTACCCACTGTTTTTTACTTTCAGCTCCGCTGGTAAAGATAAAGCAGTCGATAACACAGCTAAAGAAAGAAATCACCCAAATGGACATCCGTCAGGGAGTGGTAGAACACATCCTCTTACAGGCTAAACTCAAAGACAAGACTTCACAAAACAAACAGGCACATTCAGCTAACCCAACAGCAAATCCTGCTACTTATTGATCATTTATTCAAACTGGACACTTTGAAAATTTAAATGAAGCTCTACAATGAGAAAAGTGTCTCTGGGAAGTAAAATCACTTCATGATGTTAATCCAGCTAGTGTTGCAGGATTATTTTGGGGCATTTCACGGAAAAAGATGTCTTGGGTCATATTATTTGACATTTTAGTTGATACTGTATTTGGAAAGAGCTTACATGTACAATTATCTATCATTTTCTCTTGACCATTAAGTGATTTTGTTACACATTTCGACAGTTGTTTTTTTTACTGTAAAATGCAAAATAAGCAATGTTATTACACCTCACGTGATTAGTTTACTATATAGCGTAATGTGACGTTACAGGGAGATAATCGCTATTATTACACCTCACGTGATTAGTTTACTATATAGCGTAATGTGACGTTACAGGGAGATAATCGCTATTATTACACCTCACGTGATTAGTTTACTATATAGCGTAATGTGACGTCACATGGAGATAATCGCTATTGTTACACCTCACGTGATTAGTTTACTATATAGCGTAATGTGACGTCACATGGAGATAATCGCTATTATTACACCTCACGTGATTAGTTTACTATATAGCGTAATGTGACGTCACATGGAGATAATCGCTACTGTCACATATGCGACAGTATCATGTCACCCTCGCGTGGATCTAAAAATAAATATCTTGGAAATCCGATTGTTTTTCTCTTCTTTAAACATTGAACTCAAAATGTAATGTTAAGCAATTAATTTGGTCATAGTCAAGATCTCTAAAGAAAAACAAATGTTCGGTGTAATAAAATAAATATCACATCCCATTGGGGGAAACAGTACGAAATGTTAACCCTTGAGAAGGTAATGTCAACCTCGGCTAACGCCTCAGTTGACATTACTTCTCTCGGGTTAACATTTCGTACTGTTTCCCCCAATGGGATGTGATATTTATATATTGTCAGCTCAACTTTATGACGTCATCCCAATCACTGATGTCAATTGTCCAAAGACAACTTTTGTCATGGTATGCCCCATTTATGTCTTAATTCTAATAAATTTAGAAAGTGTGACAATTTGAAACTATGAAATAATAGAACAAGGATGTAAGTGTCTGGAAGATCATTGTTAAATGTTTCTGTGTGATTTAATGCAGATTATATCTTACTCCGTCCATTAGAGCACATGGTGTTGTGCTTGTTATTGAATATTCTTGATCTGTTTATATATTCTTATCAATAGTTTATTGTGATATTTAAATTTAAAAATTTATCCCCAAAACTGAAAAAAATGATATTTTGCATTCAGATGCAATAAAATGAAGAATCTTTGTTCCAGACGTCTTCTTTTTGAATTTGGAAGAATTAAATTAAATGTCTACTTTTAGGAAAACTAACTGCTATGGAAATGTAAACTATTAACTTGCTTATGGAAATTATTAACTCGCTTACCTATTGCTGTAAATGGTAGATTTACTCATTTATAAGTTCCTAAGACCTAAGTGGACATTTTATATTGTTTCTGAATGTCTTTAACCATGATTTTTTCAGTTATGACAGTTTTCTCCACAATTTGAAAAATCTGTAATTTAAAGCATTTTTACTAAGTATACCATAAAATATGTTGTAAATCTCATCAACTGACTTGTGACAGTTGTCTATCCCTTATTAATGTATTTTATCTACATTCCACTTTGAGGTAGAAACTACTTATTTTCAAATAAAATCTGAAAAGATGACATGTTGTTATAATGTTTTATTTCAATGGTTTTCTCCTTGCTTGACTGTCTAAATATAGACAGTGGTTTTGATTAACCCATTCCTCCATATATATGCCTTTTTATGCATGTGCAACCAGTGTAGATCCAGATCAGTCAGCACATACATGTACCTGCCGTCACATCAGGATCTGCACTGTTCACTTTATGATTCCCTTGGTTATTCTGATCAAAATGCGACCAGTGCAGATCCTGAAAAGATGGCACGAATGTGCCGGCTGATCTGGATCTACACTGGTTGCACATGGGTAAATATGCGTGTTTATGGAGGAAAGGGTTACACCCTCATGGAGCAAAAAAGGGGATATTGGAACTGAGTTGTTGCAACATAAAAAGATTAGAGTGCACTGAAAATAACAAGGAGCCATAACACATTTAGCAATATTCCCAAGTAAAAAACATCCTCCCTTTTTGGCTATCCATCCTGCCTCATCATCTGTAAAAGTTTGAGAGAAATGTGACAGAATTTGAATGAGAAGTTTGTGACATAAAACTTTGTTAAACTAAAATAAAAAAGGGCACAACTCTTCTAAAAACATAGGAAGGAAAAGTTCAGGTATTCGTGACCAGATATCATGCCTGATCATCTGAAATCAACCAACTGATTTGTTTCACTTTTCAAGGAAGGGGGTCAATCTACATACGGGTGATTAACTTACTTTTGTCAAGGCTTATAATGATTTAACTGATATTTTACGAAGTGGCTCAGGAATTTACATATAAGAATTTTTTTGTGGAATTGTCTGAAAGGTCATGGTCTATCCAAGAATATGAGAAGCATTATAAAATCTGCATTTCGAAAAAAAGGGAACAAGCTTTATTAACAATTTTATTCAATAACACTGTTTACATGAAACAATCAGCCACTGCTTTTTAATCACTTTCTCAATGAATTCATCTGATGGCCCCAAGTCTAAGGTAGGTAAGAAAAATACAGTAATTCTTTGTTCCTTTTTGTTTTATTTCATTGAAAGAGCAAACATTTCAGTGGGCAGTACATGGGTGAAAGTTGGCAAAACTGAAAATACTGAAACCTAAAGCTGGGGGCCTGGAGGCTGCTAGGGCCCCCGGTGGGTCCAGGGCAATGCCAGGGGTCCAGGGGGCCGGAGGCCCCTGGAAGCTCCTGCATTCCTTGCAAATTAATGTGTAGAAATGGCAACTAGCTGCTACTATAAAAGGGGTATGATTAAGTATTTCATGTTGGCAATTGAGAAAATATTCACCAATTTTGCGAGTTCAAAATTATTACTACAATCTTCAGAAGTAATCTATCTATAACTCTGGTTAGTTTTGACGATTTTTTTGTTCTTTAAATGTGCAGCATCGTCTGCATGAAGACGAATGAAATTCTTTCCGTTCGATTTGTAATTGATAGTCTTTTTGCAATATTGACAGAACGCCATGCCGCTTGCTTCCGGCTTCTGCAGCCATTCTCCCCATTTTTCGCCGCGAGAATCACTTTCGCGTAGCCATTTCCCATCTTCATTTATTCTTTAAGTTAGCATCAAGCTGCTTCGTGTTATAACCCAGGGGCAAAATCTTCATTTTTACAGATTTCTTTTATCATTTGCGAGCGTAGTTTTGTACTTGTTGTTGTTCAAGCGAAAACTTAAATAAAGTAGCATACGATTGGACGCTATCGTCTGTCGCCCTGTCCCTCCCCCCCCATAATACGGAAAACTTTCACCCATGGCAGTATAAAGACATATCATTTTATCCACACTACACAGTAACTGATGAAAATACAAAGTTCCTGCAAAAATGGGCTATTTTACATGTCCCACCTTCCATATCTGTATTATGAAATCCTTTAACAATACATAGCAATATCACACAAGATTCATTCAGTAAATGAACCACTAATTCATTGAGTCCAGCATGCTGCCTTGCATAGATTTATTTCAGCCCTGAGGTTTCTCTGCTTGCTGTGTCTGTAAATTCTGAATCAGATCTGGAACACCCTTCATGTCCTTCTCTTTTGTGCCCTTGTTGATGTACTGTATAGGGGTCTTTATCTACAATAGACATGTTTATTTCAGTATTACTTACATGTAAAGATTTAATATCAAAGAAGACCAGACTGATATCATAGTATGCCAGAAGCAGGAATAAGATCTGCTTCAAAAACAGTATTATAATGTATATCTTCCAACTGAAATTGTAACTAACATTATTTAATGATTTACAAACATTTATTTTCATCTTAATTGAACTAGTTTCTTGGTTCTGATCTACAGCTTTAAGCTGAATTATTTTGCAAAGAATAAATAATGTTCAGAGCAAGCAGACCTCGGACAATAGGCTTATATCTAACTTAATCAACATTTTCCTAACAGAGTAATCTGTTCCTAACAGAGTAATCTGTTCCTAACAGCTTTACTTCTTCCTCACAGAGAAATCTGTTCCTAACAGATTTACCTGTTCCTCACAGAGTAATCTGTTTCTAACAGCTTGACCTGTTCATAACAGAGTAATCTGTTCCTCACAGATTGACATGTTTCTAACTTGTATGTGTTCCTAACAGAGTTACCTGTCCCTAACAAGTTCTGTTCCTTACAGATAGACATGTTCCTTACACAGTAACCTGTTCATAACACAGTTTCCAGTTCCTACTGTTCCTAAAAATGCCCTGTTCCTTAAAGATTTATCTGTTTCTAACAGACTTACCTGTTTCTAACAGACTTACCTGTGTCTAACAGACTTACCGGTTTTTAACAGACTTACCTATTTCTAACAGACTTACCTGTTTCTAACAGACTTACCTGTTCCTAACAGATTGACCTGTTCCTGATTTACACCTGTGCCTAACATTGTGTAATCTTTGTAATTTCTATAAAGGACCAAAGTACTTAAGAAAACTGCTTAAATGGGATAAAACCAGCATTGAAAAGTCACATATATTCCAACAGCTGTCTCCCTAAACCTTGTATTAATGTGTTTACCCATAAATCAAATAATGAAATTTCGATTTGTTTACGCAAGTTCTGACTTATCTTTGAACATAGACAATAATAAGTCAAACTTACTGGCTTAGCTGCTCTGCGACATAATAGATCCCAACACCACCAATGCATCTGTAAAGAATACATTTAGATAATAAAGTGTGCATAATTCAAAACTGAAATCTTTTTTTGTAATTGCTTGTGGACTTCTGACACTGGCTAATTCCCTAAATGTTAATGATGTCGTGCAGTGATGATAATGTATATCAGGGCTATCCGATCAACCTGTTTTTGGGTTATCCCAGTTAGCTCAATTGGTTACGTCGTCGAAATTGCAGAGCTAGGTGCTGCCGCCGTGACTGTGTGGGTTCGCTCCCAGGTAGAGGCAATATCATTCGAAATTCACAGTAGCGATATTTGTGCAGTGTGGCATCCCAAAAAGTCTCCCCGTACATGTAGTCAGTAATGTTATCAGTAAAATAACCCGTTACCGATGTTGTGCAGTGATGATAACGTATATCAGGGCTATACTATCAACCTATTTTCGGGTTGTTATGGTTAGCTCAATTGGTTGTGTCAAGGTAATTGCAGGGCCAGGCGCTGTCGCCATGACGGTGAAGGGTTCACTCCCAGAAAGAAGCAATCTCATCTTAAATTGAACCACGTTATGAGAAAAGGTGTCTTCTTCAACCTTTTGAAAGGTACTGTACTGACCTAGGGATATGGGCTCCCTTTTCTGATGTGTTATTTAATCAAACTTTTTCTGATGTGTTATTTAATCAAACTTTTTCTTATATTACCTTGAGATCTACAGGCAATGCCAGAGCCTGGAATCTGTAAACTTTGCCATACATCTCACTCTCTACTTGATGAACCTAAACAAAATATAAATGTATTGTCTAACTCCATAGTCGATCCAGATCAATAAGAAACATCTGTAATGGCCAATCTTGATCTACACTGTTCTTTTTTGGTCATAAAAAACTTATGAATCTAAAGGCAAATAATTTAGATCTGTAACAGATGGCATGGATGTGCCAGCTGATCAGGATCTACACTGTTTGCTCATGTGATAACAAGGCATCTTGAGAAAGAAAAAGGTATAGGCTAGGCTAAATATGTGAATTCAATCCATAGCAACATTAAGCTGTGGTGTTTCATGAACACTTAAATTAATGTTTGGACGCAAAGCTAATTTTCAGTATCTATGTAAAATGTAAGTTAAACAGAAGCTGAGTTTTGTTAAGATCAATTTTTTGATTTCATGAATTGAAAATGTTTAATATGAATATTTATTTTCCTAATTTTCATCAGGGAAAAATCACAGTGGTGATGATGTAGCATACAATTATTAATAACAGAATAAACAATTAATTATCTGCATCAAAGGGAGGTAATTTACTTATACTTACAGCAGTAATAGCAAATCTATGCAGTTGTGATGTATTACTAATTAATGGGCCTTTACAGAAATCCACATAATCGCCCATTCGATACACTGAGACTGTTCCTTTACTAGAACTCTCACTAAGTCTATTCAACAACTTGGTTTTATGATGGTTATCTTCGAACATTTTTAGGGCTAAAGCAAAGTCTATTTCCAGAGGTTCAAAGTCTAAATTCCGAGTCCACAATCTGCCTCCTTCTGAGCTTAAACAGTTCAACTCCATCTATAAAAAACACATTTTATTGATTTCTAGCAATAAACAAACAGATCATATCCTTATCTTTTATCAAACCATGTTGTCTAGATGGCATACACATTTCACCAGGCATCTATGATCAGAGTTTTTTTTGTAACAATTTACTTATTTTGGAAGCATGTAATAAAAAGGATTCCAAACATGTTGTCATGCAATACAAAACAATATATATCCAATAAACTCATCCAAGAAATTTATTATGTTCACTAGAGGCTTGCTTAATGACAATATTTGCTGAACTTGTATTTAAGTTTTTTGTATTACATTTCAGATCCCTCAACATTTCTTGAAGCTCAAGAGTTTAAACAATATGATTCCACGGAAACAGACTCAACCAGTCATCGAAATTAGCACCCCCACCATACACACCAGCCCGCAAGAGGTACATTTTGGTTGTTTGGTTGGGACAGTATTTTTTTCATTTTTTTCAGCCTCGATGGCAGGTGAACTTGTAGAGAAGATAGCTAAAAAAATTTCAAATTTTTATTATGTATCGTGACTTTCATTTGAAGTTGCGTGACATTGGCATAATTAAACGATCAGTTTGAACCCAAACCAGTAGTTTTTTTTTGTTTCTCGTTTTCTGTGTAAAACTTTGCAACATCTTGTTTGCCAAATTTTTTTCCGAGAAAGACATTTCACTGAACAAAGAAGAAAAATTGAAACAACTGAGTGGTGTATTCAAGCTGTCAGGCAGGTAAAAATATAAATGGCTAGGTAAATGTATAACTACAGACGACTCCAAATACTTGTTAAATTGTAAAAGTCAATTTAAAAGATTGCTCACCTGTGTAGGTTTCCAATCAGGAATATTTAAATCCACATCATAAATAAAACAACCTTGCTCAACTGAAACAAAATAACATTGAATAATCAACATATCAAAAATTATGATTTTATCATGTCAGCTGACAAAGCACAAGCTATTACAGAAGAAATGAAAACAGCAATTATGTTTGATGGGAACTTGGGCAATTTTTGTCCAGAGAAATTAAACAAGAGTGCCAAAGTGCCACAAAATATGCCCATTGAAGAACTTGCCATTATTTGTTCCAATAAGGGGCCGTACTTCCGGAGTGGCTGAAGCGATATGGCTGGTTATCAAACTTGGCCGAGATATTATGCCCATAAACATTTCCTCCAAGTTTCGTGAAGATCGGTCAACAACTGTTTCAGTTATTGAGCGGACATCGCTGCGGCCGCCACCTGCCTGGGTGTTCCCATAATACGACCTGTCTTCAACGGCGCATAAAAATACTATATTGTAACAATTTTACTAGTCTCAAAATTGCACATGTCAATATCCTTATCAATAAACATTTTCCTTAAGATTTTGATGTAGCCACTAATTGATTACTACTCACTTTTAGTCCTAGGATAGTCACAGAGTTGTACATGGACATCATCTTTGAAGGATCTGTCAATAATTGAACCCAGCACGAATGATCCTGTTCTCCAAAATACCTGAAGAAACATAAAGTTCAATTTGAAGAGAATACTTGTGATTATCCAAACATTATATTTCAGCATTTTCTTAAATTGAGCTCTTCAAATGTTATAAAGAGCTCTGCTCACAAGATCAAAATAATGGCCACTAACAAAATGATAGATAATTAGTTCTGTTAATAAAATAGGCCTATCATAAATCAGAATTCATAAAATGTTGCAAGTGTTGTTCCCAACTGTTGCAAAATGAGATCTCCGAAATGTTATAGTAAAATCTACAAAATTAATGTAACAATGTGTCCTCCTAACATGTAAAAGTAAAAGTGGTATCACCTATTGCAACAGTGTGCTCTACAAGTGTAATGGTTATAAAATGTAAGGACAGGTTTTACTGTAAATGATATCTACCACAGAGGTTTCCACAAATGAAACAATCAGCTACATTAAGTTTAATAGAGATGTCTATAAATATAATAATGGTGTCTACAAATGTAACAGTGCGCTAAATAAAATGTATTACATGCATTGATGTCTAAAAATATAATAACGGTGAATACAAATGTAACAATGGTATCTACAAATGTAACTTTGGGCTAAACAAGATTTTATACTGAGCTCTACAAATGTAACATCGGCTTTACAAAAGTAACAGTGGGCTCTACAAATGTAACAGTGCTGGATACAAGCCGTATCTGTGGAGTAAAGGGTTAAAGAATTTTAAAGTAAAGTTCAAATTTATCATACACAACACCTACATGATTGGGAAGTGTAGGATCCTCGTCTAGCATGTGTTTAAGCTCCAGCTGACAATCTGCCACCAGGGGGCGATGCATGTCCCAGGGTACACCATCCACTAAGGCAACTATGGACCGCTGCACCAGAAAATCACTTATATCTGCCAAATGAAAATCAGATTGATGATACAAGTAAGCTTCTCCATGAAGTCTGATCAAGATAGTTTGCTTATACGAGGGTTGTTCGGAAAATTCGTAGAATGTGTGTATATCTCCTGTGTCTTTAATTGTTTTTCTTTAAAATTGTGCTCATGCGTACCTGCATTTGTCCATAATGTAGTCCCTAAACAAGGAGAAAGAGTTATAATTATGTTTGGGCATATTGGTAACCATAGCAACCTAGTTTACATGTCACGGCGCAGTCCACAATATGATATAAATTAAAATGGTTACAAGAAATGTAAACTTCATAAACGTAACATAACCTGACGCAAGAACGGTGCGAAAACACCAGGTGATAACATAACTTCATAATGACAGTGTCTCTGGGTTAATCTTGCTGCATCTTCCAGAGATTTAAGAAACTATGTTAAAATCACAAAACACTGATTAATAAAACAACTTGTTCTAAACAAGCAAATTTGTTGAATTTATATCCCCCGCCAAGTACTGGTTATTACTAACACAACAGCTGAAGACATAGGGCTTTATTTAGATATTTATCATGGATGGCAAAATCAGTGAAAAAAAAACTTCAGATGGTGAAAAGGGTTGGGCAGCTCACCAGAATATAAAAATGAGACGAAAAGTCTTCAAGTTGTTAAAATGATGAACGCAGTAGTAAAAATATAGCACGGTATTTGATTGAAATCCATGCAGAAGTTCCATAGAAGTAGCACGGAAACGAATACTACTTTTATGCATAGTGCATAACTTATCAAAGGGCCAAAACTCTATGTTAATCGGTCACACCAGAACAAGACAACAATATGGGCATCTTGTCTTGGTATTGATGGTTTCCATAGTTTCCTGCTAAGAAATAGCAAGGAAACAAATACTGCTCTACATGCAAAATGCATAACTTATCAAAGGGCTATAACTCTGTGTTAAAAGGTCTGACTGAAACAAGATGACAATATGAACATCTCCTGCTTGTATTAAAGGTTTCCAGAAAAAATTCATTGAAATCTATCTAGTAGTTGCAGAGAAAAAGCGTTGAAACAAACACTGCTGTATATGCATAATGCATAAGTTATCAAAGGGCCATAACTCTGTGTTAAACCGTCTGACAGGAACAAGACGACAATATTCATATCTCCTTATGGTATTGATGGTTTCAAGAAAGTTTCATTGAATTCCATTTCAGAAGTTGCAGAGAAATAGCCCAGAAACAAAAAACTGCTCTATGTGCATAAGGCATAAGTTATCAAAGGGCCATAACTCTGTGTTAAACAGTCTGACTGGAACAAGACCACAATATGTGCATCTCTTCTTGGTATTGATGGTTCTCAGAAAGATTAATTTAAATCCATCTGGTAGTTGCAGAGAAATAGCAGAAACCAATACTGCTCTATATGCATAATGCATAAGTTATCAAAGGGCCATTACTCTGTGTTAAATAGTCTGACAGGAACAAGACTATGATATGCGCATTTCCTCTTCGTATAGATGGTTTCCAGAAAGTCCATTGAAATCCATCCAATAGTTGCAGAGAAAAAGCACGGACACGAATACTGCTCTATATGCATAATGCATAAGTTATCAAAGGGCCATAAATCTGTGTTAAACAATCTGACCAAAACAAGACGACAGTATGCGCATCTCCTCTTGGTATAGACAGTTTCCAGAAAGTTTCATTGAATTCCAATCAGTAGTTGCAGAGAAATAGCCCGGAAACGAATACTGCTCTTTATGCATAATGCATAAGGTATCAAAGGGCCATAAATCTGTGTTCAACAGTCTGACCAGAACAAGACGATGATATGCGCATCTCCTCTTGGAATTGATGGTTCTCAGAAAGATTCATTGAAATCCATCTGGTAGTTGCAGAGAAATAGCGCGGAAACGAATACTGCTCTATATGCATAATGCATAAGTTATCAAAGGGCAATAACTCTGTGTGAAACAGTCTGACTGGAATAAGACAACAATATGCGCATCTCCTCTCGGTATTGATGGTTCTCAGAAAGATTCAATGAAACCCATCTGCTAGTTACAGAGAAATAGCGCGGAAACGAATACTGCTCTATATGCATAATGCATAAGTAATGAAAGGGCAATAACTCTGTGTTAAATGGTCTGACCGAAACAAGACGACGATATGCGCATCTTCTCTTGGTAAAGATGGTTTCCAGCAAGTTTCATTGAAATCCATTCAGTACTTGCAGAGAAATAGCGCGGAAACGAATACTGCTCTATATACATAATGCATAGGTTATCAAAGGGCCATAACTCTGTGTTAAATGGTCTGACCGGAACAAGACAACGATATGCGCATCTCCTCTTGGTACTGATGGTTCCCACAAAGTTTCGTTGAAATCCATCCAGTGGTTGCGGAGAAATAGCTCGGAAACGAAATTCGGACAGACAGCGTGACGGCGTGACACCGTGACGGACGGACAACGCCATAACAATATCCCCCTCCCGATTTCATCGGCGGGGGATAATAAACGATAGACATTCCAAACATTTGCAATTATCTCCCTTAACATTTAAAATTTTGCATTTTTTATTCCTTCATCAATTGTTATTCTTATTGAGCTCAGGTTTTGATGTGGAAGATTATGTTCATGATAAACTAAATTTAAAATCAACTGCAATTAAATAATACAATACCGTTCAAATGAAAACATCTTTAAGGAAACATAAGCATAAAAAGTAGATACTTTTTATTTTTGTTCAGTATAGATCTGCATTGGTCAATGGGATTAAAGAGGTACCATGTGAAAAATTGTTCAGTAATATTTGTTGCATGCTGAAAAAGACTTAATGTTGCAATACACCTCATGTACAAAATGTTTTTATCTCAGCTCTGATTAAAATTTATACAATGTTCTTCTCTATAAGGTTTTCATTTAAACTATTTTTCTTTAAATCCAAGCAAGAAGTTACACCAGCATATCTAAAATCTTGCAAAACAAATGCAGATACTTCTAAGTACTCACGCATTGCACAATTATACGGAGTTGACACGTGTTTGTTCATCACCATACGTATGGAACCTTCATCATTTTCTGGCGGACCTTTATACATCACTTTGATTTTCTCTAATCTTTTCATGAAGTTCTGCTGTCTTTTCTTCTCCTCTTCAAACATGGAGCTTCTTTTCTTTCTCACCTCGGCATTTGTCAGCTTTGTGCCGCATGCTGTGCTGTAACATCCTGTAATACAACATACTTAACTTTGCAAAAAGAACTATTTGCAATACATATATGTTTGTATCGATTTCATCAATCTGATAAAAATCATCTCCTGAAAACCGCTACGCTATCAGGATCTCATGACGAGTAACAAAAACGTGCTTTAATCACTAACTCTTTGAACCAATCTGACTGTTGCCTACAAAATCGCAAAAGTGAAAGTAAAAATAGTATTTTAAACCATGGAAATTGTTGACAGCCTGCCTGAGACATATTTTAATGGAAATTATATATGTGTTTACATAGAAATGTATTCATTTCTAATGTAATGACATCAGATCATTTTGCGAGCATTATAAATCATGCTTTCTGTATTGACAATGTCTAAAAATAGTAATAGGGGAAAACTGCTATTATCAGATCTAAGTTCTAACATGTTGTTAGATCTGACTTTAGTGAGATTGCAATTTCTTCAATGCTGGTTTAAATTTAAAACCCATATCAGCCTGCACATTTATACAGATCATTCAGGGTCATCACATTTTTTTCAGTCAATATATATTATCTGTAAACATGTGTTACAGGTCATAGCTAAGGTGTTAAGGTGCAACAAATGTGATGGGATTGATCAGTGTTGACCTAAAATATGATAGGATAAAGCTGATTATTAAGGGGATGCCTCATAATTTCATTACAGTTTGAACAAAATAGCAACATTTTCCCTAGTATCCGAAATACTCTTCCTGGTCGATGATAAGCTCATTTCTGACGGTGTCACTTCGTGTTCGCAACACTAACTACCGACATATAGGGTCAAGCTATAAGAAAAAAGACATATGTAAAGACCTTTAAAATTGGTAAATAACCCTTTGGGCAGATGTTTTCTGCAAACGAAGCAAACTTGTCTAACATGCATTTTAAACCGGAAGTCGAATTAGTGGTATACAAATTACCCACAGTCACTCAATTACCAGCATTCTTCAGGAAGTGGACTGTGGTCTACCAATCCGGACATCGTGAGTTCGAAACCCGAACGCGGCACTGGAAATTTCAGAAATACGTTTAGAGTTTCCCACCCAACTAGGTACTGGTTCACTCCCAGGAAGTAGATTATCAGTGCGTGTATCGGTGCTATACACCGGGCACGTTTAAGAACTAGGGGATCTCTTCGAAAAGAGCTAGGGTATCGCACCCGGATTCCCTGTATCTCAAAGCTGTCTCTATAGTTATCTGCACCTGTCAGAGAATAATTGTGTATATAGATATATGTGCGTAAATACTCGTTGGTGGTGTTGATATATATTGGTAGTGATATAATGATCATAATGGTAGTGGTAACATAAATACGCTGAATACAGCGATCTCCTATAATGGAGGTAAAAGATGGTGTACATATAAGTAAAAACCATATATTCTGGTGAAGAGGAGTGCTCCTATGAATAATGGACAAAATAGACATGATACATACATACATAGTGCTACTTGTTACTGTGGCAGTCCAGGTATTTTTAGTGAACAGTATAACATCATCTTAGTCCTTAACCTTTGAAGTGGTATACTTATACCTAATCAAGAATGCGATATCATGAAACCTCACTCAACGTGCAACATGCTTTTTTTTATATCATAATCACGTAATAATCTCAATAATTCGACTGCAAGCACAGACCCATTATCATACTGACTTTTTACAGATGTCTGTCCTTTACGTCTCAAGCAGTTACGGTCAAAACTGTGGTGGAAATCGACCCGATTTAAATTCTGTTATTTATCGAGTCAGGTAAACTTTAATCTTGGAAATCGAAATTTGTTGACATGGGTGGAGGTTTAAAAGAGTTTTGCATAAAAATGAAACCGTTATTTATAAAGGATTACATATATTGATTCTACTTGAATGTGGCATTTCAGGTATGTAAAGTTTTTAAAGATACATATGGTTTAAGATGCTTTATGGAGCCGCCAAAGTTGCGATTCAATTCCGATCGGCGGCATATAGAAATAGAAGGAAAATTTTCCGCATTGATTTGAATAGTAACTGGGTTGTGCGCGATGTACGAACATCGCATATATAGAAAAGTCCATGTCGCGCACAAATAGTTGTGCTAAATCACGTAAATACATCAATAGTTAATGTCGTTCATATTGTTTTATAAAACAATATGAAAGATAATTATGGCTATAACGTAGGCTATCTAACAATTCTGTATTTTTCTTGATAAAGGATAAGTGTCCGAAAATTTGGAATTAAAGAGGGATAATTGAAAAAAAAATCGCTTTTATGTCTTTAATTGAAAGTTCTTGTCCGTTCGAAATGCGACCCTCTTATTTTTATATACGAGTATAATTATTAACATGTTCCATGTCTATTCATCTGCATATTTTGTGTCGAATATTTAAGGTGTAACATTGGATTTTCACCGGTTATTTATTGTTTATGTAATTTTTCTATCAAAGTTGTCACGTTGTCAGGTAAAGACAGTAGCACAACTATTTGTGCACGACATGGACTTTTCTATATATGTGATGATCGTCCTTCGCGCACAACCCAGTTACTATCCAAATCAATGCGGAAATATTTTCTTCTATTTCTATATGCCGCCGATCGGAATTTGAATCGCAACTTTGATGGCTCCATAAAGCATCTTAAATCATATGTATCTTTAAAAAAATTACATACCTGAAAAGCCACATTCAAGTAGAATCAATAAAATGTAATCCTTTATAAATAACGGTTTCGTTTTTTATGCCAAACTCCTTTAAACCTACACCAATGTCAACAAATTTCGATTTTGACGCTTAAAGTTTACCCGACTCACGTTTATCGATAAATAACAGAATTTAAATCGGGTCGATTTCCACCACAGTTTTGATCGTAAATGCTTGAGACGTAAAAGGACAGACATCTGTAAAAAGTCAGTATGATAATAATGGGTCTGTGCTTGCAGTCGAATTATCGAGACAAGTAAAGACAGTTTCCCTAAAGAACCACTCCCATGATATAAGTTATGCACTTATAATAACAGAAAATAAATTCAACAATTATGCAGTGAAACGATGGAAAATCCTAAAAAATTAGGAAGCAAATTGAATACACATTCCTATAAAACTAAGACACAGAAAAGGGCTTATTATAAATTATAAATCGACTACTTAAACTTCCTCCTTTTATATAATATGCCATTGGTGTTCTCTGCGATATGCAATTTTCTATTCTCTTTAGCCCCTCTTTTGTTTTCTTGTGTTATCTGGTTTCCAAGATTCCATGTTCATCTATAACAACCAATTTATTACATGATATCGATGCTAATTGTGTTTCCCCGTCATCTATAACAACCAATTTATTACAGCATATCGATGCTAATTGTGTTTCCCCGTAAGTGATGTCAACTCTATCTTGAATCATATCCTCCTGCAATATATTTGTATCTCTATATCCCAGTTTTTAAAGTGAAATACGCATACCAGGAATGTCCACATGCAGAAGACACCTTCTCGCCCCCAACCACAGACGAAAAGCAGAAAGGAAAAGAAAGCATGTGTTTATAAAATGATATATTTCAAAAAGAACAAAAAATAACGAAACTGAGAATTCGAGATGTTAAACCAGGTTGTGTAGTGCACCAAACTCGCACTTACCCCTAATGAATCTAATATCAACAAACAAGCACAAGTTGTATTTGTGAAATAACACCAACCCACACATGTGTGCATTTGAAATTGATGGCACGGACCTATATAGAATAGGCCCGTGCTTGCAACCTATACTATCGGTCCTCAAAGTTTTCTAAGCACCAAAGATACTTTTTTACATATCTTTTGCTGTATGTCAGTTATTAGTTTTATTTCTTTGATTTCCTTATATTCATCTGATTAATGACGGATTAAACAATAAAGTCAAAGTTTTAACAATAATAATGCGTTTACAGTGTTTATTTTGAATGTGAATGTGATATTGGGGATAGGATAAAACTTAATGTTTGCCAAAACAAAAACAACTCTCGATGTCTTACGAAATTCGCAATTGCCATTAAAAGACCTGTTTCCCAATTCCGTTGTAATACGTGTTTTTATCACTGCCACATTATCTCCGAATTTCAGAACGAGGCATAAACTGCTAGATCGCGTCATTACACATTGGATAATAACGCAATTGCCTCGAAATTTGACAAGTTTTACTAAATTACTCGACTCTCAAAATATTTGAAAACGATCATATTGCCCTCGCTGATCTTCCTAGAGAAACTGTTTATTTGAAACTGTTTATTGGGATGTTTTCAATCCGTAATGAAGCATGAAATTTTATAGCCTCTAGGTATGGATGACACAAAATAACAGGATGTTTATTCTAACCAGACAACTGCAGTTAACTAAATCTTGCCACCAGGAGTTGACCACATAAGTCAGGTGCACGTTCGCTGCCTAACAGTTTTCTTTAAGAATAAACTTGAAGTGGGGATAACAAATGTTTTAAAAGAAACGGACAAAGCAGCGTTTTTCGATTTTATTTTAAAAACAAACAATCCTGGAAACACTTACACTATTATTGCCGTAGATTAAACATAAGCCTTTCATTAGTTAAATTTCATGAGTTTAATTGTTAGACAAACTTCATAAGCACAAGAATAGACTGACGCTCTTACAGCCCGCCAGCTTTTGTATTCTCTTTTCATTTTAAGCCACAAACAAAACGATCGAGTTACATTTTGCTATAAAGGCCTGACTAGATATGTCCTATAAGGATCGACCGATAGTAAATTATATATATTAAATAAAAGATGGTAAAAAGCAAAATAATTTTCGTATGGTTCATAAGCCTAAATTATTTTAGATTCTACATGGTTTCTTGTGTTCCTGAAATGAGCGCTTGTTCTAATCTAATAAACAGGATTGTTTTGCATAATATATAATTTCTTTTTTTTTCTTGCAAACTCCATTTGTGATTATTGTCCAACAATATTGACCTGGCACTTCATGAATTTTCGTAAAGGTCATTGGATAAACACGGGTGTCAGCGAATACACCGATATATGTATTCAATTTTCGTGTCAGTGATGTGTGGTGTATTGGAATAGATGCCTGACTACCGATTCGAAGTAGATTGTAACATTTACGAAATTTAACGAATTTGGGGTCAAATGCAAGAGTGCCAGGTCAATATTGTTGGACAATATCAATTAACACCAAAACACTTTTTGGGTCCAAATACTTAAATTATAAAGAAATTGTGTCAAGAGTACAGAATTAAACCGATAGCATTTACTATTCATATGCGAGTCAGCATACGCCGCCTCGTTCTGAAATCGCGTTTCGATAAAAATCGGAATCCGTTTCGCGACGGAACAGGGTCTATTCAGTCATAAACATTCAGTTTTCCAAGTTAAAGTAAAGACTGAGTATCTACGAATGTCGGGTACATAAAATTAAATACTGTCAAACACATGGTCACCTCGTTTTGCGTTTATGGTTATATGTACACGGAGGATCTTTGTGTGCTTTTGCATGCAAAATTGTTGAGCTGATGGCTGGATTGGAGTTATTTCACCAAGACAACTTATATTTGTGTGTTGATATGTGGACCTGTTGGGGCAAGTGTGAGGTTGGTGCACCAAAGATCTGGTTAAAACCCCAAGTGGCAAATTATTTTGCCACTGACCATTCCAAGGAGGTAACCCCAAGGGTTCTCATTTTCGTTAATTGTTTGTGGTGTCTTATTTGAATTTGACATACTTTTCTTCTTTTTCGTTGCGTGGGGAAGCTGTGTTTTGTGAGTGTGGTGATACCTTTTATGCATATTTCACGATTTTTTTTCTCGATGCATAACTAAACGATTTCCAATGTAACTGCATATAATGTACGTAGACTTCAAAATGATGTGTGGTAAGATTGGTACCTTGCAAACTTTGAGGAGTATATTTCTCTGTTGCTTCAACTGTGTTTTTTCAGCTTCTCAGTTCCGGCAATGCAAAATCCTCATTGTATATAAAATATATGAAGTGATTAAATGATATCAAAGTACGAAGTATATTGGCTGGGTTATTGTAACTTGCCAGCTCACCTTTTGATTTTTCCTCAATGTAAATTTTACTTTTTTTTACCAGTCCTAATGTGGAAAAAACGTTGGCAAAAAAATTTAAAAAGTTTATCGCTTAAAACGAATAAAGAGTGATTTAAAGATAGTTTTTATGATAAAAATTATACTTTAAGGACTTGTCAAGACCTGGTCGAGTCGTGTTATGTTAAAGTTTCGTACAGCTGTTTATATACCAATTATAGGCATCAATATAGGTACTAATAGTATAGCCGTTGTTGCTGATATCTTTTATACTGCTATTTAAGAGACTTTATTTGATCCCATTTTATCAAAGATCTTGATGACATTATTACAGCCTTTATTCAGTATCAGTAAAATACCAGTTACCGATGTCATGCAGTGATTGTTACGTATATCAGGGTTCCGATCAACCTTTTTTGCGGTTGTCCCGGCTAGCTCAGTTGGTTGCGTGGCAGGAATTGCAGGGCTAGGCTCTGTCGCCGTGACGGTGCGGGTTCGCTCCTAGCACTATCATTAATTGTTTGTGGTGTCAAATAAGACCAAAAGTGAACATAAGAGGGTTTATACCGCCTAGGAATGGTTAGTGGCAAAACATGTTCTTTTTTAAAAGCATATGGGTTTTCTCTCTGCTTTTTGGTTGTGTGTGTTCTGAGTATTGCTATTCCTAGAACGGGTTTATGCTTCGATTGTGATGTCCCACGTACAACATAAACAACGGGTTTATGCTTTACAACTTGTTCGCTTTTCTAAAGCGTAAGAAGATATAACGATTTAAATGAACACAATTATGAATATTGTGTCTGAGAAAACATTGCAACAGGCTAGGGTTGTCGGTACCATGGCACACTTCGATCAGGAAGAAATAGTTTTAATATTTTTTATAACTGATACCCACATTTAATTGACCTACAACTGAAGTTTTAAAAGGATATCATTTATAAATTAAAGAAAATAATAGAAATATTAATAACTCCGCGTTATTTGTAGAAACTATCTTAACCATCTGTAAATTCCTAAGAAAAATGGAAACAAATTCTGTTTTACAGCGCTCTCCATGCTTGGCAATTATTCTATCTACGTTTAGCGCTTAAAAAACTTCTTTGCTTTGCAAGACGGTGGCAGGATAACTGTAGGCACCGAACAGCAAAAATATGTCATGGCTATTACATTGCAAGTGTTTTAGGCTTTTAACGACACGATAACACAATACAAGATAACATAATCTCAAATAATTATTTAAAATAAATGCGCAAACTATGAGATGGGATGAAGAGTGAACTTTGATCTCGAGGTGGGAATCAATATACGATCAGAAGACGAGCGTCGGAAAAAAACCTTCCTCCTGTTCAAATTAGAATATAATTAGGTATCGTACAAATTATTGTAAAGGCGGTTCGAACCGGCTTAACGAAGTTTTAGACCTTACCACGGAAGTGAATTTTGATTGCGCATGCGCTATTGCCTTAACAACGGTGCAAATAACAACTTGCAACAGCGACGTTAAAAAATAGCAAAATTCTCGATCTGTCAGGCTTTTATTAGAAAAAACAAACACAAACATGGTGAGTTATTTCTTTATCAAATAATTTTTGACTGCGAATGAATTAAAAAACGTATTATATTCGGATTTCATTGAAATTGTCTTAGTCAATTGTTGTGAACGATTGGTTATGGACGAGATTGAATTCATAATAAATCGACCGACTTGTAATTTTGTATCACAGCGCCACGTTTATGTGTATGCTGTAGCACACCTATTACTTATATAAAATTAACGTCATAATTTAACCACCGTGGAGGGTAGTTATGAGGATCATAATGGTTAAGCCACTCAATGACTTTTATGATAACAAATGCATAATTAAAAAAGACGAATCCCTGTTGCCAACTTTGATGGCTTTTTACACCTTTTGTATCTTTATAAAAAATACTAACCTGAAAAGCTGAACCAAATAAAATCAAAATATTTGATACTTCTTAAGAAACATGGGGTAAAATCTAGTTTAGCGGCATTTGAGCTAGAAAAGCAGGGGTTTGGGGGCAGTAGCCCCCATTTAAACACACTATAATTGAAATTTATTTGAAACACAACTAGGATAGCAGTGAATTTTCTCACAAGCAATGCTCTTTAGTATTTGGGTCCGTTAAACTAGATGTGTTCCGAAACACGTTCAGTTTTTATGCGAAACAATCTACACACAGGGAAGAATCTAGTTTAGCAGATCCCAGGTGTTCAAAATACAAAAAACCCAGTGGTGTATGAGCGAGAGAAGCGGAGGTATGGGGGCTGTAGTCCCCATTTAAACTCATTATTAAGGAAATTTGTTTGGTACACGACCTACCAGAATTTGTTTACAAGATAATGCTCTATACTTAAATGTTGGGGTCTGCTAAACTAAGTGTGTCCCTTGTTTTCATTGGTTTAATGACATTTAAATGAAAATGTAAATAACAGGTACCATCATTTTATTGATACTTTTAACACTATTTATGTTTTATAACAACACAAAGTCATGAACATATCAGCTTGGAAATTTTCATATGGCAGTTCAATAACAAGGGAATTTAAATCAGGGCGTTCTCCACCCCAGTTGTGATCCTAAATGGTTGAATCATAAAGGGCAGACATTGATAAAATGTCAGTAAAATGGGTCTGTGCTTATTTCAAATTTAAAATATTACTTGTTCAGGTGTAAACATATTCTATGATGTTAATGACAGATCTGATTAACTTTATCTCAAGTGATTAAGTATGAGCCACAATCATCTTTAGAATATTTGAAAGGGCAACATTCCCTGTAAAATTTCTTCCAAATATTGCAGTTAAAATTAAAACATTTAATGATTACATAATAAGCCAATCAAATAACTTTCTTGAAAAGTAAGATGAGGTGTTTGAAGATAAAAAGTAGATGATTGTCAGTCGTATTTCCCAGAGAAAATAAATCAGTAATTGGAGAGCTTGGGGTAAAGCGTGAAATCTTTTTATAAGATACTTAAATTAGGCACTTGAGAAAAAAAACAGTGTAAACTGCTTATAATATTCTAAAAATTAAATTTCGTTTATATAACAAAATCGCCAAATGTGATTCATCATGATCATGCATAGCTCAGACAAGTTCTTAAAGTTTCAAAATGTTAGATATTTTTATTGTTTTCTTTTTATGTCACTGCTACTGATAACCATGTTAACATAATTTTATGTTACAAATAAATGTTTTAATCTTATATGTATCGTTTTCTTTTTAGCCTGGCAGTGCAATTTCTGCTGCTGGAAGTTCATCTTCTGCCTCATCCCGTCGAGGTAAAACAAAGAGCTACAGAGTTGTTAGTAACACATCACAAGTTGATGAGTCATTATTTGGTCAGCCAAATCATGTCTCTCAAAGAAAAGAAATGCTAGAAAATAAATGGTCAACAGAAGATAACAAACTGGAGGACTTGGCAAAGGAAAGAAGTGACAAAAGAAAGAAAAAGAATGATAAGAAAAATAAGGAAACTGTTCAAGTTATCACCAAAGACCTCATTAGAAATCTGATGTAAGTTTGGATATACTTAACCCTTTCCTTCATGGACACACCTTTAATGTGTGGGCGAACATTGTAGATCCATGTCAGGCAGCACATCTGTGCAGTCTTTTTGATTCGTTAGGTTATTTCTGACCAAAATGCGACCAGTGCAGATCCTGTTCAGATGGCATTTTTGCACATGCATAAAAATGTGTTTATGTGGAGAAAAGAGTTAAAGTGGCCCTTTCCTTGACATGTTTTAGAGTCTAAATATTTTTCATATTCCTATCACTCTCCATTGACCACAATGTATAATGTCTGTTCTCAATTTACACTCCTAAATATTCTCAGTTGTAACCAGTATGTTGTGAAGATTTGTGATACAACAGCTTTCTGGAAAACCTGTTGGACATGTCATTACCAATTCTATAGCAAACTTATGGCACACTTTGGCAGCAACTTATGACAAAAGGTTGTGAGAATCAACATTACCAAGCTCTATACATTCTCGCAGTGTCCAATAGTTTCTAATCATTATTTATCATAGCCATGTCAAAATGTATTTATGGTAAGTTGAAAAGGAAAATGATGCAACATGCAAGATTAGTTTGAAATATGGTAGTGAACATGTATTTAAAGTGGTATTTAGGTACTTATAAAACATGATTATTAATCAATTCTTTCCTCCATATATTTGCATAAAGCGCACTTGTAAACGAACAGTGTAGATTCAGTTCAGTAGGGACACATATGCAGAAAACGGCCGCCGGGGGCTTTTTAAAAAAAAATTATGGTATTATATCTCAACTTGCAGTTAACTGAACCAAGTGTCATAAAAATGTAGTGTAGCAATTTTATGCTTGCAGCGTTCCCACAGAAGACCCATCTGGAAAATCAGTCATATTACCACGCTCTGAGTTCTACAGAATTGTACAGAATTCTAAAGTGATTACAAAGGAGCAGAGAGAACAAATGGAAAATAGGATGAAAGAAGATAAAGAGAAAGCTATGGTGTGTTACTTAACCCTTTCTGCCATATATACACATTTTTACACATGTGCAACCAGTGTAGATCCAGATCAGCCGGCACATCTATGCCATCTGATCAGGATCTGCACTGGTCGCATTTTGGTAAGAAATAACCTAACAAATCAAAAGCAAACAGTTTAGAGCCTGATCAGATAGCACGGATGTGCCAGCTGATCTGGATCTAGACTGTTCGCCCATGCAATAAAGGTATATCTATGGAGGAAAGGGTTAAAATACATTGTATTGTCCTTTCCTTGTTCCAAACAAAGTATAGTTATGGCACACATAACTGAGTTATACTTACATGAGCACATTAGCGCTTACCGTAACATTTAAAAAGGCTGTGCATCACAACTGTGTTGTCAATAAAAATGAGTGAACCAATACCAAACATGATTAAAATGGTATCAACATCACGGTTAACATCTTCATCAGGATACAAAAAACAGAATCTTGTACCAATTTGTCAAGCATTCACCTATTGCAACTGGTGTACCAATCGAGAATAGTGTTGTAATTTATCTGCACAATTGTTTTAGCATGCAATTGCATTAACTGTTAGTTGCTTTTTCCAACATAGGAGTTGTGAATAATTTATCAGTTTTTTATGCAAAATGTTTGTAATTACTCGTATTAGGGGTATTCCCCGCCTTGAGGAGTATATATTTTTCCCCAACTTTCTGGCATATTTCCCCAACCAAATAAAAAATAAGAAATGAAACTGTTTTAAGTGAAAATTTATAATAATGAAAAATAAAGAACAGCTGTTAGTTGCTTAAAAAGTGCTCTATATTTAGCTCATTTCTGCGCTAAAATATGTTCCCCATTTAGCTTGTTCACAGACTGTTTTCCCCCACTCCAGGGGAAGGGAGGCATTAACCCAAAAGTAAAAAAAACAACAACACTGGATAAACAAATCAGATGCTAAAGGAAAGGTGACTCTTTTACATAAATATTCCCTTAAGAGTTAAACAAGAAAAAAAGGTTTAATGTTTGTATTTTGATTGATTGTTACAGCTCTGAGATGTTTGTGTCTATTATTTTGCAGGAAGAGAGTGCTGAGCGCAAGAACCGAATGAAGGCATTAGACTTGGATCGTCGTCATAACGAGAAGTTGAACGATCTGGAGGAAGAGGCCAAGGAAAAGGCAGAGCACCTGTTGTCTAAGGCAAACCAGATGAGGCAGGAACAGGAGGATGAGATTAAACATCTCAATGAGGTACCATATTCATCCCATCTAGCACCCATGGTCCTTTAATGCCCCGCAATGTGTTTTCAACTTACGAATAAGTGCCCGTTGTACCAAATGATTTTCAGTTGCCTTTCTGTTCTGCTATATCAATATTTTCAGTTTATCTATAAAGTCAGCTGAAGATCTGCCTACCCTTAAAATTCTAGGTAGCGCAACTGCAAACAAATAATATTTTAAGGTGGATCAAACCTGGAGGGTGATATCAAATTTTCACTACTTTGTTTTGTCAACTATTTACCCTCCTGTAGGTGCTTAGTCTATCTTTCCTTTCAAAAAGGTGCTGTAAAACTTGGATGGTATAAAGTGTTAGATGACAGGCATCATTGTCCAAATAAAATCCATTAATTATTCATGCAACTGTTATATGCCACTGACATCATTTTTCTCACTCTTTTAAAGCTGAGCCGCAGTGCTTAATGTAACAAGATCTAAGATGCTCAGGTTGTTGAGAAATACCATAATTTTTCTTGTTTACTTCAGCTGATCCTCAATGCTAAATGTCACGCTATCAGAGACGCCCAGATCCTGGAGAAAGGTCACATTGTTAAAGAAATGGATGAAGAGGAGAAGCGTCTGGATGTTATGATGGAGGTAGACCGACAGAACGCCATCAAAATACAAGAGGAGATCGAGCGAAAACGAAAAGAAGAGAGGCTCATTGGTGAGAACATGTTCTTTTGTTGTAAATCTAAGAATGTAGGTAGACACATCTAGCACAGCTTGGAGAATCTTATTTGGAGCATGTCATTGGGAAAAGGTGTCTTCATAAAATTGACCTTAATTTTTGAAATGAAGTCATAAGGCTATAATGGAGAAAACAGTGCATGTTGTGCATTTTGTAATTAAGATGAAATTATATGGTCAAAATTAAGTAACACAAGCATTTGTAAGTTGGCTATATGCACAAAACTACAATCTTAAGTCGATTTACTTGAATGTGGTTTAAATGTGCTGCTAAATAAAACATGATGAATGTAGGGTTAATGTTTCAATGATGAAAATTTACACTAAACTATGTATGTTTGTAGGAGCGGCCAAGTTGTTGGACCAGATTACTGAGAACGAACAGGAGAGGTTGTTCGAGTTGGAGCGTAAGGACCAGGAGAATATTCAGATGCAGCGACAGGTCGAGAAAATGATGGATGAGGACCGACTGTCCCTAGAGAAGAAGAAACAGGAGCAGGAAATTCTAAGGGTATAGTTTTTGGTCTAAACTTGAGACATGTTGTGGGAGAAAGACATTAGTCTAAACAGGGTCAGAACTGTTTGTCTCAAATTTCTGTAAAGTATCCTTATTTACCTTTAATAATAAGTGGGAGATTTTGAAAATTCAGTGTAGACAAATAAGGAATTTCACCCAACCTCCATCCCCATCCAAAAAAAATCAATTGGAAAAACAACCTTTTATTTGGAGAAACTGTAGTGTTTAAAATCAAGTGGCCCCCACCTTAAGAAAGAGACATCACAGGTTTCAGTCAAGGGTTAAAGATATGTTTCTATGTTTGCAGCATGATCTTAACAAAGCTAATGATGAGATTCTGGCAAGACGAGAGATCAAGAAAGAACAAGAGAAGGCTGAGGAGCTAAAAGTGATCGAATACATGAAACAGAAAGCAGTATGTAGACTTGAAATTGCTTTTTACTGATTTATCAGAAAGATTATTAAGAATTAATTAAATATTGTAGATTAGGTCGTTGTGTAGAGTTCAGAAGGGCAGGAATATATTACGAGGGATGTTGCCTTTAGAAATATATCTAAAGTACATAATTTTTATATTTCAATTCTAACAAAAATATGCTTTATAGAGCTTTAAAAATAATGGTAATAATGTGCTTTATACTTTTGTAAACTGGTTTATTTTAAGATACTTCATGAAAGGTGACAGGGACATAGCAGTGATATATGTGGAGAATTTAATTACTGACGATTAAATGTATTTCCTGTGCGAAATCTTGGCGGTCATGTTCGAATATTGTTTGTAAACCATGATGTGATCTGTCCAATTTTTTAAGCAAAAAACATAGTAAACAGTTTTAATCAGTGTTTTATTTTGCAAAAAAGGCTGAAGCCCAAATGTAAATAATTAGAGTTAACTCACAATGATGGGTATATTATTAATTACAACTTTAAGATTGTGGTCTGAGACTTCAGTTTAATACAAGAATTTAAACTAGGATTTTTTTGATAAAAATGAAATAATGTTACTATTTACTTTGTGAATGTTTGTAGGAGAGAGAAGCAGCATTTGAAAAGGAACAGGAAAGAATCAGAATCCAGAAAGAGAAGGAAACTGCCCGTCTTCGTGCCTTACAAGAGCGTGCTCGAGATGAACAGGCAGACAGAGATGCCTTGCGTGCTAAGCGCGCTCAGGAGCAGGCAGAGCGGGAATGGAGGAAGAAGGAAGCGGAGGAGGCCAGAAAGAAGGCCGAGACAGAAGCAATGCTCATTGATGCCAGAAAGAACCAGATGCAGCAGAAAGAACATTATCTCGCGGTTCAGGCTCAGAGAGAGAGGAACGAGTTCGAGAGAGTTCTCAGGTAAATATTGCTTCTTATTGCCAGAACTTCTTGTTTTTAAGGTTAACAGTATCAACACTTGTGGTTCAGTTGTGTTGTTCTTCCGAATAAAAGGGGATACATAAGGATAGCTTTGTCAATCAGTGGCTCTTTTGCAAGAACTTGACATTTGCTATCACTTTGCCATTTCTCAATATATCTTCATCAAACTTTCAAATCATATTGCTTATGACAATACTGTCATGATGCTGCCAATGCTTAAGGTCAAGGTCACATTTGATGGAGTTATGCCCCTTTATGTTCTTGGATTTTTTATTCTGAAAAAGAACATGAGGTCGACACAATTGTTTAACTGAACACCATTGTACATGTAGTAGGTAAATATTGCCAAAACTTCTTGTGGAAGAGGTTTTAGATAAATATTTTTTTTGACTGCTTTAAAATTTGCAGAGTATGATTGTAAGCATAAATTATCCGGCTAAAATTGAACGCTTTGTACAATGTAGACACGCTGTAAAAAAATCGTGTCCTCCGTATTTTATATCATTCATTGAAATTTTATCATATAGGTGAACAAGAGACCTTGCTTGTTATGCATTTAATTGAATTATTTGTGTATGTAGGTCAAATTAGTAATTTGAAGATTCTATTTTAAAATGGAAGATACATGTTTTTTCTTTAAAAAAATGAAAATGTCAAAAATATCATAAAAACATTGTTCCATATACCATCTCAATTGTTATTTTATTTATTTCATCAGGGCACAGAAAGAACTTGTAGAGAAGGAACGAAGAGAGGAACAAGAGGCAAGAAAGAAGAGATTGTACCATGCTGATGATGTGCGTTCACAGATCCGAGAGAAGGAACAAGTGCGCATAGCAGAGAGAAATGCTTTCTTCGAGGAGGGAGTAAGACTGGACGAGGAAGCTAGAATGAGACGAGCAAAACTCGAAGAAGTTAAGAGAAAGAAGTTAGAAATGCTCAGGTTAGTAATTATGAAATTCCTGTATATTTTTTTGTAGTAAGCAGTGGGAGAAATTTCTTTGTATACAATGGCATTTTGTATGTTTCCATTCTTGTCTAACTTAATGTTGGGACCTTCTATTCCTGTTTAATTTCTCTTGTTATATGATAAAATTCTTAATTTTTTACATGTGAGACTATGAAAAATCAGTTGCTTTATAAATTTTGCATTTACACAGTCCTATAGAACATTTTTTTTCTAGCATGTTGAAATTCAGATCAATTTAAAATGTTTAAAAAAGCTTGAATTTTATTTACCAAAATGTAAGTTTTTGTTGTTTATTTTTCCACAAAAATGTTGTAATAATTTAATAATAAATAAGTAAATTGTTGATCTTTTACTTAGTATTTTTAACTGGTTAGGCCCTAATTGGAACAAAATGGCAATAAAATTGGTATTATGGTATTATTTTATTTGTGCAGTATTAATTATCATTTTGTAAGCAACAGCAAGTGCATGACTTAAATAAATCCCAGTGAAATTTAAAGATGCAATATTGTATAAAAATAATGCAACTGCACAAATTATGCCCACGATAAACTTTAATTAACTATTTCTGCAAAAAAATGTGCCCCATTGAAATTAAATGATACCCCAGTAATTGATCGGAGATGAGTTTACTCAAATTATTCATTTAATAATTAAATTCTTCAATTGTTTACTTCATGTTTACAGATCGGCTGGTATACCGGATAAATATGTAACACATGTTGCACACAAAGTTAACGTGCAGGCATGATCGTCATTAACATAATAAGGTGCATAACTGTGTGCCAGTTTGAATTTGATGTGAAACTTGAGTGTTGTGTTCAACCACAGTTTTGATATTTTGTGTGTTTTTGGCTAAGTGTGTGATTTTTTACAAGAGTTTTTTTTTATATAGCTAGAGAATCAGAATCATCTAGATTTATAGTTTCAGGATTTATTTATTTTATTCTCTTGTTTACTAATGCACATTAATTTGATTTATTTGTTAAATTATGTTTTTTAAATTGCAGTACAATCCAACATTTTTTAAATCTTCCTGCGTTTTTTTTCTTCTTTGATAAATTGTTTATTCATGATTTGATACTAAATGACTTTAACATTATATTTATCACTGATATGATCTGATTTTTCAAAAACTACTCAACATTTAATAAGGATTGCTTTATCACATGTTTAATTCAGATGATGATAAGCTGTAAGATGTTTAAAACAGTTCAGGAATGGAAAATTATGGTGAAATACTCTATTGATTATGCCTACCTGTGTAACAGATTTGTCTGGAAGTGAATTGTTTTAAACATAAAACAGTCTATCACCTCTTGTCAGTGCTCGCTTTGAATTTTGTGTTTTTACTGCATTTGAACTTCCTTTACTGATGCATAAATTTAAATGAATCATTTAAATTAAATGTTTGTTGAAATATGCACACAGTTTATAAGCTGGTCAATAACACAATCCTTTTGATTTTGCACATTTAATTTTGAGTGGATTTATTTGTTCTTAACCCTTTAATCCATGTATATGTATTTTAACACCTGTGCAACCAGTGTAGATCATGATTAGCCTGCACATCTGTGCTGTCTGATCTGGATCTACACTGGCCTGTTGATCAGAAATAACCTAAGGAATCTAAAAGCGAACATTGTAGATTCTGATCAGACATGTATGTGCCAGCTTATCTGGCTATAGACTCTTGGCCATACAGTAGAGGTGTATCTATGAATATAAGGGTTAACTCATTTTAATCCCCATATTTGAGATTCTCCCGGTTTGAGTGCTTGCAGTGATATCTGTAGTTTGGTATTACCTACTATTTTGCTGAATTTGTTTTTAAATTGCTTTAAATTTTCATTTTATTACTATGGTATGTTATTGAATCTTTGGACTAATTGAAGACAGCAGGGTGTACTGTTGGTTGATCTTAAACTACAGTGTAATGTGAATATGGCAAATTCAGCAAGATAAGGACTGAGTTCAGACATTGGAAAACAGAGCTATATTGTTGTTGTTTTTAATTCCCCCCCCCCCCCCCCCCCCCCCCGCATCATTTTTAAATTTTAATGAATCTTGTTAGAAACAACTGGCTTTATGAACCATATTTTTTATTAAAAATTGAAAGTGCTATGAGAGATTCATACATTTCAGCCTTACCAAATTGGTTTTTTAAATAGTTTTTGGCTTTTACAAAACAACTAATAATTCTCAAATTGGTAAGAGATTTAAAGTGCATATACAATACCACTAACATTTTGTTCTTATGTTTTTCAGGGATGCTGGTATACCAGAAAAGTACCTGAGTCAAGTGGAACGAAAAGTAAATGCCCCTCAACATATCAGTGCATGATAGCCATCCATCTCAAACTTTTTGAAAAACATTTCATTTTCGGAGGATTTTCGGAGTTCTGTTTTAAAAAAATATGTCTGTGATATGTATTTGTGTATTTAACCGTGTCAGAATTATATTTGAAATGGTATTAAATACAAGAAATTATTTTACCAGTAAGAGTTTTTGCTTATATTGATTTGATTGCATGAGGATGTTTAAGTCTAAATCTTAACTGTTGTTATGGCAACAGAGTGTGTTAAATATTTAACTTCACTTCATGATAAAACAAAAAGAGCAATTCCTTACTGTTTGATGCAATGATGCTATTTAATCAAAGAAGAAAAAGAGAAATTTCTAACTTTGTTGCAATTATTTATTGAAAAAGCAAAAGGAGGAATTCCTTACTGATTGTTGCAATAACATTATTTAATAATAAAAGAACAAAAAGAGAAATTTCTAACTTTGTTGCAATTATTTATTGAAAGAGCAAAGTTAGAAATTCCTTATTTTTGTTGCAATTAGTAAAACAAAAAAGTAATTCTTTACTTTTTGTAGCAATTATTCTTCGAAAGAACAAAATAGTGAAATTTCTTACTTTCTGTTGCAAATGATTATGAAATCACTATTAAATCAAGCTGCACAAAAATGTCACATTTTCTCATTCACTTGTTTATTATTTATTATGCCATTTTAACGCTCAAAGAAGCCAACTAAATCAATGGTGGCATTCAATTGTATCAATTTTCTTGTGAATGCATTTTATGTGTTCTCTGCAGTGATATAAATGAAGAATCTGAAATATTTAATAGTCAATATTCAAGTTGTTGTACATATAACGGACATATAAAGGAAGTTTATCTGATTTAAAACTAGTGTGTGCTATAATTTTTACTTTGTTGATTTGTGATGTTGAAGCAGTAAGTTAACTGGCCCCTTTCGTATAAAAATAGCAATTACGGTACCAATACATGTCTTATTAGTACTGTAAGCAAAGTATGACAAACTCAAACTTTGGTCTTAAATGATGATTGTTGCAGAATTTTGCCAATTAAGAATCAACATTAACACTTTCCTCCGTAGACACACCTTTATGGCATGGGCGAACAGTGTAGATCCAGATCAGCTGGCACATTCGCGCCGTCTGATCAGGATCTGCACAGTTCGCTGTTTGATTTATTAGGTTATTTCTGACCAAAAAGCGACCAGTGCAGATCCTGATCAGACGGCACGGATGTGCTGGCTGATCTGGATCTACACTGGTCGCACATGCGTAAAAAAGTGTATATACTGAGGAAAGGATTAATGAAGTAGAAAATGGTAGTTTCTAGTACAACTTGTACATTCTTTGAATAAGTTTCGAAACAAGTGACACAAATAGGTTATCCAGACTTACGGTTCATAATATTCATTTTGGAAACAAGTATTTATTTCAGTATTGTAAAGTTGATTTTCAGGAAGATAGTATTTTTCTACTTTGTCTGAAAGATGTCTTGTGTGATTAAAGGTCAGGTAAAATAATATTTTTGAGTGAAAACTAAATTTACCAAATTTAATACTGCACAAAGATGTCCTTGCCAAAAACATCTGCTAGATATTTCATAGTTTTATTTTGTAAGATTCAGTGCTTCTGGCAAATATTGGTACACTACATCCTTGATCTTTGTGCTCATTAAATACCCCACCCGCATGCCATTAAATTGCCTTTGCATGCATGTGCATAATATTAAGGAAACTCCAGTAATTAGAAGCTTTGTTTCAAGGTTATAAGTATGAGATTGGGACAATCTGATTGGTTGAACTGGAGCACATGCTTAGAGCTGACCAATTGGAAACTTGAGATCTGAGATTGGTTTTCTTAGTTTGATAATACATTGAAGCCTGGAAAACATATGTGAAACATGTATACCTATAGTTTTCAAATTGGTTTTCAAATTTTCAGTTTTTAGAGTTTTAAATCTCAGAAGTTGTTTAATTATTATTCAGAAACTGTAAAGCACATTGAACCAATTGAAAACTATGTAGTAATTTTACTAAGTCTAAAATTATTACATGTTCGTTATTCTGTTACAGCTTGTTCTTAAAAATCATCCACTTTTTCCTTTGTTTTAGGAGGAATATACGTTAAGTCTTTACACTATAGAAGTATGATTGTGATAGTTTACTTTTGTTTTACAAATTTTAATTATTCGATTATGTTTATGACAGAGTAACATGTTATGACGTTTCACTATTTATCATGTTTTAAATGCATATGAGAAATAAAACTATAACAAATAATTTGTGAAGGTTTGGTCTTTAAAACCATGCCATAGTTTAACAAGTATGCCAAACCGCTACAACACAATATACACCCATCAGAGAACGGACATTGCTGAGTTGGCTAAGTTTTGCCCATTAAAGGTCCATAACTCCAATGAACGAGACAATGAGGCGAGTAATTTAACTAGATATTCTGACCAAGTTAAATGAATATTAGTGAAAGCGGACTTCACTTATTTGATGAAAAAAATCAAATATTAAGGATTGCTCTTCAGGCAATTATTGACAGATTATTTTTATCCAGCTAGTTGAATTTATCAAAATGTTTTGTCCATAAATATTCCGACATAATGAATGATTGACAAATGCATTCCAAGATGGAGTGCAGGCCGTGCTAATTAGGTAAAAATATAAGCCATTAAAGGGTCGTAACTCTAGAAAGCTTGTCTGAGCAATCTGACTGGTTATTTAACTTGGGAAGAGATATGCCCATATGTATGCTGAAGCCCTCGGGCCATTATTCATATGGTAGGACATTATCGACAAGCGGCACTGCTTGTCCATTTATTAACCTATAGATCTACTTATTGACCGCATTGGGAAGATATTTATCACATGAAGAATCTTACCAAGATGAATGTTGATAGGGTCATAATTCTAAAGTTAATGAAGCGATCTAGCGTGCTCAAGAAATTTGGCCTACAAGATGTGGCCATTAACATTCTGGCTATGTTAAACAAAGGTTGAATATGTTAAACTCTCTAGCTGTAAACTTTTGTCTGCGTCTTACGCCCGCCGGAAGTGTTGCCATTTTTCAAACGGGCAGTGAAACGTCCCATGATTTCGGCCAAGCACGAATATTGCATCACCTGTAGTTTTTGAAACGAACGATGAAAGCTTATTTCAGATATGTGGGTCCCGTCCGCATTATAAATCTACTAGCTATTGTCTTATCAACAACGTGTAATTTCTTATCTGTAACTGTCCACTTTCATAAACAATGTCGGCCTTGTTCAACCAATTACTTGTTTTCAGTTTAATAGGTAAGTACATGTTTGTCTGTATTTCATGGGTAGAGCTACGGTTATACTTGTCTGTAGTGGCTACCAGCATACAACATTGTATGCGTCACCGGAAGTACACTGGTATGGCGGCTGACTGTAAGAAAAAGTTCATCTTTTCGATTTTAAGCTTGTAATCAAAATTAATGTAGGTCAATTAGAAGTTTGGCGCAATCCGGGATACGCAAACGGGTAAAAACATTAGTGGTTCATACGAAAACATGCTGGTACCGACGAAAACATTTTGCAGGAAAATGCAATAAGCAAAGAAGGAATTAAGAGACCTTTTTTACTTGACGCATCTTACCCGCTTGAAAATTTAATCTGCTGATGTGCGGGCTGATTTGGGTCTTCACTGGTCGCAAATATGCCAGATACTTTGCTTAGGAATCAAAGGGTTAACTAGAAGCGTATATCTCATTTACTCCACCCTTTTCTCTAATGCTAAGTACACATGCTTAATTAATTACTGGACTTGGTATGTATACTCAACAAAAAAAGAAACCTGACACTGTAACTTTGAATAAGTATGAGGTGCATATTCAAAATCTATATATTTTTGCACCATCCAAAAGAAAATAGCCACTGAATCACTTGTTTCGTGCACCAAAAATATCAAAATGCATAATTAAGTTCAAAACATGCACAATTTTTATTACATACCACAATTCAATTAGCTTTAAATCTGATTCCAGGAAAAAACACCAAATATAAAGTGTCAGGTTTCTATTTTTGTTGAGTATAGTTGTTTGTTTACATACGTTATAAGTAGCATGACATAATTATTATTATACCATGTCGCACAATTCTTCAACAGTATCTCTTTTTCGATGACGACTTGTGTGCACAGTAAATACCATGAAATTTTGCCATTTTGTTTTTGTTTTTTTTTTTTGCCCTCTTAACAGCCAACACGACAGAACGACAAAATAAGAGCTTCGATACGACTGCAGAAACCAGCCAACACATAACACTTTGATACAAACAATCGTGAATAATGCTATTTATGTTTGATTAATTTCACACAATAGGAACAGTTTTGTGCCAAATTTGCCATGACCTAGACACGAATGGATGCCACTTATTTATCGGCGCCCAGCCAAATTTCTGCTCGACGTCACCACTTGCGAACACGACTTGTCCTCGGTCATGTGGAAACTGTCGTAAGTAGCCGGCAACAAACCTTGTTACTTTTTGTAGCTTCCTAATAGTCTGACTTAAAAGGAAACTCTCTAAATTAAGCCAAAATATCGGCCCAATCGGCAAACTTCGGCTAAAAGTTGGGGTTTTCGTATTGGCTATTGGCCGTGCGGCAAGTGTCGTAAAAACCTTGGACCCCCGTTTACCATTGTCTAATTTCAAGCCGCCACAAACAATTTGCTGAATGTGTTGGTTAGAGTTAAATGTTTTTAAGAATGTGGTGTAAATGCTGAGGGTTAAGTTTGACTGGACTATTATAATATTCTGATTGATATATGAATTTGAAACTGAAACCGTTTTCTAGTTTCTATATTTATTCTGAATCGCAAATAAACCTGTTGGTTTGCTAAACAAAGTAATGCACACCAAGACTTTCTGTTTGTTCTAAATTGCCAGTAAAGCAAAACCAAAACGTTGAATAATGTTAAAATTGTAGTGTTTTTTTTTTAAATCGTGGTCTGCAAAAAGTTTGACCCGGGAAACAATAAATTTCTATTTTATTTGTCAAATGATAGCATGCTGCTTTAACATTTGTAAGATTATTAATTTCAGCTCTTGTCTGCTACCATTGCCCACAGACTCCAGTGAAGGACACTCAGACCTGTAATATTACACAACCCTGTGCTGTCGGTCAGGTAATTCACAATTATACAACAAAATGGCTGCATTAACCGGTTTCAGAAGAGAACCGCGTTTGAACATCTGTGTAACATATATTTAATTCTATTGAATATTCTTATGGCAACAATTTTCAGCAAAATTGCAATCATTTTACAGTTTCGTATTTCGTTTCGCTGGAAACAAACACACAAACAATATGCGGAATCTATACAAAATGGTTAAAAACCTGGGCTTAAATAGCAACCCATAATAACACAAAAAAATATTTTATGTCAATATTGTGGAATAAAAATTTCACCAACACTTAATGATTAATGTTTAAAAACTACTGACAGTGTGTTACAATGTTTTCAGGAATAAATTTGCACAGGGAAATACATTATGTAGCTATGTTAATATCGTGAATAAACCGTTCAATCGGTTTTGAACAAACCTTATGGCTCATCTAAAGTGTTAAACCACTTGAGGTATAGTTTTGATAGCACAAGACACAGGAACGTAAACTTCTTTCAAAAATCACCCCGATTCCACTTCCCTACACTTCTTTTTGGCTGCGAATTATGGTCGAATTTAACTAAAAACGAATTTGATAAATTAGAAAGGTTTTTGCGGTTAGCGGCAAAAAATGTTCAACATTTTAAAACCCGAACACGAACCGATATGTGTCTAAGTATGCTGGGATGGAAAGATATTGCATCTCGAATAGAACTTAGAAAACTTTGCTTCTTAGCGAGGATATGTAACATGCCCTATACTTGCCTCACTAAACGTATTTTTAACATAAGGTTGTCCCAGTTTGTGTGGTCCACAAATAACAAACAAAAAGGTTTTATTCCTGATATCGTAAACATTCTCACTAAATATAATTTAACGACATATCTTATCGACTACATCTACTCGGGTCATTTTGAGAACAAACAATCGTGGAAAAAAATCTGTTACTCTAGAGTCTTAGAAATATATACAGAAAACTGGAAGAACAGAATGTCATCTGACAATGATTTCTCGAGATTTCGATTTTTACATACAAATATCGAAAAGGCTATTCTGTGGGAAAGTGCCACTGATTTCGAAAGTCTTTCAGATGTTTTTATAATAAGTAAAATTTGGGTAAACACAATTAAAAATGTTCAAAAATGCAAATTATGCGACTTTATTGGAAATGAAATTCTTAAACACTGTACCACGGAATGCACTAAACTAGAAGAGGAAAGGCAATTATTTTACCATAAAATTCAACAAAAGTTTGGTACCAGCGTTATCTATGAATTAAACTCAGAATCTAGCGAAACTAAATTTCAAATAATGATTGGTAGACGATTAAAATTCACGCTTGATAAGAACATCAACAAACACTTTCTTAGAATAGCCATTAAGTTTGTTTTACAATGCATTCAATTTGCAGTTGAGAATGAACACTAATTATGAAAGTCAAGCCTGTCTTCAAAGACCATTTTCATTCAAATTAAAGAGGTCGTTGAAAGCAGGTTGTCCTTGTTCACGGGTTAACTTGTTCAATCCCTAGTTTGAATAATTGTTCAAGTTGTCCGTGGAAAAGAACTGGCTTTTATTGAGAGGTAGTTTTTATTTGTAAGTGGTACACGTATATAGCAGAGATTGGCCTGTCTATTGATTTATGTATGTTAAATAATGTCGTAACATTCATTTTATATAAATAAAACAAAAGTCATCTGTCATGCATATGCAATATATAATATGTTCAGCTGCCTGTATATATTTATGTTGTTAACTATCAAATACCATGTTGTATCTCACCCTCATTTCTCATGTTTCACCTCTTTATATCAAATATTGTATATCTTATATTTATATTTCATACTTATATTTCATCTGCACATGTATATATGTTAATTGTTTATTGTTATAATCACAGAAATGTGGAAATAAAGAGAATATATAATATATATCGTGAATAAACCGTTCAATCGGTTTTGAACAAACCTTATGGCTCATCTAAAGTGTTAAACCACTTGAGGTATAGTTTTGATAGCACAAGACACAGGAACGTAAACTTCTTTCAAAAATCACCCCGATTCCACTTAAAAGACTTTGACCCTATTATGTTGTGTTAATTATATAGACATATAGGGTCGAACGTGGAATAGCGGTGATTTTTGAAAGAAATTTAGGTTGGTTCCCGTGCATAGGGAACCAATATTGACGACCCATTGCTCATACACATGGTATATGTGACCTTAAGGAAACAAATCAAAGCGGTGTTATAGCTTTAGTTAAACAAATACTGTTGCTAAAACTAATTTTATTTTTTTATGTAATTAATATTTGTTTCAGATGTGTATGGTGAACACGTTGTATTCTCGCGATGGTCATATCGAGCATCTCTTATCCTGCATCGACAAGGACGTAAGGATGTTTTAATAATATTAACGTTCGCTGTAAATATGATCAGAATCTCACGAAAAGACGGCTCAAATCACAAGAACACCCTCTGAGACTGGACAAAAGTGGTCTTATTAGCGGAGTGGTCTTAAGTCCGGGGTAGAAGATAGTGCAAAACTGTTTAAAGAGAAGTTGGGAAAGTGGTCCTGTTATTGGGGTTTGTTTAATTTTGGGGTGGTCTTCATGAGGGTTTTTTACTGTACAAATTGTAGGCATCTAGAAGTGAACAAATTGTGCAGCACAAAAACTTATCTAAGTATTTCGTAAATAATGAGTGGAATTATGGTCTGGCTCATTTACATTATTAGTTTTACAATATATTACAGTCATTCACTATATTTATTTCACACATCTATCAATAGACTCCAGCGTAATATGGCAAAGATCGAATAATGTTGTGTTGTTTTTTTTTTTCAAAAAGCACGAAGAAATAAATACACAATAATAAATGATAAACATCGTGGTAGCTGGTGTTTGACATGGGTTCTTCGATGGCGGGCTGTGTTTTCATAATGAATTATTTTATATTTATATGCCCCCACAAAGTGAGAGGCATATAAAGTTGCACTCGTCCATCCGTACGCATGTCCGTACGTCCCCAAATCTTGTGGCATCAACTCCTCCTAAACTGTAAGGCGGATTTCTTTCAAACTTGCACAGATGATCAAGCACGATATGTAGATGATCGTTAAGAAATGATTTTTTCCTGCAACCATTTTACTAGAGTTATGGCCCTTTGTTATTACAAATTTTGTTGCAGCAGTGGGGGCATCAGTGTTCAAGGATACATTCTAGTTAATTAAGCGGTTTGTTGTTCTTTGTTTTACTACGACAGACCTGCAATGGATTTGGGTTCGGGTTTAGTAGTATCATCGGGAAACGTCACTCGTCTCGTGATTTACGACTTCGCTGCTGTGGTACTGACCTGTGTAATGTCCCCGACGTCTTTACAACAACAACTGCGCGACATGCGGTCACAACCACAGCTGCACCACTGGGATTTTTCAGTAAGTAGATGTCCGTTTCCTACCAACGTACAATCCGGTTCTGTTTTCACAAATTCTGCTAACATGACCATTACAAGAACCGAATTTTACGCTGACAGTTAACGTCCCGATAAGAAATTTATTGTAAAATTGCAAAGTTTAACAAAATGTTGGTGGATGTTTACTGTAAGAAATGCACCAGGTACTAGCTGAGATAAAAAAAAAGGAGCAAACTAAAATATAGCATGTTCATTATCTCGCGCTTATAAGAATTTCGGACTAGTGTTTTTATAGGTATATATTCGTTAGTATAATAATATAATAACGGTAACTCTACGTTTCCCTTGAGAATAACTAAAAATAAGAATTAAAGTAAATTCAAAATCAACCATAACCCCATATTTAAGGATTGAATCGATAGTTGATGGTTTCCATTTGGGTATGGAAAACAGTTGGGTTGTTTAAAGTGTGTGAAGCCCGAAGGGCTTCACGCGTACTTTAAACAATCGAACTGTTTTGATGGAAACCATCAAATATTGATTCAATTCTTATATTTACACTCATTTATAATCTCATTAATACAGAAATAATTAGAAGAATTCGTAAAATTACGGCTTTTTCGAATGGCTGTTGGAACAGCTACGTTGACGACAAAGTGAATGACGGCACGCTTTTTCTCAGCAACTCGTGGCAAAACGTGCGTGCAAGGCGACGTCACACGTCAAAACATCGTGCAACGTCCAATAAATTGTAAACGGCTCTACTGTAGCCACGCCTTTTAAATAATACGTCACACTGTTTATCATCAGAATTTATGATGCGTTAAATTCGTTGAATAAGACTTCTTCGTAAAGGATGAAGTTGAAGTGTAAAAATAAAGACCACCCAGAAATAGAGATCTACATCCCGATAATGAGAACAGTTCACTACCCCACTATTCACATATTAAAATACAGGCTTGGATGTAACTTAATTAGTTTTTGTAGAATAGTAATGTTTTATTCGAACTTTTCAGGTTGCCATAGTGACATAGTGTTTGTCGTGGATGAGTCATCTAGTGTTGGTTACCAGAACTTCCAGCACGTGATTTCCTTCATCAAGGACCTCGTGACCAGTCTTGATATTGGAACACATGGAGACCAGGTACTGTACCTGAATAGCTCTGTGGCTTCCTATATGGTCTCCGGACCTCCAACTTGATCTTATGTTATATGGTAGCGATCGGTTCAAACATCATAAAACCAAGACTTGCCACGGTCGGAAATCTCAAGTTTCTGATTGGTTCAAATTTAAGCTTTTCTCCAAACCGACACATCAAAGGCTAGAGTTTTGAAACCGGCCTTTAATCTCAACTTAGGGCCCGATACTGGTAACCAGAAAACTGAATTGTTCTTATTATTACCCGTCTTAAACAGCCGCCTGTTTTAAGCAGCCACTTATTTGTCACTCGCTTGGGTGGCTGCTAAAGACAGGTTTGACTGTATGTGTGTGTTGATGTGTGTATCATATAGCATGTATTGAAACAACAGCAGCAGCAGCAACAACAGCAACACTCATCTATTGCAGGTTTCGTTGTTGCTGTATGACAACAGTCCTCACTTACAATGGCATCTTAGCGACTACACCAACAAAGCGGATTTAGTCAATGCCCTGAGTTACGTCCCTTACCATAACGGCACTACCGCTACGCATCTAGCTCTAGAATACGTCAGGAACGACATATTTAAGGTAAACAAAACCGACTTTATTCTAGGTATCATCAAATTTTAAGCGGTGCTTGTTGATGGTGTTGATTGAGAACAATAGTGTTGTTATTTCTCTCATCTTTCCTGCATTCTTAGCCCCGAAACAAGAGAGCCAAACTGACACAAAATACGCCCGTCAAAATGCTGATCATCAAAGTTGCGTAACGATCCGATGAAAATTTCTCGACTTGGAGAGCAGATACCGCTAATTCAGTTTTTGGACAATTCAAGGGCCATAATTCAGGAGTGCCTGGGGGGATTTGGCAGGTTATAGAACTTGGTCGAGATATTATGCCCACCAACATATTCACCAAGTTTGATAAAGACCGGATGAAAACTTCGACTTAGAGAGCGGAAACAGTAATTTTGGACAATTCAAGGGCTATAATTCAGGAGTGCCTGAGGGGATTTGGCTGGTTATAGAACTTGGTCGAGATATTATGCCCACCAACATATTCACCAAGTTTGATAAAGACAGGATGAAAATTCTTTGACTTAAAGAGCGTAAACCCTTATTTTGGACAATTCAAGGGCCATAATTCAGGAGTTCATGGGGGGAATTGGCTGGTTATAGAACTTGGCCCAGATATTATGCCCACCAACATATTCACCAAGTTTGATAAAGACAGGACAAAAACTCTTTGACTTAGAGAGCGGGAACCCAAATTTTGGACAATTCAATGGCCATAATTCAGGAGTGCATGGGGGGATTTGGCTGGTTATAGAACTTGGTCCAGATATTATGCCCACCAACATATTCACCAAGTTTGATAAAGACCGGATGAAAACTCTTTGACTTAGAGAGCGGAAACAGTAATTTTGGACAATTCAAGGGCCGTAATTCAGGAGTGCCTGGGGGATTTGGCTGGTTAAAGAACTTGGTCGAGATATTATGGCCACCAACATATTCACCAAGTTTGATAAAGACCGGATGAAAACTCTTTGACTTAGAGAGCGGAAACAGTTATTTTGGACAATTCAAGGGCCATAATTCAGGAGTGCCCGGGGGGATTTGGCTGGTTATAGAACTTGGTCGAGATATTATTCCCACCAACATATTCACCAAGTTTGATAAAGATCGGATTAAAACTCTTTGACTTAGAGAGCGGAAACCCTTTGGATGCCGCCCGCCCGCCCACCGCAGGTGTTCCCATAATACGTCCCGTTTTTCAAACGTGCGTATAATTAGCGGATACAAGTACATCCTTGGTGTGTTTTCAAGAATATACCGCGTTTTTTAAGTTCTAGACTCCATAACAGTACAATAGATAATGTGTCATATTTGTCGGCCATTTTGTGCAAAATTTCAACCAGAAAAATTAATATTGTTGTATAATTAAGTCACAACTTTAATAATAATTTGTATATTTCCCTTATAGTATCAAAATGGTGACCGACCGAGCGCCAAAAACGTTGTCGTGGTGATCACTGACGGACGCTCCAACAACCACACCGCTACCGTGACGGCTGCCGGCAACCTGCGCGCAGACGGTGTCACGATCATTGCTCTTGGCGTAGGTAACGCCCAAAATATGGAGCTCCTAGACATGGCCGGAGCACACAATCACGCCCTGAAAGTTATTGGCGGTTATGATCAACTCAAAGGAGCGGAGTCTAAAGTTTTGCCACTTATTTGTTAAAAAAAAACTTTGTCCAGTAAAATTCGTGTAGTCTGTTTGGCTACATCGAGTGTCGAGTGAATATATTTTATAAATGAATGCCCAGAGGACTTATCCTGGTCACGTTTGCTTTTAGAGCTTTGTAGGCCGAACAGATCTCTTGTTCCAACTCTTAAGTATTCGCTGATAATCCGGCGAACTATTAACAGACAACAGATAATGCTATCCTGCTCAGAGACTGCTATTCTTAATAAGATGCCTGTCTCACCAGGTGCTAACAAAAACTAGTTCTAGCTCCGATTTATAGTGCAAAATGGGAACCCATACAACAAATTAATGGCGTCCTCGATTTCGAAAGGTTTCTCTCCAAGGAAACCAAACCAACATAAACATATTTTGTTGGTCTGAGTTAAGAAATTAAAAAAAAATGGCGGGGGATACCCCTACCCGTAACCCTAACCGAATTTTGTGTTTGTTTGATTGGACAACAACAATACACAAAACTTAAAGTAAAATACACCCACTAAAATTACTTTAACTTCTTCCAGTAACACTTCTCATCATAATATATACATGATTATGTCCTTTTTGGAAAGGATGGGAAATCTAAACACCCAGTCTCCAAGAGAACTATTAATTTTCACTTAGCCATTAACACGTCGTATTATAGTAAATATGTGCCCTTATATTTTATACATTTAGCTAAAGCATTTTGAAAGAAATGTTAATCTGCATGCACATTTTAACCAGAGAAGTCGAAGCCCAAAGTAGGAGATAAGATCTAATGCAAAATAGAGCTACAGAACTTGATAAACCAACCCGGAATATAATGGTGAAGTAGTGGTCAAAGTTTCTAAGTTGCTTCAAAGCTGTTATAATAGTATAAAAGTTATTAGCTTGCATGCAATGTTTAATAATAAATTCGCGACTAGTATTCAGAGGTGATCCCCTCAAAATGACCTTTGTTTTACATCTTCCATTCCTTCATTCGGAATTACATGGAAAATATGACTGCTTGGCTTTAAGAATACATAAAATGTTTGAAACATGTTGTTATGTGGAACATATTGCGAAGTGCACGCAATAAAGAATACATTTATTATTAAATATATTAAATAACGTGTAAATGCATAAATAAATAACAAATGCATGCATTCTTTATATGAATTCACTTAAGACTGGGCAGATATAAGACATAAGAGTTTCTTAAAGCAAGAACCGGCTTCGATAAAAATGCACAATTAAGTTGTGGAAGATGCAGCATACCTTGGTTTCACAAGCACTTAGTCTATTTCATTCCAACAACAGTCAGCATTTCCTATCAACAAGTTAAAATATGTGAAATTAAATGTATGAGAGAAGTCTTACACAAATACATTTATATTCATTGAATAATTATGCTGTGATATGCAGGACGGAGCTTACACAGTAATTAAGATAAAACATTACTCGGTATTGTAACATACAGTTTCAAAGGTCACTGAATCACAAAGAAAAGTGAAATAGTTATGTTGGAATGGGTTCTTACAACCGTTTTGCCATAGAGACTTTTGTGCAGACAATGCCATTGTAAGTAGGTACCAACATAATGTCGTACAGGAAGAGGAACTTTTGTATTGACACCGACTTTAAGTACTCTCTATGACACAGATATGGACGCGTTTGAGGATGACATGTATCTTGCACACTGACATTGAAACAAACACGTTCTGACTTAACTGGTAAAGTGACATTTCCGCAGAAACTCTATGTGTTGGTTTGGAAAAAGGAATTATATGAAATGATACGGACAGTGAGAGAAACAGAGAACATACTTAAATACGGATATGCAATATATCCAGTTAGTTGACTGAGTCCTGATTAATTTGTACAATCCAATTTTTTATTTTGATTTTTTTAAATTAAGGTTCAACATTACTTAGTAAAGGTTAGTGACCGTTCCTGTTCCGTACTCATTCATTATTGTTCTATGCGAGTTTTGATTTAGACCATTATCCTTCAACGGTGACATTTGATAAAGCCGAGTGCGGGGTCGTTCTTGTGGCAGACGTTGCTGCATGGACGTCATAATGTAACGGGGATTTCCTGATATCTTTCACCGTCTTCTTCTTCTTCATCTGCGTCACCATCTTCTTGTTGACGTCAACAAGTGCGCGTGTCATAGCGTCTTGTGCTCTCTTGTCGTCTGCAAAAAGTAACAATTTTTCCTTTACAGCAAAGTGCTTAAGCAATAAACGTTGTATAACGCTCACCGAAAACATTTAAATTAAATAAAATACATAGCATCAGATCGACATCTCTAAACATAAAAGTCAAAATTTGTTATAAAGATAAAGTTCTCTTATTTGGCTGGTTATAGAACTTGGTCGAGATATTATGCCCACCAACATAAAGATTATTTTAACATTCTAAAATTTTAAAGTTGATATTATTTGTCTAAATTTTAATATTAAACAATTTAGGTCAATCACCAGATGGCCAGTAGTCTGATGGTTAGCTTCAAGTGCTGGGAATTTGACACTACGGACACTGAGGACTCAAACCAGAGTCCAGCAATGAGAAATAAGATATATGGTTTACCAGTACAACAACAAGCCTTGCTCTGTTTGAGATAAATTCGCCAATTATTATCACTCCTTAATTCGAACGAATCCTTACTGCTTCTCGAAACTATCCGAAATACCCCACCGACAAACCAACCGATATAGACCCACCTATCCACTAACTCGTTCAAAATTAATTTTAACACATACCTAATACTTTTGCCCTTTCTAAAGCATCTTCAAAATGTTGATAAGCTTCTTTATATTTCATTAAGTTCACTGAAATCAAAATAAAGGTTAGATTATATCTGCAAACAGGGACATGATTAAAGTGAGTTTGAATTTATAACATGAAACACAAATAACATGCCGAAAAGTGCAATGGTGCATCAAAAGCATGTATCAATTATATATAAAATGCTTTGATCTGTTCTTTGATACTCTTATAAGTTCTCCAGTCAATTTGAATCCTTTGCAAAGAAGAAAGAAATAAAATTTATCGAAAATAAGGATTGGATATTCATGGTATTTTACAAAAGACTTCTATTATTAAAAGATTTTTGTCTTTTATGGCTGAAGCCATTATGACGTCAATATAGCCTACCTTCAGCGACAGCGGTCAGCACCAGGGATTGAAGCTGAAGTCTCTGGTCATCCGCCTCGTTGGCTGACTTGAGGGATTTGAGCCCAGACTCGTGGGCGTACTCGTAGATCTTCATCATCAGGAAACAGTTACCAATCTCGTGGAACAGCCATGCTGTCTCCTTGGGAGTTTTACAAAGTGGAGCTTTTCTGTTATATCTAGTGTAGATTAAACGAAATGCATGTTTTATTTACTGGTATACAAATAACAAATTTCTCGCTTCGCCAGCGGTAGTGGTTTCCCGCCCCGACTATAATAATTCGCTGCATACATGAACATTGTTACAGTATGAGCAAGATGCTCGCACAACCGTCACCGGAACCTAGTATAGCAATGTTATTCACTTCGTTATCCCAACCTGAGTCATTTGTTTCATATAAAAATATTGTATGTATGATAAAAGAATCATTTGCACTATGGTTTTTACATTTCGACTTAAGTCATTTGCACAATCATGACAATCCATAACTATTCTATCACATGATAGGAGGAAGGTGCTCGCGCAACCGACACCGGAATCTAACCTCACACACGTGATGTTTCCTGCTAAAATCGCAGCGTTAGCGTAGATACCCTCGGTTAATTCGGTGCAAAATGCTGCATAACTTGGATCAACATTTAATTTTCCGTTTCTAGAATTTGTAAACACTATAAAATCTAATAAAAAGTAATCAGCATTGATATAATCGACAAGACGTATTTAAGAATATCTGATATGAAAGTGTTAAATATAAAATAAGTAAACCTTCTTTTAATAAAAGATCAAGATATAACTGAAGTAGAACTTACATATCTAGAGCTCTGTTATATTTTCCCATTAAGACATGCACTCTTCCCAGATTTCCAAGCGCTCGAGATTGAATATCCGTATTATTACTGCAAAGAAAACCAAACATGTGTCTGATTAAATGTACTAACAAAAAAGAAGAAAAATTAGGACAACAACAACAACAAGGTATGCGGAGGAGATTTTGTGAATGATGTATGGAATAATCAAGATCGTTATTGTTACTGGTATATCTATACAAAAAATGGAAAAATAGACCACCAAACTGTGAATTTTAATTATTGAAATGATAATTTTAATTAACATAAAGAAAAGTTAGGGTAGATATTTCGACCGGAGAAAATGTTATGTCGACCGAGCAACCTTCGTGCCGCGATCTGATTGGCAAAAATCCCTGCCAACACGGAACACGAAACGAACCAGTAATGATTATAATAATCACTGTATATAAACCGATTGTATCATCTACCGGATATAGCGCACTGATTGTCACAAAAACATAGTAAACAGTTCAAAAATGAGGAGATTTTGCAAGTATTGTAATGAGAAATCCAATCGACAAATACATGTTCAACAGGCGATTTTCGTAGCTCTTGTTTTAAAAGACGTTATTACCTTTTTATGCAATATACTTTACAAAAATAGCTTAAATCACTCACACAAAGTACCGTTTGCACTGTGTACTGTTATAAAATCAGCGTAAATGTTTATGTTTAAACAGATTTTGAGAGGTATTCTCATGCTAGCGATGATGAAATATATCATTTTTATTCTTACAATAATAATAATACCATAGCTGATCAATTAAACATCAAAACATTAGACCAAACATGCATGTAGCTTCGACCCAAACTGTATCATTTATTGAACATATTCACTCAATCATTTGTATGTTTCTAGAGATCTATGTGTATCAGTTATGGCGATTTTTTAAAGATGATTTTAGTATATTTTTCGGATTTAAGAACAACGGCTTGATGTAAAAACATGTATTAAAAGTGCTTCGTACATAGATATGTGATACGTTTTGAAATATAGGGCATCGGTGTCTTTATATACTGCGGCGACACGAAACAATTGGATCTACTTGACTTCATTAGTTAACACCCAGGTCGCTCTGGGAACTACAATTTACAACAAGCGATAATTAATGTCGTCCCAAAATGTTTTGGATTTGATAAACATAGTCTGAGTTTTTTTAAAAGTAATAGTTTCGAAACTGAAGGTTCACGATTATAAATACATACGCAGGTAGGCGTGACATACAAATATACTGATATTTTAAGCTGATGATAAACCCTTTACTCAATGTACGACCAATGTAGATCATCGTTCAGCTGAACATCCATGCCATTTGTTCGGACTATACAATGGTCACTTGTTTTCAGAAATATTCTTAAAAAATGTAATAGCAAACAGTGTACAGCAAAAACAACGTACTCTAATCCCATGGAGTAAAGGGTCAAATGGGACTTTAGCAAATGAATCAATGTCTTGTTTTCCGCCCAAGGATTGACTATCACAAAGGTCTTCCCTTGAGAGTCAGGTATGTTCCCATGCTGATTTCAGTTAAAGAAATTAACGAATTCGCTTTCTAACATATTCCCATAATACATTTATACTAGCCATTAAAATACTGTTTTGACAACTGATTTGTGTAAACTATGTGTATGCCAATTTATCAGTTACAAAACAGTTTATAGTTTATTTCGGGGTTTGTATGAAAAATTAAACGGTCGCCCAGCTGCGTTGGGACTGACAGTTTAATTTTTATACAAGCCTCCAAACTAACAGTCACTATTGTTGTATCATTCTGTTTTATTATTTTAAAGTTCTTCTCTTCGTGTTTTTGTACCCCATGATATATTATTTCTCCAAATATACCCGATTTGTATAGACAATATATGTAGACGAACTCCTCCATCTTACCTAAAAGCATACACTTGATAAAATCAGCAAATGCGCATCGCCATAAGTGATACAGATTAGTGGAAAATCATTCAACGAAGATCGCACTACATGATACAACAGAAATATGTGTGTTTGCTATAAATGATAGTATGATAAAGCTATAAATGATACAGTCATTACGAAACACACCCCTCAAACATTTTAATAATTTACACTATCTATACGTGTAAAGCAATATTGTAATGTAATAATCTTTATATTAATGTCATAGAGTCATATAACTAGTATGTATTCGTGCATCAGAGCGTTTATTTGTAGAGAATAACGGTATTTTGATGCAATCATGTGGGTCATTTGCCAGACCTTCTTGTGATTAAATGTAATTTTGCAAGTTTTTATCCCTATATATGCGCAAAACAAATGGTATTACAACCAGTAAGGACTATACAAAATATAACGTACTTGTTTTTGTTGAAGGTATTTAAAATGATCCTAATAATTCCATTTTCAATGTGTTATTTACGAATTGTTTATATCGCAGCCATGCAATCACCTTACTATATCCGGCATATGATACAATCGGTTTATATACAGTGATAATGCATGTGACACATGCAAGAAAACGTTTTTATACCGTTTTCTGTCATTATATGTTTTCGTGATAGATTTCATGATTTTAGAAGAATACAAAATCTGATGACGCGTTATCATTGAAATATATAAGTTTCTGTAAAATTTTGTTAAAATAGCAGTCACTGTGGTTACTATTACTACAAGGGGACGTAACCGCTGCGAGGAGGAGGGCCCAGGTCCTCGAGTTGAAAATATCAACTGTCTCTCTCGTGCGGGAGTGATATTTATAAAGTCGTCGGAAGCTGGTGTTTGTTTTACATGTTGCTTAAAGCTCTACCTTTGTTCCCCAATCATCAAATCGTGTCCATGGTTCTCTAATGCGCCCGTATAATTTTTTGTTTGCATGTCGCAGTTACCAAGGCAACTGTATAGTGTTGACAAGAGTATGGTTTTTGTGGGAATCTCGTCCTCCGTGAAGCGCCCGAGAACATCAATGCAAGCGTCTGCTCGCTTCTTGCACAGGTCAAGCTGACCTTTGTAATAATCTATCAAAAATAATAAAATTGTTTTATTTATATATAAATGAATTACACACACCTTATAACATTAGACCAATTAGTGCTACGTTAAAATAATCGATGTATTTATTGACTAGATGGTTTTTTGAACATTTGTGTCGCTCTTGGATATTTTGTCAGAATAACAAAAAATGTTAAGCCATTTGGAAATTTCAGCATGTTCAATTTAGTGCTAAACGGGGAATTTCTATTTCAAATGTGACCTTGACAAATAGACTTCATTTAGACTCTGTCATCAGAAACAATATGATAATGATGAAAGTTGGATAAAGAAATATTAAGAAATGACAAAGTTGTAGCCAACTACACGTATAAGTTTTCTAGATAAAATCCATGTACAAAAAGTGCTTCATATTCCGTAAAACTTAACCCTGACCTAGAGATGCGGGCAAAATCACGACCCTGTTATAAGAAATATTTTTTAAGTTTGGTGAAAAAATATTAAAGGATAGGAAAGTTAAAGCCAACGCTATTTTTCGTGACGGGCCGACGGACAAAGCAATTATTTTGTATCGCCTTTTCTTCAAAAGAGCGACACAACAAGCACAAAGTAATAGAGACTTTTATATTAGACATTTTATAGACAAGAGGTACCTCATAAAAAGTCCTCGTGTCATCTTCTATTGATTCGTGTATCGATACGGCTTGCCAATACCAATTTTTCGTCGTATTAATTGCTGAAGGCAGTTCGAATCTAACAAATAATAAAACAATAACGTACACTGGTCGATCTTTTGAATTTCTTTTTCAACGAACGCTGTGGTTACCTCCCCACGCTTTACTGCCTCTTCTCGGAGTCTTTGATGTTCTTCTTCGGAATCTTTCTTCGTATCTACCTCTTCGCTAATCATCGTCATTTCCCGTAAATCTTCGTCACGACGATATGTCGCAAAGTCAAATTTAACTTTTTCCGGGTTTGGCGGGGCAGGTTTTTCTTTTCGTCTGCCGTAAGCGTATCTTGAACGATATGATTTGCTAAACTTTGAGGAGGAGAAGCTCTGGGTGGTAGAACCTTAAATACAAATTATTGTATGAATACAGCTTTCCGAAGTCTGTTACAATTACATGTTTGTTATACCATTTGCGAATGAAACGTCATAAAGACAGTGCGGTTTTTGCTATCACCACAAAAGATCTCTTTTTGCATTAAGACAGTTTAGTGGTCTTTCCCCTTTTTGAAAGAATTCAAATTACCTTAACACACTAATAATTACCGGATTCATCCAAAACCTCTCATGCACATACATGTATACAACGGCACAATGACCGACACAACTAAGTGCACAGTTGTTTTTTTTTTAATTAAATAAGCAACACTAATTATTAATTAATTAGTTCATTAATTAGAAACTTCGTCAAAAGACACCACAGAGGAAGTTGAATTGAATTATCATATAAAAATGACATCTAATCGATTTCTCTTATGTTAATTTGTCAAAAATATCTTTAAAAACGTTACTAGGGGTAAAAACAAACATTCCAAAATGCGTATAATACTCACATCAATTATTTCTATCAGACGTTACACTTATAATTATCAAGTATTTCGATGCTATACTTACAATTTCATAAATTCTGCTGTTTTCTTCATATATTGTCAAAGCATTTTCGCAAAGGCGTGCTAAATTTATTTAATAGTGTTCTTAATTACTCAAGAAACGCACAAGATTTCAGTGTAGTTATAGACATTTGATTAAAACTGTTCAAATCGTTAGTCTATGCACGTAATAGAAATACCGTAGCGCCTATTTGTGCGCGGTTACGCCTAAAATAATTTTAAAAATATATTTCGTAGCCCCAGCGGATCTATAAAAGGAATATCTATCAATTCTAGTTAGCTAACGGCCTTATTTTGTCTTGTAAAGAGTTAAAGGGATGACAAATAATCCACCAGCCGTGCGTATGTTTGATTTGTTCCCATTATTTTCTGCAAACATACATCTTTTTTTTTGCTTGTAAGCTGCAATTTCAAATGATTGACATTGATTTTACCTGCATCTAACATGTCTAAGGTAGTTTTACAGTTCCATGATGGGATGCTTCTTTAGCGCGGTCGTAACTGTATTTCATTTACCCATATACATTGTACTTCATATTGTGCACTTTCTAAATTCTTTTATGATTATCGAAGAGTTCACAGTTTTACCATAAAAGCGTCAAAGAAATAACTAAACAATAGTCAAGTTGTTAAGTGGTATGTTGCTTGAACTTTTGTTTGTGACAGTGAGAATCGCACACAGTGAGAAACGACACAACAACGGTTAAGACCGCGGAGGTATAGAATACGTCCCGCGTTTTTTGTTTATATGTACTTTCTCGGAAACTGCTGCGACACATACACTGACCAAGCAACATGTGGTTCCTGTACATGTCTATTTCAATCTAATCGATTTCTCTTAATACGAGTAGTTTGTCTGATCAGGATCTGCACTGTTAGCATTTGGGTCAGAAATAACCTTATAAATCAAAAGCGAACAGTGTAGATCCTTCGGGACCTACACTGTTCGTCCATTCCATATACTGTAAAACAATTTTAAATATAGACCACAGTCTGTGTTGTCCTATGATTTTTGTTTTTTTATTATAACAGAAGCTACAGTGATGCAATAATTGAACATCACGAGTCAGTCGTAATGTTCATCGAGCTAAATGAAACAAATACAGTTACATGTATACAGACAAGTTTTGCTCTTTTTATTTTATTTCTGTTGTAGCATTTTATTAATAAGCCATTGCGGTGCCATAAAATTGCGCAGTTACATGTATATAACATTCAGAAGCATTCATGATAAGCTTACACATGGTTGAACTTCACTGCCCATTCATTTCGCGCAAGTTTTCTAGTGCGAATTACGCGAAAATTAGACTCGCGTGAAATATAATGATACGACAGTATCTCCAGAGGTTTCTCATAGCAGTTTGCCTTATGACGAGGATTTAGCCAAAAAGCCGAGTTTAATAATATAACTTTAAAATTATCGTGCAACATATGTAAGGCACGCTGACAAAATAACACCAGAGGGAACGTTTCTTAACAATGTGAAACTCCAAAAATTGTGAAATTATCTTGCGAATTTACCTGCCCTTAAATTAGCGCATATTGTGTAAAAACATGTTTTATTTATTTTTTCGTTCTTCTTAAATTACCATAAGACATTGTAATTGCTGTAATATTGTAGAATTTGAATAAAGAATCATAAATTTACAGAAAAGTCACTTTTCTTTACACGTTTTTTTAAAGGGGGAGGGGTGCTGAAAAAGGTCATGGCGCAATAACGAAGTCGGTGACCCCCAAATTTTATTCGCTAATTCTATTGGAATTGCTTTTTTCAAACTTTTTAAGCAAAAAAATCAAAAATTAAATTCGGGAATTTTTCACAATTTTGAAAAAGTCGACAGAAAAAAGGAAAAACTCGACGTCATTTTTAACGCGAAAACGGCGTTTAACGGTACACAACGTTGTCAAAACTGGTCACATTATGTTAAATCTTATATCACCGGAAAGGTATTTTCAGCGCCAATTCATCAGTGAACGAATAAATAAAATTGGAAACCCCAATTTTTTGCCAGCCCCGAAAAAGTGTTCGGCGAGCGTCGTTGACGTCAGTGCAGAAAACTGGCGTTGATAGCTAACTTTGAAGGTAAATATCTTAACAACTATTTGATTAATCGAAAAACGGTTTGCGGATTCATGTTGGAATCATCGTAAATAAATACCATACCAAATTTTATAAAGAAATTCAAAAATTCGCAAAGTGTCGCGTTCCACCTTAATAAACCAAATAGTACTTGTGAGTTACGTCGGCAAACGATAACACGTATATCAGATCTGAGAAATTCGTTTCAAGAAACCCACTAGTGTATCATTTCGTGCAAGCTCTCATCACTAGTCACATTTAGACTTCTTCACAGTCCTTGGTCTTATAAAGACCTATCTTTGTCTTATAATAAAGATAATGGTAAACCCGTGCGCTTTGTCTTATAATACAGATAATGGTAAACCCGTGCGCTTTGTCTTATAATACAGATAATGGTAAACCCGTGCGCTTTATCTTATAATACAGATAATGGTAAATCCTCGCGCTTTGTCTTATAATACAGATAATGATAAACCCGTGCGCTTTGTCTTATAATACAGATAATGGTAAACCCGTGCGCTTTGTCTTATAATACAGACAATGGTAAACCCGTGCGCTTTGTCTTATAATACAGACAATGGTAAATCCGTGCGATTTGTCTTATAATACAGATAATGGTAAACCCGTGCGCTTTGTCTTATAATACAGATAATGGTAAACCCGTGCGCTTTGTCGTATAATACAGATAATGGTAAGCCCGTGCGCTTTGTCTTATAATACAGATAATGGTAAACCCGTGCGCAAAGAATACATAAGGTTGGATATGGTTGGATCTTTTTTCCGATAACTTTTTGTTATTATTTGCATGGATTATATTTTGAGAAGAATAATTAAAACTTAAAAGCAAGACAAAAGCTTCATATGTATAGAGCTCAGTCAGTCAGCAATAACCAAGCAGCTCTCATGTAGTGCTTTTAATGCTGACTTATATAAATTACACTCCGACTCCTATGAAATTGAAATTGTGAAAAATTGGGAAATATATTTCTATACATCAGTACTTAATCATCACTGAATAGTTTACACAATAAGTGAATAGATTTATTACATATAGTTTCAACCTCTTAGTCGGTAAGTATTTATAAATGAGCATTTACAATTTAAATCGATCGTGCGGCTATGTCGCACAAGAGCGATTTAATTTTTTAAATGCTCATTAATAAAAGGTAACCTATAAATAATGTACGATTACTTGTAAATAAAATAATCTGTTCCTAATGGAAAGAAATCGACTTACTTGAATTGTAAGTTCCCACTGACTGAAGTGACTCAGTGCTTGTATACTGGGACAGACGACTCTTGTTTCTCAACTGGCTATTAGTTTTACGACTTGGGTGTGGGGGTGGCAGCGGACCCAGACTGTCCCAGAAATGGGCTCGTTCCTGTAGAAAATGGAGTCCAGTTTCGGCAGATTCTGCAACGTTACCTTTTCCCAGGGGCGTCTTCTTATTTTTGAAACCTAAAACAAATACTTAGGTTTCCAGAATCAGGTTTTCTAGTCGTGTCCGGACCCCTTATCGATACCATGAGTAGGCTTTTTTGGGCGGGTGGGTGGGGGGCAATGCTTATGAGGTCTAATAACTACATTCAATATCATGGCGGTTTAATATTTCGTGTTGTAGAATATGAATACACGTAGATCTTCAGTTTCCGATCGTCGAAACTACAAGGGTCATTGGTTATAACACTGAGACCGAAGTGTCCAATTTGGATATACAATATAAGTAAAACTGACCAAACAACATAGTCGCTAAGAAATTTCAGCAAGAAATATTATATGATGCTTTATATCGCGAGTATTAATTTACCATCATTTAAACAAAACTATAACGAATTGGTTTTCATCGTCAGCTGAAATTGAAGGTCAACTTTGACATTGATTTTAATAATTAGCTGAAAATAAAGAACGACTTTGACATTTATTTTCATCATCAGCAATGAATGTCATCTTTAACATTGATTTTCATCGTCAGCTGGCGATGAATGTCAAATACACATTCAAATTTGGTATTTATCGTCAGCTGACATCAAAGGTCAACTTTGACATAGATTTTTATTGGCATATGACATTGAAGGCAAACTTTGCCTTTGATTTTCATCGTTAGCTGGCACTGAATGTCATCTTCAATTGACATTGAAGGTCAACTCTGACATTAATTTTCATCGTCAGCTGACCTTGATATTCAACTTTTGCATTGATTTTCTTAGGTAGCTGACATTGAAGGTCAACTTTGGCATTGATGTTCATGGTCAGCTGACAATAAATGTCAAATATGATATTGCTTTTTATCGTCATTTTTCATTTCAATGACACTTAAAGCGGCGTCAAAATTGGCATTTAATGTTAGCTGAAGTCAATGATAAAAAATTATGTGAACACAGGGCTGATGTTTCACTTACCTTCATGATTTAGAAGGAACTCAAGGTACTCCTTATCGTCAAACATTTTTCCAAGAATCTCTTTTTCTGTGGTTTCCGCGATTAATTTGTCTTCGTAGGCAAGAGACTGCAGTGAACCAGACAGGAAGCTGTGCGTTGTAGCACGTGACTCGTTTAGTTTTACTTCCGGTTTCCGGTGGACATTAGCAAGAGGATGAACCAGTCGAGATCGGAAGTTTGCACTTGGCATCAATGATTTCTTCACTTTTTCTTTCGGTTTGTTTTTCCAGTGAAAATGTTTTGGCGGAGGCTGTATTAAAAATGATAAATGTACGATGTTAAGAAAGTGTAGAGAAAAAAAACAATCAGATTGAAATCATCTCTGAAAACTGCTCAAATTGAGTCGAGCATGAAAAAGTCTTATAATCACGGGACAAGACTGCAGTGAGATTTGAGGAAAAAGAACGAAATCGTTTACATTGAAGCATTTACGCTTTAAATATTCTAAGGAGAACTGACAACGGATTACCAGTTTGTGAGAGGCTGTGAAATAGGTGATGTCTCCAGTTGAGGTCATTTTCATTCGACGCCCTAAAAAGAGAAAATACTATTGGTATAATATCATATAATTTCCAAAGGACGAATTTTCGCGCAAAACCATAAAAGATGCGATTTCGCTAGATTCGAGCATTAACGTGTACATTTAGTTTCATAATCCACATTATACATAATTGTATTTCGATACGAGTTTGAATTTGCCTGAATTTGACGCGGAAATTCAACCTGTACGAAAATAATGTAATTAACTTGCATTATAGAATAACGTTTTGATATGGTGGTTTTTTGCCCACTTGCATTATGGAATAAAGTTTTGATATGGTGGCTTTTTTGCCCACTTGCATTATAGAATAAAGTTTTGATATGGTGGCTTTTTTGCCCACTTGAATTATAGAATAAAGTTTTGATATGGTGGCTTTTTTGCCCACTTGCATTATAGAATAAAGTTTTGATATGGTGGTTTTTTTGCCCACTTGCATTATAGAATAAATTTTTGATATGGTGGCTTTTTTGCCCACTTGCATTATAGAATAAAGTTTTGATATGGTGGCTTTTTTGCCCACTTGAATTATAGAATAAAGTTTTGATATGGTGGCTTTTTTGCCCACTTGAATTATAATATAAAGTTTTGATATGGTGGCTTTTTTGCCTTTCGAATCAACGGGATGACAAGTCTAACAAGACTTGACAGAAAAAAGATTCTTTCAATATGAAATTGGTAAGCCAGTCTACGGAAACCCATATCAACACGTGCCTTGTTAAATAAAAACATCTTTATAGAACTTTGATACATGTGCTTCACTTATCCAAGCTTTTTTAATCAATTTAATTTTGTGGACGATATCTTGCATTTTGAGGACGTTACAAAACAACAATTGGCATGCAGAATCTACCACTGTGACATCTTTGTTTTGCAATTTTAAAGAAAATGCCATATTTAGATATCGCTTTGTCTGTCCTTCCGTCCGTCGGCCCGTCCGTCCGTTGAAACAACAAAACGTTGGATATCACCTTCCATTTTCTTAATATTTTTTTTTATCAAACTTTACTTCGTAATTTTAATGATAACAGGTCTGTGATAAAACCAAAATCTGCTGGTCAAGATCACCTCTGACTGAGTTATGCCCCTTTTTGGCATAGTGTACACGTGTACAACTGAACACCCATCTAGTTATTACTCGTGTCTTCTCTACGTCTTTTGAAAATAAAAGTATCCCATGTCTCGGATATTTTCATAAATAAAATACATGATACCTCATTTTCCCGATTTTTTTAAATACTCCGGTGGAAATGAAAGCAGCTGACTATTTTCAAATTGGCTTTTAAAACGAACGTATATAAACTAGAGCATCCACGTTGGTCTGACGAGTACAATGGGTATTGTCAATTAATAGCTTTTTTCAGGATGGCGATTATATTAAATCTTGAATTCCCTTTAAAAGAGACAATGATGATGTCAGTTTACCAAATATTTCGGCTCTCACCTTACATACCTAATAAATAAAAGCACAAATAAATCAATCCGTTTTCTTTTTAAACTACCATTAAACCATATTAGCTTTTACATTTTAATTATTTTTAGTGATAATTGTTCTTTGTTATTCTAACAAATACGGCTAGAAAGAAATGAAATTAAAGAACAATTCAAACCGTGTTTCACTTCAGAATAAGATGGTCAGATATTTACGATAAGCATACACAAAACATTTAAGTCTACAACAACAACTTCGGGTGGGAGTTTCCAGGAATCTAGAATATTTGTCAAACATTCTAGATTCGTGGTTTGCTTATTCGGGTGCACAATCAAGTTATCTGTTGTTTACTTTGTCACTGAAGTGACGTACCAAACATAACCTTACCCTAACGTATATTTACTGTGCGACGTGAATTCCCTAGGACCAAGCACAAGAGATAACAAGGAAAACCATTTCCTATTCACATTCGATATACAATTAAAAAAAAAACGTGCAGTCAGTTTCAAATCCCCAGCTCTATCCACCTAAACCAAACAGTGAACTCGTTCGCAAAACATTTATTTACACAGTAACACACATCTGGAATTCTCTACCTGAATATGTACCCTCGTAAAATAAAGTTGTTGTTCTTCTTCTTCTTCTTCTTCTTCTTCTTATTATTATTATTATTATTATTATTATTATTATTATATTATCATTATTATTATTATTATAAACTGCAAAACGAATCAAAGGACTGCTAGTCCTAATATCGCGAATAGCTCATAGCTGTATAGCTGTATAATATTTGTGAGATTGTGCAGAACTGAGAGTTACAAATTATCACTGACATAACGGACGAAATCACTTCTTTTAACAACCGAACCGAAATTACATTCTCTCTTCTTTATGATTCAACCCCAAAATTAAGGACAACCCGCTATTAGGGACACTTTCCCTCAGTCCCTTACGTGCCCGTAATAGAGGGGTTACACCGTATTCAACTTCAACAATCCCCCTAAAATGGCAAATTTACAAGTTATTAAACTATTTGGAGGCAAATCAGATATTCTGTTCTGAACTTAAGTTGAAAAAAATAAAAAATATATTAAGAATATTTGCTAAATCGCGCTACCTCTCTTTATGGAACGTTTTTCCGCTCGTGTAATGGCATCTTTAAATTCAGGAGCATTCGGATATCTTTTCGCACCTCTATGGAAATAGACCAGCGCCATTTCATGGTTGCCAAGTTGATCCATAACGTCACCTTTCTGCAAAAGTGCCTGGAAAATAGACGAAGCTCAACTGACAAAACTATTTCGGAAGCCGAATTTATCAATGAATCTCCATTGAACTTTGGAGTTCGAATAACCATCATCCTCATGGAGAGGGAAAGTGCTAGCGTTCATTTCTCACAGTTATATTCCGTGTGAAGGTCGTCTTCAAAATTCGAAATTTTCTACAACGAGGCTATTCCCGTTCTCTGATAGTTTTGTGCGCTTTTGATTGTTTTCGTTGTGTATGTTTTCAGATTTGATTAAAACTCTCTGTCTACAGCTCCATTATGTCTACTGAATTTTCATCACTTTTTAAAATCAGTTATAAATGGCAAATTTACTGCTTTTTATTGAAACTAATTTAAGAACTTAAATGAAGGAACTTGAATAGGGTTTCCAAAATGAAGGTAAACGAAGAGGATAAAACTGACTATACTGGAAGAACCTCCCTAATGTACTTCCGGTAAAACGCGACACGGTGAGTTGCGCTTTGAAATTTGAAATCACAATTAATTTCGCGATAATTCCGTCTAGATTCTAGTTCATATTTTTAGGTTGGTCAATGCATGCTAATGATATATGCCGTTAAAGTTAGGCAACAACGGAAAAAGATTTCAACGGCGTTCAACGACATCATATTCCGATCATATCTTAAATGAGCGTGCTACATGTACCATTTCCTTTTGAACAATATAAGCTTGAACATTATGTGACAAATTATAACAAAAGATTATTTGATAACTCATTTTTTTCGTTCTTTCTTTAAAAATATTTGCAAAATTATATGAACAAATAACTTTGAAAAAAGAGGCCTTAAAAAGCGTCGCCGAGAAATGTCCTTTGAATGATGTAAGATTTTAAAAAATGTCTTAAGTTAAACGAATAATACATTTAGCATCCATTTTCATCACAGATTAAAAATTAAAAAAAATGGTATTATTATTATTCAGCGAAATGCAAAATATACTTAAGGACAATGAACATTCACTGCATAATAACAAAGTTATTGCTTAATAAAGACAGTACCCCAAAAATCAAAAGTAACACTTTTGGCTAATTGCGACAATGAATGGGTTCAATCTGTTTCCTGTTGTTCATTTTGGAGTATTGTCTTTATTAAGCAATAATTTTTTTTATTGTGCAATCAATTTTCATAATTTTGGTGTCTAAATGACCGCAATGCATTCGGTTTTATGAAACTGTGAAAAAATATTTATAAGAAATATAGTTTTCTTGCTAAAATGCAATTAGCCCGACCTTGCGTTTTCATTGAACTTATATATGAAGTATACATAATACATGTAGTTACATATAATGCATATTATACATAATGAATGTTTCTTCCCGATGACAAATTTAATTTTGCATGGTGCGGCTCCAAAATTGATAAAACCGATGCGGTTTATGCAATAAATCGCGATACGATTTTATATTTCAGAGATATAATAGATTGACGAAACGTATTCTTCGAGTATATTAACAATTAATCCGTTATTTAAAAAAATGTTGTTGATGTTCATACCTCATCCTTGTCTGGGGTTGTTGACTCTCTTTTAAAGGGTTCCAAGAGGCCACGTTTAGCGATCGGTTTAAGTTTCACTGCTTTGAGCACATCCGGCAACAAGAAAGACGGGTTAAAGTAGTCCGTGTTAAGCACGTTCAGTGACACATTAGCCATGTTGTTTCAGCTAAACTCAACAAAATTAATTAACGGTTGAATTCCTCATTAGTGCTGAGTGTTTGAATAAAATCTTCAATCTCTCAAAAAAGTTAAATTCTAATTGTTTTTGAGTTGAAAAAATCTTTGTTTATATTTATAATGTTTTAGCTATAGCCAAGTAACACAGACGTTTTTGTGGAGTGTATTATGTTAAAAACATTCCGAAATATAATGCAACCATTTAAAGCGCTTGTACCATTTAAATTCCAATAAAAAAAATTTTAACATTCGAGTTGTTCTTGTAAGAAATAAAGTTTACAGTTTACACTGTAACCCAAAATATAATGCAACCATTTAAAGCGCTGGTACCATTTAAATTCCAATAAAATTTTTTGTTTTTAACATTTGAGTTGTTCTTGTAAGAAATAAAGTTTACAGTATACACGTTAATCCAAAATATAATGCAACCATTTAAAGCGTTGGCACCATTTAAATTCCAATAAAATTTTTTTGTTTTTAACATTTGAGTTGTTCTTGTAAGAAATAAAGTTTACAGTTTACACTCTAATCCAAAATATAATGCAACCATTTAAAGCGCTTGCAACATTTAAATTCCAATACAAATTTTTGTTTCTGACATTTTAGTTGTTCTTGTAAGAAATAATGTTTACAGTTTACACTGTAATCCAAAATATATTTGCAACCATCTAAAGCGCTTGCACCATTTAAATTCCAATACAATGTTTTATTTTTAACTTTTTTAGTTGTTCTTGTAAGAAATAAAGTTTAAAGTTTACGCTTGTACGTTTAATGAATTGGGACGTTTGCACTTCAATGAAGAATACGAATTAAATGGCGCACTTATCTATATTAAACACACTCGTCAAAAGAATCTTTATAAATGGCGCTGAATACTATCACTTTCACTTTATTTTTTTATTATTTATGGGTATTTATTTATCGTATATCCGCACTGAAGTAAAAATAAATCAAGTATGAATGAAACAGTGCTCCGGATTTTCCACGCTAGTCCGAAATGCCTTTTTATAAGCAGTGCCATTGTTGAATTTAAAATTCAGATGAATGTTCATGCCAAAACCAATAGAATAAATTTACTGAATTCATTAAGTCCAGAGTGATAGTTTCTTTCAACTTCTATTTGACACCGAAGAACGGGGGTAAGTTATTAAAGACTTCGTAAATTGAAACATGAATATACCTTTTGTGTCGCCTCCAAACTTAATCGCAAACCATTTGATGTCATATTTAATAAGCATAAAGAAATATGAGCGAATAAATAATTACCGATTGAATTAAAAAAACTCCATTTGGTCGCCTGAAGATAATTTGGTACATACAATAATGGATTTACAGTGCATATCGTTTATTTTCAGTGGGTAATGACGAATGTCGTACGGCAATATTCTTTAGATTTCAATTGACACGTTCATCTTAAACGAAATAATGTTAACTTTTCATCAGATTTATTACAATTGCCGGAAAAAAATGTAGTAGATATCAAAGTATAAAATGAACAATAGTCCCCTTGGCCAACAAATATCACAGGGTTTTGCTGCAACAATACTGTTCTTGTATAAATTCGACCGTTTAACTCAAGGTGAAGAAATCTTATGTTACTATCAGTATTCACATCATTAAGTATTCCTTGCAGAATGGAAGTATTAAGAAATGTTCTGCAACCTTTTCAATAAAGTTATGTTCAAATCGCATGTATAGTATTTCTTGTGAAAGTTGTATAATAATTAATAAATTCCTGGGTGTCGTTAAAGCAAAGTGGATATGAGCACACATATTGATGACGTCAATGGTTACGTCAAAATAGCAATAATCTGACAATGGGCTCATACTGATTTGTAAAGATATCAACAATAAGTGTAATGAGTTGAGCGTGTCCGTGGCCAGTGATAGAAATGCATATTAATGTCTACACCGCCTAGCCCCGGGTTTAGCGCAACTCAAAATTTACAGGGATATATGTATCCTGCTCAACCGATTTCAAAGGGTGTAACTAAAAATAATACTGATTGAAGAATGAATATGGGGAGACTTTTTACAGCCGCCAGACTTCATCAATTGTCCAGCTTGAGTGCCTCTTAAATTCAAATGTACACCACAGTCGTCTTATTCTTGATTACAATAGGGTATTTAATCAAATAGGCCACAGCTTTTTTATCACTTTAAATGTTTACTTATATTCGTTAAATCGACAAACGTAAGTGATTTTGTATCGCCTAAATACATAGATTTCTAACAATTCGTGTGTGTATACTCGACTAACAATAGTATTATTGTTTTTTAAGAAGTAGCTGACGGTGTTGTTGAAATTACATTTAAGTAGTAGATTTCAATTAGAGAATCGACAGAATGGTGTTTTAGAAAATCGATGTTGTAGTAGATGTTTAGGATATATAAAGGCATATAACAATATTCTAAGAAGAAACCCATTTCAATTAAATCATTATACCATTTTATTCTATTTAAGAAGACGACGACGAATACAAAAGAAGAAGAAGAAGGAGTATTGTAGCACTTACATATTTATCCATAGAATCGAGATGCAAAGCTAAATCGACGTCATCCATCGCCTTCCTCAGCTTCCGGAGCTTGGCGTAACATTTCGACCGGCCCACTAAACTCGGCAAATCATTTGGTACATGACGGAGCGCCTGAAATAGCAAGTTTATGTTAATGTTGTTTCCATAAAAGATTATTTCGATAATGTAAACGCTGTTACTACTGGTACCTATTAATTCTGCGTTATCCATCGTATGCATGCACATGCCTGGTTCAATATCACGTATTGTTGGCTAGACATTGGAGACCAGTCTAAACTCATTTGATTGTTTCATTTGGAGACTGTCCTCATTTTAACCAGTCAATTGTGTAAGCTTTGAGACATGTCTCCAATATCTGTTTATGATATTTGACCCTTGTCAGCAGTGGAAGCTTTAGTTTTTTTCAGAATTAGAAACAACTTTAAGAGGTTATTTACCTTAATGAATTCATTCGTGTATCGAATTAAGTCAAGATCGATCTAGAGCTAGTTTATACCAGTTAAACATATTGTACATTTAATTCTGGTCAGATAATCCACCGTCCATTGAAACTGTTTCTAAGGTTATAAATTTGAGATAGAGAATAAGTCTCACAGTTAAACAATCTGATTGGTTAAAATTGAGCGAAGTCTCATAACTGACCAATCGTCGGCTTGAGATCTGAGACTGGTTTCCAAATTTTCCAAATTCGTTTTTATAAACTTTGAGTCTGTTTGATTTTATATGCTTCCTAATTTGTTATTTCATTCGTAAATCAATCACTGGCCAAAAAAAGAAGTTTTGAATGCGCTAGACATTTCAAATAAGCTTCATGCAGTGACGATGGTTTGTTAAATAAAGCATACAATTAATAAAACGTGCGAACTAAGATGGGTAGACTGTGAAGTGAAAATAATTCACGATTTCGTGCATGCATATTGAATTTCATTAGTGGAATAGGGACATGCACGTCGTATACTAAAACGGAAATTGAATATTGCTTAAATCCGAAATTCCTTATATTCATAACCTTATTTACCTCTCCATCTTATCTTGGGGTAAGAAATGCGTACGGTCTGGGTAACTCCACCTCGTCAAAGCGAGCTTCTTTCCGATATGACAATTGAGCGTCTAGGGACTGCTGTCACCTTATACATTAATACATACCCTTGAGTGGACCTTTTTTTAACTATCGTGTAAATTAAATGTTGGTGTCTTTTTTTCCCCACAAACCAATGAGAAGAAATATTGATGGGCTAATAATCGAAAGTATCTGATCCGTTCTTCTCACCGTTTGCACTTTACCGATTTTAACTTGTCTTTTTGTATTATTGTGTAAGGTTTCAAATAAAGTTTTACCCTACCTTCTTCACATTCTCAGTGCCTCAGAGGAAATTGATGAAATACCTCCGGAATCCGAACACATACGCGAGAAATATTATACAAAATAAATTATTTTTTTCTTGTGGCGAGTCCGCATTAAAGAGAACAACAACATCGGTGTTTAAACTGACTTAAGCGTTTTAGTGTTTATCCCACTAACATCGGCTAAATTTGTTTAAAGTGCTTTGCAATCAAACCAAACAATTTAACAATCTAACCTCTGCATCGAAGTACTGGGTAACTTTTTACTGCCGTAATCACAACATTAAACGACTGTTGTTGTGATTTTTTTATTAAGACCGGCTACTACTATAAGACGAATTTTAAGAAATGTCGACTTGATTTGATCGAATCCGTTCTAGTGGGTTTCTTTAACTTTAAAAGACGATAGTACCGGTTGAAAGCGACGAGGACTGTATTCGAAGCAAACTAAACGTGTATTATGCTCACACGGACAACTGAAATGCTTTTTTGAGTTCTGCTTACCTCACTAAACGCTTTTAGAGCTTTCGGGTATTTCTTTTGTTCAAAGCTCTCCTGCGCTTCCTTCCGATTAAGCTCACACAGCAGAAGCTCCTTCCGGTTGTACTGGTCCTCTTCTAACATTCTAGCTGGTACCCAGCAAGTCAAACGCCGGAAAATTCCATTATTATTCAGTTAGTCTCCTTTACACTTAGATCATCCGTAGTTTAACGGAAGCTAATTCAGCAGTTTTTACACTTCAACAGCTCCATTAAGTGTCAGTTCGTGCCTCAAGATGAAGGTTTTATCAATAAAACAAGTGAAAGTTGGATTGAATAAACTTGTCAATGGTAAATTTATGACAAAACAAAGCGACCACTGTCTAGATAAAAATGTTTCAACACATATATAAACCGTTTTGTTTACCTGATTTCTGTAAATTATTGAAAAAAAAAAAGAAATGGCTCAGGCACACAAATACATCAACCCTTTTCCAAGTTCCTCTTTTTACAATTAAGTCTCCGAAATCGTTTAATCAAGTGCCTGTTTCTTTTCTTAAATATATTTCCATTATGTTAACTCCTTCAAAACAAAACAAAAAATCCACTGTCACTTGTACCTCAGCAACATTCACTTATTCTCAATCAAATTTGTAACAATAAGAGATTTACTGCATGCGATTAAAGATGCGATTAAAGCAATACATGAAAAGAACTTAATCCTCAAACAATAGCAAAGCTTTTTAATCTTTAAAACATATAAGATTCGATTGAACTTCAAACAGTAGAAATGTGTATGTATACAGCCTTTCTTTTTTCGATCATTCATCGATAAAGTTTTCTCACCCCTTATCAAGCTAAATAAATTCTTGTTGATAAACAATCAAACAAATGTAAGAGCTGATTTTAGCTTTGTGCCTTGATACGTAGGTCTGACAAAGCGTCTATTAGAATCATTGTGGTAATCGCGCGACTCATCCGAATACCAGAGCGGTTTGAATCTGCTTTCCAATGTACGCACGTGCCGCACGCTTAAGCCCATATTGCCACGTTTTAATTCATCTCAATACGTTGCCGTTGTGATAAAACTGGCATGGAACGTGACAGAAGCGAGAATTCTTAACGCAACGGCTGTGTACTTCCCGAGTCTCCGAGACCCTGGGGGGAGGGAGGAAGAGGGGGCTTAGTCGGTGGATAGATACCTGTACATAAAATTTTAATTTGTCCCAGCGTCTAATAGTTATGCCGAATGAACACAAAATTCAAGTAATGAATACAGCTGCGAGAACCTGTTGGGGCAAGTGTGAGGTTGATGCACCCTAGAACCTTGTTTTAACCCCAGTGGCAGTTTGTTTTGACAGACCGTTCCAAGGCGGTAACGCCATGGGTTCTCTTTTTCGTTGTTTGTGGCGTCTTATTTGAATTGATATACTTATAACAAACATGCTCTCTCTTCCTCTACTTTTTCGCTGCGAGGAGAGGCTGTGTTTTGTGAGTGTGGCGATTCCATATATGCATATTTCTCTTTTTTTTAATGAAAACTGCCCACGTGGTATAGAACGTAATCGGTTAAAAGGCAATCACGTTAACGGTTTACGAGTATAAACAACCAGTTTAACAAATTTGGTAATGCGGTGTTCTCCTATTTTTTTAATCCCATACCTGCCATTCATATACAGGCTATCACGTTACTGTTTACTTATCAACAACCAGTTATATCAACAAACTTTCAAAAAATATGAATTTCTAACTTAATATCTTCCACGAGTACGAGGTTCGGATTCGCAATTCCGGCCTCAGAAAATGTTTTTCGCGGTAAAGCCTTCAATAGTTGCCGAAGGACCAGCTTTTCCCAACAAAATTGAGCACAAGATTTAGATAATTGCTAGAAACTGAGATGCACAGACTGATTTGCTCCGGATAAGATTTGCGGCCGACAAAGAAATAATGCAATCACTTTTGCATCTGACCTTCCGTGATCGAAGACATGATTTAGGCACGATTAATTTCGCTTTTGGGGAAAGTGCAAATTGGACATATAGCAAGGGATCTTTTTCCTTCGAATTTATAGTCATAAATTATACATAAAACAATATAAGTATCAAGTAAACAATTTATGAACAATAAGATTATAAAGTATGACAGCATGTAAAAAAGATGTATAACAAAATCAATCTCTATTAATAAAGTCAGATCTTCCTGATAGGGGAGCGGTGTCCATCATACGATTTTAACCCTTTCCTCCATATATACGCATTTTTACGCACGTGCGACCAGTGTAGATCCACCAAGTGTCTGCGCTGGTCGCATTTTGGCCAGAAATAACCTACGAAATCAATAGGCGAACAGTTTAGATCCTGATTAGACGGCTCGGATATGCTGGCTGATCTGGATCTAAACTGTTCGCCCATGCAATTAAGGTGTCTATATTGAGAAAAGGGTTCATCAGATAGTAACATAATCGTCCTATTTAACTTGGTCATGCAACATCAACGCAAGGTGTTGCGACCTGTATTGTACATTCTAATCACATTCAAATATAAGCACTATTTTGTACCAGTATTTTTAAACTGAAATAAGTAATCAAACATTACATTATTTCATAAAAGTACATGATATGTAATTCATTTTTACAATTTCTTATATTTTCAATACAAAATAATCCAAATATCCATCTCATTTATTAGTTCTCTTAATTTACATACTGATATGGGGCACGCCACGAGAACAGGTACCTTCGGTCATTTTGCTGAAAGTTAATTTGTTACTATATTTAGAAAGTATTTACAACTATCTATTATTTTCTAAAACATGTTGTTGATAAAATGGTATTTTTACCGCGAAATGCATAACAATTAATATATAATGTCGTCTGCTCAACTTTATGATGCCATCGTAATGACTGACGTCAACAGTACACTGTCCGATGGTACATTTTTCTGTGACGCCGCCACATATTATCAAAATATTTCATTCTGAAATTTGTGATAAAACACTGAATATTGAATCCAGGTCGTTAAATAAACTTCGGTTTATATGCCAGCAACTTAGACACGTTATTTACCGGTTTGTTATTGTTAACATTATCTTTGTCATTGGCAATGCTGCTAGTCACTGCAAGAGTTTTGTCTGTCAGAGATTTATCGCAAGAACTCGCTGCTTTTGAGTTTTCAGTTAGACTGCTATCAGTAGATAAAGTTGACTCAGCAGTATTGTTTACCGTTTGATTGCTATCTATGGAGAGGTTTGGCTTGACAGTATTTGCATCTATTTGACTTCCTTTAACAGGTAATGGTGGACCGGCAACCGATTCTAAAAGGTGAGTAAGACTTGTGATGTGTGTGCTCAATTGGTCTTTTGCACCACATTCACTTTTGGGCAGCTCTTTCACAGAAGCACTTGGCTGATGTGTCAAGTTTTCTTTAGCTGGATATAAAAATACAAATCTTTTCAAGCCAGGATGATATTTCACTGAAGGAGATATGTTAGTTTTAACTACACCAATGAGTGGTTTCATGGAATCAACATGTTTAACTTCATTCAGCTTGTTTTGCCCTGCACTGTTTTCTAACATACTTTGTGAATTTGTTGCATGTTTGTTTATGCCTCCCGAACTTGGTTGTGCATTTCTGTCAATGGTTTTAGTTTCTTCATCAATAATGATAACTTCATCATTAAAGTAAGAGGTTTTAGTCTTTTCTACTTCAGTAGCGGCTTCTTTCTGAGGTTTTTTAACTAAATCTAGCTTGTTTCTACTGATATTACTTCCTGCCTTATTTTCCGTTGTTGATGTTAGAAGTTTGATTAGCATTGGTGTTTGCGATTTTTCAATCACTGTTGAACTTGCTGGCACATTTCTGTTGCTTGTTTTAGTGTCATCTTCAATTATTATGACTTCATCATTAAAATAAGAGGTAGTGGTCTTTTCTGCATCAACAGCTACTTCAACAAGGCTTTTTCCTTCCTCTTGCTTGTTTCTGCTGGCATTTACTTCTGACCTTTTTTTTGGTGTAACTGCTTCAAGTATGTTAGTCTCTTGCGAACTTAATTGTACAATTTTGTCATTTATTACTGTTTCTACTTCCATTATTAAATCGGTTTGTTCACTGGCATAAGAGATTGTGGTTTTAGTTACATTTATGGCGGCTTTTTTTGTTTCATCCTGTTTTTCTTCAATTAGTTTGTTTGTGGCACTCTTATTTATATTTTCATTTGTACCCATTTTGGGTAATTCATCTACTTTAGATCTAGTTTGCGTGTGGTTTATTGTGGTCACAGGATCTTCTTCATCTTCAAGGATGACCACTATTTCTTTATCTGACATGTCAAAGTCATCATCCACATCACTATTATCTGTGCTAATGATTTTTTCATCATCATTTGTCTCATTTATCTCAGTTATACTTGTGTTTAGTGAAATTGTTTCCTTGCTACTTTCTTGAGCTGTTCCTTGGCATATTTCAGGCTCTTGTTCTGAACCTTCTATCAAATTTTCTTCATTGTTTGATATATCCTCTGTTTCATATAGAGTGTGACTTTTTATTTCAGAGCTCTGTTCATCCTCATCAATTTCTATGATAAAACTATCATCTGAAGATTCCGGGATCTCCTCCTTGTTTGTTGAAGTTTCATCATGTTCAGAAATCTTGGCCTTATTGCTAGGTGTGCTGAAAAAGTTTGCTCCAGTTGTTTTTCTTGCAGTGTTTTTTCTCACTGTATTAATGATTGTACTTGTCTTGGAAGTTTCACTGTAAAACCTTTGCTTCAAGAACTGTGCTCCTGTATGTTTCCTTGCTGTGTTCTTTACTTTCTTGTTAACAGGAACAGGTAGTTCTTCCTCATGTTCTGTGTCTGAGCTTTCAATAATAATTGAAGATTGTGTCAGTCCATCATTTTCTGTGTTCTTCTCATCAGTTTGAACAACTGATGTAGGTTTCAGATCTGAAATTGTTGATCTTGTCGAGGGTGCTTCATCACTATCTGTTCTTCTTCTCGCTAATATTCGTCTTCTGCCTACTGCTAATATTCGTCTTCTGCCTACTGCAGTTTCTCTTTCTGATTGTTTGGTAACAACATTTGAATGAGCACCACTTGCAATCTCTTCCACATTGGACATTCTATGTAACAAAACTGTACAAGGCTGAATATTTACGAGGTTGTCTGTCTGTGCATTTCCAGCATTTTCATGCCTTTCTTCAATGACAGTACCAGAAAAAGCCTTTAAATTAGTTTGATTATCATCTGAACAACAGTCTGTTTCATCCAATAGTTTTGATTTCTCTTCATCGTTTTCATAAGTCAACTCATTTAGTACATGATTGGTAAATTCTGTTCTTACTACCACTCCAAAATTAGTTGATGGCTGTGTTGCAGACATCTCTATTGATTTACCCTGATGAGAAGTGAGAACATGACTGACTACATGTTCGGAGGAAGGAAATACCAGGCTGCATTGTCCACACTTATATTCATGTTGTAAATGAATGTTCATATGAGAATCTAAAGCAAATTCATTATGGAAAGTTTCATTGCATATTCCACAAAGAAATGATTCATTTATTGTAAACATGCTTTCCACAGGGGTTTTGCAATTCTCTGAACTATTTTCGAATTCTTCGCCTTCATTTCTACATAGACCATCCTTTGGGTGTGGTTTATGAATATTATGAACCCCTTCCATGTGAGACAACAGCCCAGTATCATCAGGGAAACATAACAGACATAGACCACACTGAAAATTATCTTCTTCATCCGATGACTCATATTTATTTCCACTATAACATTTAGATAATTCAGGTTCAAAATTTGAACTGTCTGAAAGCGGTAAGCTCTGTAATTCACACACTGCATCATTGTGTTCTTGGTCTTTATCACCTTTATCGATACTAAAGCTTGCCATTGATCCCAGTGCACAACTTGACGTCCGGAAGTGTTTATGAAGCTCCTCACCCGTGCCGAAGGTACGATTACAAATTCTACAGGAAACTGACCTTTCATTTTCATCTGTCTCAGTCTGCATTAACCTGAAATGATAACAGCATGAACTGCATCATTTGCCAATAATTTAAAAGGGACATAACTGAAAAAAGAGTCAATCATGAGTTAAATATTCTTGTTTTTACAGAAACCTTATACATGTACATCATGCAGATGATATATATGTATTCCGAACGTTTAGCCTGTTAAGTCAATAGGACAAGTACTTTCAAAGTTAAAAGCATCATAAAGTTTCAGGTTAAGGTCATTTAAAAGCAGGATAACTAAAACAATTTAGCCAATGCAGAGTTTTCATTCAGATGTATCTGGTACGCTAGAATTTTATATAATTATGTGATTTACTTGGTTATGTACACATTTTATTTTATGTTTTTCAAGAGAATTATTGTTTTCTCAGCGAAATAAAATTGATATTTTCATTTTTGAAACTGTGAAATACCATTTTTATTTTCACTGTTATTGCCAAACTATTTTATAAATTTATTACCTCCCTTTCAAATTTTGTTTGATAACAAAACATTTATATAAAAAGACAATTTGTTTGTTTCAGTGAAATATCAGTGTAGCCACATTTTTTGGAAACTATGAGTGAAATAAAATTGATATTTCACTGAAACAACAAATATTATCATCCTCTATTTACAATGTAATAACCCAAATGATTTATCCAAACTGTTTTAAGAAATGCAGTGAAAAAAAAAGGAAATTACTTTCTTTGTCTGGTATTCTTTGGGTTCCTTTCCAAGCTTGTTGTTCCTTTGTGTTTGAAGTGGTTGTGTAAAATGAGACCACGCTTGTTTGAAAATATTCTGTCACACTGCAAACATTTCAGGTTGTTTCCTTTAACAGCATTACTGTGTGCCATTCTATTATGCATCCTAAATCCAGCCTTGGTTGAAAACTTTCTACCACAGCAAATATTTTCCTTTTCATTACTTTTCATGTTTCCTATTTGGTCCTTGTCTATTCTATCAATATTTCTTTCGTGTTTACTGTGAAGGAATTGCATTTGGAGACCTAGAAAATTTGATAAAAACTTTCTATCACAATTAATATTTTCCTTGTCATTTCTATTCATATTTCTTCTGTATCCATCATTGTGCACTTGATAATGGTGTGTTCGCAGACCAAGTTTTGTTGAAAATTTCTTACCACAACAAATATTTTCATTTTTGTTTTTACCAGTACTCATTTTTTCTTTGTGCTGTTCACCACCATGTACCTTAAGTGTGTGCATTTCAAGGCTGATTTTTGATGGAAATCTTTTATTACAACAAACATTTTCCTGTTGCTTTCTGATAATATTTCCTCCATGTACATGAATATTATGCAGATTTAGGCCTCTTCTGGTAGAGAATTTTCTACCACATGGCAAACAATCATTGCCTATTCTTTTAGCAAATTTTCTATTTGTATGTCCTCTGTGTGCCAGGTATTTGTGCATTTGAAGACTTTTTGCAGAGTAGAATATTTTATCACATGCATCACAAGGCGTTGGAAAGATCTGAGAGTTGGTATTCTGTCTGACCAATTGTGAAGAATGTGGTTTCTGAAAAACATACTGAAATACTGTAATTGCATCATATATTTTCCTGGGCATAAAAGTTGTATGTAACAAATAAGAGCGTATTAACCCTTTCCTCCACATATAAGCACTTTTATGCGTGTAGTTCTGGATTAGCCAGCACATCCATGCTGTCTGATCAGGATCTGCACTGGTCACATTTGGTCAGAAAAAAACCTAACAAATTAAATAGTGAACAGTGCAGATCCTGATCAGACGGCACGAAAGTGCAGGCTCTGGCTGATCTGGATCTACACTTTTTCGCCCAAATAAATTAAGGTGTGTATATGGAGGAAAGGGTTAAAGAAAATATCTTGAATTCTAACAAGAACACTGAGAATCCCCATAGGAAATTTACTGAAGCAAAAGTGATTTAATCTGCGGTATATAAATGCATTTATTTGTTTTGATGTCACACATCGTTTTTTCATTTGAAGAAGGAACCTGGGCTTCTTACAGGACACTCCGTCCCAGTGTATTTAACATTAATTCCAAATACTGACAAGATTTCTCAATGCATTTTTAAGTTGAGGCTGCTCAACCCTGACATGACCTTTGACCCTTGTGACCTTGACCTTTAAGATTGGAAACTTGGGTTAAAGCATTATACTCCGTCTTACTAATGTTAACATTCATGCCAAACATAAACAAGATTGCTCGGTTCTTGTCAAAGTTGTGGCTAGACAAACTTGCCCCTGGAAATTGCGACCCTTGATGTGGCCTTGAGGTTTGAGATGGGAATCTGAGGTTTGTGCAAGACTCTCTGTCTTAATGAGGTTAGCATTTATGCAAAATATAAACAAGATTGCTAGATGTACGTCAAAGTTATGGGCTGGAAAAGCTATGACAAGACCTTTGACCACTAATTGTGACCTTGACCTTTGAGATTAAAACCTTCGGTTAACACAAGACACTCCACCTCGCTGAGGTTAACATTCATGTCAAATATAAACAAGATTGCTCAGTGTTTGTCAAAGATATGGGCCAGAAAAGCTTTGACAACACCTTTGACCTTCAACTTTAAAATGGGAATGAGGTTTGCGCTTGACATCCTATGTCACTGAAGTTAAAATTCATGCTAACTATAAACAAGATTGCCCAGTGCTTGTCAAAGTTATGGGCTGGACAAGCCTGACAAGACCATTGACCCCTAATTGTGACCTTGACCTTTGAGATGGGAACCGGGGGTTTCTGCACGACAATCCATCTCACTGATGTCTTCATTCATGCCAAATATAAACAAGATTACTCAATGCATGTAAAAGTTATGGTCAAGAAAATTCACACTGACATGTTTATGGACAGATGCAGACTGACACATGCACCAACACACATATGCCAAATGTGACAACTAAGTTGAGCTCACCCCAAGTGGGCTCGACAAAACTGAAGAAACTTGAACCTTGTGACCTTGTGAACTCCTTTGCAATTATTATACTATCTTGCATTGTAAATCAACTTCCTGTAAAAATTTCAATGAAGTGTGTTGTCCGAGAGAGTTGCTTTAAAAATAATTATCTAAAGATGCCATCATTAGCCTTTTAAGCTTGTTAGAATATAAGAGCGAAAAAAACGAAGTAAATAGAGTTCTTACAATTAAGTCAGGTCCTTTCTTAGCACGACAACGAGTTATGTGATGTTGCAGTTCATGTCGCTCAGCGTAAGTTTTATTACACTGCTTACAGGCATGCTGTTTATTTCGGAAATGTGTCTTGTAATGATACTTTAGACCTGGTTTGCTTGTGTAGGACTTCTGGCACAACTCACAAACATAACTGGGCTTTTCTTGTGACCTGAAAAGTAAGTAAAACAAACCAGAGATTATAAATCGAGGAACAAAGACCAGTCTCAGATTTCTGATTGGTGCACATTCAGCGCAATCACAGAACTTACCAATTGGATGCTTCAGCTCTTAGATTGATTGCCATTACCAGGTCTATGTCTGCCTACTCTATTGCTACATTTTATAACCAGGGGTTTCACTTACATATAAAATCCAAGGGTCAAAATTATGTTCCGCTGGCAAAACTATTTTGCCATATAATTATATTTTAAGGAAATTTGACCCTGCTGTTGAAATTCTCAAGGGTAAAAAAAGTGTTTTTGGAAATTCAGGAGTCAAAATCCAGTTTCAAGCGTCAAACAGAATCCCTTTTAACCCTTTATTCAATGGGAAAAGGCTGTAATCGGTGGGCATATGGTGTAGATCCAGATCAGCTGGCATAAATGGATATACACTGTGTGCTTATTTTTCATTACTAATAGGTTATTTCTGACCAAAAAGCACACAGTGTATATCCAGATACATGTAAGATGGCTCAAATAAGCTGGATGATCTGGATATACACATTTGGCACATGCAATAAAACCCATATTTAGGGAACAAAGGGTTAACTTCATTTAAATCTCTTACCTCACACTTCAATGCAATTTAATTTCAAGGCCAGACATACAAACACACTATTAAACCATTGGAGGCATCAAAACAGGCACGTATACTGCCACTGTGGTAACTAAATCAATCTGTAAGAAGCAGTTCTTCTAGTTTTGCTCATTTAAGTTTCCTACTAATCATTTACTGATTTTGTACTTTCCTTACATAAAAAGAAGATTTTTCAGAAAAAAGCCTTGACTATCGAAAAGGCGATCAACAGAATGAAGTTTGCTTTTAGGCAGTGAATTTGTTTTAGAGCTAGTACATGTTAAAACAGATGGCCCTAACATCTGGTTAATTTCAATAGATTAAATATTGGATCTTCAGTGTTCCATTTTAATTTATTTTATCTTAACAATTTATTAGCAAAAAGAGTTGATTCTGACCACACCACACTGATGTGACCAGTGTAGATCCAGATTGTCCTGATCCAGTCTACAGTGGTCACACATAGATGAGATATCTGGTAAATTGTAAATACCTTTTTATTGTCAAACTATTTACAGTGGTTGCCTCTGGGTCTTCAGCAAAACTCTTCTTTAATGCTGCTTCACCTGAGTGATGGGTCCTTTTGTGTTTCTGTAGCCCTTGATGAAAACTGTACCATTTATTACACTTATGACATCCATACTTGTTTCCCTTTTTAGATTTTTTCTTTGGAGTTATCTGCTCCTCTTCTCTTAACGAGCTCTTCTCAGTTATAAATTTGCTAAATTTAGGAGTCCCTGAGTGATGTACCTTGTTGTGGCTCCAAAGCGAACGATAATGGCTGTATACTTTTTTACACACTAAGCACATATAAGTATTTTTCCAAATAAGCTTTTCTGCTGATGATATATTCTTTGACGAAATGCTGTTCTCTTCTTCAGCAGAACACATTTCCTGATGTTTTCTAAAATCTTGTAGTACTCCATAAGTTTTTCTACAACCGGGGCATTTATATTTATTCAGTTTGGAGGACTCATCAACAACATTTAATTTTTTTTGCTCATTCTTTGTAGCCATTTTACACACTTTTTCATGGTTTTGCAAGGTGACTTTATGTAAAAATCTTTTGTTACAAGAATCACACTGAAACATTTTTTTCTGTCTGTGGATGCTATTCTGATCTTGTTTACATTCTTGAACATTTGTTTCTACTCTTTTTAACTCATTCTCACCTTTATTAATACCAGAGTTCGAATCAGATTCATATGCCTCAGTGTCAGATAGTTCAACATCTGCATTAATCTCATTATGGTTTGCTTCTAAATCACTGGAGGACGCGGTGGACACAATCTCAAAATCCATTTTGGACCCGTTATCTAACTGACTAGTTGGGGCATCTGGCCACAGGTTAATTTCTATAATATCGTCGTCAAGATCATCCTGATCCAGATCAAACTCATGTGAAGATGTAGTTGACATTACTTCAAAATCAACCTCCTTGCTACTAGAAGTGACTGGACACATTTCAGCGCTATCTGAACTTTGCTCGTTTACAGGTCTCTTTCCTAATGAGTTATTCGAAGCTGCCTGGTTTTCTTGTAAAACTTTCATGTCCTGTTCAAGAACTGTAGATATGACAGGGTAAGGAACACTTATTTTTGTATCAGTCTGCATAAAAATGACGTCTGAATGAACTTGTTCTCTATGAAGTGATAAGGAATGTTCCGAATCAAAAATCAAACTGCATAACCGACATATACTGGTGTTTCCGCTGTCCTTTTGTAAACGTTTGACTTCATGGGACTCCTGAAATGGATTTTAAAAAATAGTCTGTCATTTTCATGGGACATCTAGTTTAAACTTAATAGTTACAAAAATCTTCATGTTAACTTTCCATAAACCGAATCACATGAAGGTTAAAGAACAGAATAATGAAAAAGTAATCAATGAAAAACAAAACTGCATTATTCGATTCTGTGTCCTTGACCTTTGATCTCATCCTAGCATCAAGAGCTTTACAAATACACCATTTTTTTAGGCACAAACGTTGGCCAGTTAATGTCCAGACAAGGTTTTGGTACTATTTCATATGACTATGACCTTTTAAACCAATAACCTTAATACAAAAGGCCAGGGCTTTTTTTTCTTCTTGATCAAAGGCTGTATAAGGGCGCCTTCCCCTCAGAAAATTTCTTTAAAATCATGCTGTTTTCCCCAAAAAGTAACTTTACAACAGGTTTTTTCATTCCTCTTTAGAGAATAAGTCACGTTATATTCCCCAAAATTATAGGGCATGGGCCCCTTCCCCAGGCAGTGTAAAAAAGCTCTGAAGGCTATCTAAAAATCTAGAAACCAGTTTTTGTGAAGCAGGCATAAACATTGTTGAGCTTTTGTCTGGATAAACAGGTGTCCAGACAGATGGATGGATGGACAGATAATTACACAGTATGTCCCATCTTATGATGGGCATATAAAAAACAATGCAACAATTTACAGTTAAGTTAAAGAAAGATATATATGTGATAAAACTTACTTCACTACAATCTGCAATATATGTGCTTGACTTCACATCACCCGCTGTTGTTGTTGTTGTTTTCTTTGCATCAACATAAGGTGGTTGGATTGGAGGATATCCTGTCTTGATGCCATCGCTCACAAGTTGTGTTTGTTTACATGGAATGTGAAGAGAATGTTGATCTTTGTCCACTGGTAATGATTCCATTGCATGTTGTCAGGTACATGTAGTCATGGTATGAGGACTGGGATCTACTGATGAAATACCAGAATCTGTTGAAAATAAATGAGAGATATTTATGCTCAAATTACAGAAATCTTTTCATCAGAGAGGAAATTAATATCAAATTACAAGAATCTGTAACCCCTGTCTTCCCAAAAGTTGCCAGACCAACAGACCTGTCTGGTTAAATTTGGGCTGGTCTGACATGATTTCTTAAATTATTAGACAAAATGTCAGACAAAAGTTGAGCTGCTTATTCCTGTTTAACATGTTTCGGTCAGACAGAATTTGTTTTGGTCAGACAGATTTTCAAATCTTGTCTGACCAAATGTCTGGTCCTTTTTTTCAACTTTCATTAAGTCTGTTAACTTTCATATCACGAGTTAAGTGCAAAACAGGTGTAACTGACTTCTTTATTCATATATAGTTACAACTGTATAGCTTTTATTATCCTACAAGCAGAAGAGCAGTAATGGTATGATTGTCTTGTGAAGGGGATCAGATAGTAATGGACTGGGATAGTTGTAGAGTTATGGGTGATTTTATACATCAAAGTGAGTCTACTATCCATTTGCCGTTGGTCTAGTCTGTCCGACTTTTGGGATTGTAACATTTCTGTGACACTTGACGTTTGTTTGAACATAGTAATTTTTTGCCCACTGATTGACACTACATTGTACTGAACATTCAATTTGTGATATATGGGCATCAGTGTGAGGTGACTAGACAGAGGAGCATTATTAGCCCTTTGCTCTATATATATGCCTTTTTAGCATTCAAGACCAGTGTAGATCCAGATCAGCTGTCACATCTATGCCGTGTGGTCAGGATCTGCAATGCTAGCACTTTGGTCAGAAATAACCAAACGAATCTTAAAGCAAAGAATGCAGATCATGATCAGATGGTACCGATGTTCCAACTGAACTGGATCTACAGTGTTCGCCCATGCCATGATAAAGGTGAGTATATGGAGGAAGGGGTAAAGACTAAAGTTTCCACCATTCAAGAAATTTGTAGGCAATCTTTCTAGAAACATTGTTCACTTTTAAATTCTTATCAAAAAGTGTCAAATGAAGATCCAGGGGCTAGTAAAAACGCGCGAGAACTTCAGTCATTGCATAAAATTATGGAAGTGTCTCCGGGTCCGGGTCTCTAGACTTTTGGTCTAGAGGTCCGGACCCGGACCCGGAGACAACCCATATAGAGTTGTCTCGGGGTCCGGGAAAATTATTGTTATAGATATTATGCAGTTTATGTGATATTTTCTCAAAAACGTTATTATTTATCATCTTATTGAATCATTAAAATGTAATTTAGTCATTAAAATTTTTAATTTAAGAATTTTATTTCAGTTTTTAAGACCAAATAATTCGACTTGTATAGCTCGTAGGAAGTATAACCATCGACACGTTTCAACTGCGGTCTAATGTACTTAAATTGATGAGTGAAGCTGTGATTGCATATTGCGTATATGATCTATCGTTGCTTTGTTGTATTGTTGAGGATAATGATTGAAAATAATATATAATTTAATAAATAATTGATAAACAATGAAAATTTGTTTGTGTTTTTATTATGATCCGACGCTTACTTTTAGTGGATTATTATACTAAACAGACCTGTGAAAAACTACAGTTACATGTAGCTAGGTATTAATTGTTATTTTCGAAGTGATCATCAAAGATGTCCAGGTGTCTTGATTGGCCAATAATTGGTCTGCTCAAAATATATCGCACAATTGAGTATTTACACCTTAATGTGAAGACAATAAGGGCCGAAAGCTTTGAATAGCAGGCTTTAAATTTAGAGTTTAGCGTCAGATGTCTTGTGTCTGTCAGTGGGAAACATGGCACACAAGTTTCATATCGGTGAAAATTTCAGTGATTTTGTTTCGTTAAAAAATAAAATTAACTTTTATCAAAAACAGGAAAACGTGCAACTTTTCAAAGAGATTCGAGAACCTTAAATGCTTAATAACGCCGTGCTCGAAAAAAAACTTTAACGATAGGATTAAATACTATGAAATCACGAATATTTGTATTCATGGTGGGAAGAAGTTTAAAGCCAGGGGAGCTGGCAAGAAGACGACCAGGTAAGTGTCCATCATTTTTTTTATAATACACGCCAACAAAAGTCGTGTGTAGTATTTAGCAGTTCCATAAATAAATCTATAAATTTAAATGGACATGGTCTTTTATATAGTAAAAAAAGTTATTCCGAATATTTCCAGCTGAATTAAATCCGCTTGAAATTAGCATGTTCCGTGGTTTATACACAGCTTACATCTTCCCAGCCATCGTCATGAATCCACACACTGTAATGTGTTTATATGTTATTTGCTTACAAGTTTGATTATTCAATTTAAGGTTCAAAGCCGCATTTCGTTTATGTGTCGCGCTGTAAAAATTTTCACAAGTAGCTTCCCTTTACAGAACAAGCTAGCGGCGTAATATTCGATTTTATTAACAATTATTTATTTAAAGCTAAACACGTATATATTTATTTTAACAATACAATAACAAAAGAGGAATAGTAAAAGTTAAGAGGTATAATAAAGAGGGTGTCCCTAATCTATGGACCAAAAACACTGGACCACTGGACCATGGACCATTGTCCAATGGACCAAACTCCCTATTCTATGGACTGAATTTTATGGACCATTGACTGATATATATAGCCTAAGGGGTTATAAATTAAGTACTTTTATTGCTAATATTAAAAGGAGTTATTTGTGTAATTAATAGGGACATTGTTAATAGGGACATAGATAATATAAAACATCATAATGTTTTTCTATCATTTAAAATTTTAAGAATAGTATTGTTCATTTCTTAATATTGTAAGTATATTATAATCAAAAGTAAACGCCTACATATTCATTAAATAATAATCCATCTGATTTTAAAAGAAAAAATCTGAAAACAATAGTTGTGTGTTTGTATTTCTTATATCAATGGTTTTATTTTTTAAAATACCAGCAATACAAAATAATGAATTTTTTTCTTTTGGGTAATATTATTTATAATATCATAATTAAATAATACAAAAAATATTTATTAGACATACATTATATTTTTTCTAAATTAAAAACATACAGTGACAAATACTAAATTTATGTAATTAATTCATTAAGCTACATTTTTTTAAAAAGACTAAAATTCTTGGGATTTAAATTTCCATCTTAATGTATTAGACAAAACAAATAAGACAATAAATAGTATTCAATACAATAACATTGAAAATATGAAAAATGCAGTAATTTTCAGAAAAAAAATTTGTATATTTGATGCATGTAATTTAACAAGTTATCACACAAGTATTTAATATTCCGCAATGAGATATTCAATGGTGCTTTAACACAATGTTCGTGAAACCAGTCTAAGCATTTGTCGCCTTGAACACTCTGGATAGTGGCAAACACAATAATTGTTTACTGTTATAATTTTCATTTTATTTTTCTGTCTCTGACTTTTTGTTTTGGTAGCTAGTGGAAATTCTGAAATGTCTTCAGTCTCAAAGCATTGCAATAAATGTTTCCTCATTTGAGTACTATCATATATGAGTTTTCCTAACACATAATGAAGTGGTAAATGTAATAGCAAATAGATTGGATAATGGCTTATATCCATTGCACAACAAGACGGTGTATATCAAGATCTGTGCAGTCTGGATCGACACTGTTCCTTTCTTTATATGAAATAACCTTACAAGTGAAAAGCAACCTGTGTGATCCAGATTCAGTCTAAACTATCTAATCCTGTTTTCATCATTTATCTGAAAACCAGAATCTAGACCAGTAATCAAGTGCACAGAACATTAACCCTTGCTTTTATAAACATTAGATTACCTCTGGCCATGAATCAACAAGTGTAGACCCAGATAAGATAGAACAGATGATCTGGATCTGTAGTGGTTGCACATGTGATAAAAATGATATCTGGTGTAAAGGGCTAGTCCAGGAACAAATATTCTTGGGTGGTAACCATTCTCATTGAAAACCATATTTCTATTGGTAACCATTCTCATTGAAAACGCAATTTCTATTTCATTTCTTTTAATAGTGGAGTAATCTGGTATATTATATTCTTGTATAAGTTCCGGAATTGTTAATACCTGAAGAAACTAGCCAATATATCCATGAAAATTTATTATTTATTCCCCCCCCCCCCCAAAAAAAAGTGGGTTCTAATTATTTATATATAGATTGGTTAAATTTTAGGTAGATATTATGTATCGAATTATATAAAAATATAACTTAATTTTTAAAAAAGCTAGCCTTATTTTTAAAATACATTAAAATTATTAGTCTATAATTGTAAACCAATAATTTTGACAATGAAATTATCATATCACATAATTATAAGGTATATGAAATTCAATATTTCCACATATAAAAATGTAACATCATTTGAATCATTATTGTTAAAAAAATTCGTTACATTACTGTTTACATGAAAATGATCTTTAATTTTGATAAAACAGAAATCCTAATTTGTCCACCTCTGAAAAAATCTTGTGAAAAATAAGTTTATTGCATGTGAAGGAGTTTACAATAATTTTTTAATTATTAGTGACTGGTTTCTTATCTTCTTTTAACTCCTCCCCAATCATATGACAACTCCCCCAACTGTCAAATTAGCTGTCATGAATTATCCAATGAAATCAGTAACTAAAGGATTAGGGAGAGTGACAAGGCTAATCAGACAGGAGGCAATAAACAGGAAACTGAATAAACCTATATCTGCCTATATGTTCATCTTAAAGACATCTTTCATTACATTGAATGACAGTCTGTACATTGTGATACCCATGTGTTATCAAAGAAAAATATCATTTCTAAATTGATTGTTCAGATTTTCAAGGTATTAAAAGAAAGCATAATATACTTAGCCGAAAGTGTGCAACTTCTAAAAAACCTGTAGTCTTTCTCTTTAAGTTGAAACTTAAAGTCTATATATCTGACAACTTGTGTACATGAAATGCATTACCAGAAGTGATTTTATTCATCATTACGAGTTCAGTTTTGAATGTTGCAAATGTTAAAGTAAAATAGTTACATAATACTTGCAATTTTTTATAATTAACCCTTTCCTGTATAGATACTCCTTTATTCCTAGGGCGAACAGTGTTAAAGTAAAATAGTTACTTAATACTTGCAATTTTTGATAATTAACCCTTTCCTATATTGATACCCCTTTATTGCTAGGGCGAACAGTTTAGATCCAGATCAGACTGTCATCCGTGCCGTCTGATCAGGATCTAAACTGTTCGGTCTTTGATTCATTAGGTTATTTCTGACCAAAATGCGATCAGTGCAGATCCTGATCAGATGGCGCAGATGTGCCGGCTGATCTGGATCTACACTGGTCGCACATGCGTAAAAATGCATATATATATCAAGGAAAGGGTTAAAGAAATAATATCCATTTAACCTTGAACACTCTGTCATATCATAAACTCAATACAAGCAATAACAGTGTAGTATTTGAATTCTTCCATGAAATATTTAACTGGAGTGAAATCAAATAAATCAAAGTTAATAGTTTAAATCAAAATGGATCTGTACTGTATGTTGATCAACATATTCTAACCAATATTCTAACTACACTGATCATATTATTTTCACTTCATTTTATGAACATTACCTTCCCCACATGCCTTTGGGAATCACTGGCATTTTATTTTTTTGGTGATCTACACTAGCCATTTCTAACCTAATGAATTAAAAGCAAACTGAGCAGATTCTGATCAGGCAATGGATCTTGTGTTTCAAATTTCTTATAAATTAACATATAGTAAAAATAAATATTTGCAGAAAACAACCAAATAAATTTTAGTTGTTTGATGCAATTTTAGTAATAATAATTGTTTTTTGCTGACAAGAATAATTACTTTTTTTTCAGCAAGAATGAATCTGGAATGTTTTTGTGATTTTTAATTTTAAATTGCACATATTAGCTAAAAGCTTCATTTTGCCAGTCACATCCACAAAAACTTTTGATCTTTTAAAAATAAATGCCATGTTACATATACTTGCTCAGAATTAACCTTATGAATTTAAAGACAAATATTGTAGATCCAGATCAGATGGCAAAGATGTTTGCATATGTGTTAAAATGTAAAATGTTTATATAATATTGAGTGAAAGGTTAAAACCAACTGCCAGTTTTGTTCAGTAAATAACATTTAGGATGTCCAACTATTTATCATAACAGTAAAATATGAATTGCATCAACTTTCACCTACCTGAGCCTGTTAGACTGCCTGGACCACCTTTGTTTCACAAAGAAAATCATTCACTTTATATCCAGAATAGGAAATAACCTCACATTGTTCTAAGTACTTTGACAAGTACAGTGGTGTGGGGCAAGTCTGCGCACCTATCATAAAAGCTTCTCTGTGGTGTATAACACATTCAGTATCTAAAGGTAGTTGCCTACCGGAAAGAAACTGTATCCATTCAGGAATTGGTTTGTTGTCATTTGTGTGCATTAATTTTCTTATAAGGCTTTAAAATGATGTCATACTGAAAGCACACCTATGTTTACATGATGTAAAAATTGTTGCCCAACTCTGCTCATGCCTATGTTTAATATCATTTTTTTTGTTTCTATTAAAATTTACCACTCTCCAAAGCTGCCAACCTTTGAAAAGAATATTAAGTGAAAGGTCAGCATAAATAACAAACATTTATTTGGGTAACAGCTGTCAAAATGTGGAAGATTTGGAGTGGGGAGGTATATAAATTAAATTTATTTGATCATTTTGGCTCTTTAGAGTAGTTATTTACTTACAAGACAGTTAATAGCAAGATATACCCATCAGAATTTTCAAAAATTGCCTTATTTCTTGACAAAAAACACTGTTTGCAGTTGGTTCTTATGATATCAGTGTTTTTGTTAACATGCAAATCTGGTGCGCAGAGTTGGGCAATGCGCAGACTTGCCCCACATCACTGTACTTTGTCTGTGAAAATTAAAAACCAATTCTGTATCAAAGTAAATGTAAATTATCAATTTCTTTTTTAATATTTTATAGAGTGTAAATGTAAACAAAGAGAAAAAGTTACAAAAAACTATTACATGTAATTCAGTAATTTAAGGTGGAATGCGCCGATTTTTCAACTTTCGAGTATTTTAATGAAAATTTGCATGCAGTTAATTGATCATATTTCCGATATGGCACAGACTATTTTGTAAAAATATTTTATTTTGTCTCAAAGATACAGGTCTTCAAAGATGGCCAATGACGGCAGTTTTTGGACATGACGTCAAAAGAAACGTAACTGAATGTTTTCTGCTGTAACTTTGATGTATTTCGAATGTTCCGTTTTCTGTTTTAATAATATTGTACAGAATCAAATTCTTTTTCCACTGATGTAACTTTCATGAGTTTTCACCCAAGATTTACGCGTGACGTCGCCGAAAAGCGCCGTTTCGACCTTAAAAATGACGTGGAGTTTTACTAAATTTTCGTCGCTTGTTTCGGAATTGCAAAAAATCTGATCAATAAAATTTTGATTTTTTTGCATATTTCGTTTGTAAATTTTATTTTGAAAATATTTGACACATAAAAAAGGGGGGTCACCGACTGCGTTTTTGCGATATTACGCTCACCTTTACCCTAATCCCTTATGCAAACGTTGGCGTAAATCGCATCATAAAAGGAATTTGGCGGCGAACAAATAATATTTATTCTGACAGTATTTAATTTGATTAATATATTCCAGCACAATATGATAATTGTTTTCATTTGGAAAAAACATCATACATATATGATTGAAACTACCTATTCTGGTTCAAACACGACTTAAAAACTTGTATTTTACATGGTTTCGTCCATTGTTATGATACTCAAAGGTGCAAATACTGTTTTTCTTTTAAAAACAGAATGCAAGTTTTTGACTTAAGTACAGCAATTAAACCAACACGCCCCTTGCATCTAACCATTTACTCAATGAGATATAGCTGTAATGCCATGGGCGTACAATGTAGATCCAGATCAGCTGGCACATCCGTACGCTGCTGTTTGATCAAGATCTACACTGTTCGCTTTTAGGTTCAGTAGGTTATTTCTGAATGCGACCAGTGTAGATCAATATCAGACGACGAGAATTTCCCAGCTTACTGGTGCTACACTGGTCGCACACGCAATAAAACCCGTAACGGTGTATTTATGTATATAGTGAGTAAAATGTTCAGGAAGGAGGTGGTGGGGGTTAAGCGCTGCAACTTTAATTTATGTCTCGCCATCTCTATAAGCGCGCATAGCTGTGCACTTCCTTTTACTTACAGTTTTAAAATAAAAACTGTCTTACAGTGATAGACATTTGTTTTACATGGAATGTTATTCTCATGTCGGCAGTATGGCGCAGTTAACTAGGCGAACATAATTCAAAACCTTATATTGCGCCGTTGTTGAAAAACTTGTTTTTACAAATAGACAGAAACACAAATAAATGAAATGCTATTTCTCTTGTATCTTAGGTAAGAGAACATAATATAATGAACCAAACATCTTACACAACTGCGCAGAATATTATGAACTTTGTTATGGTGCGAAATAAAAAAAAGATCAGGAAAATTAAGCGTTGCGTTGAAAGTTACTATATAAGCGACACAAAGAAAAAAAGAGCAGCTTACGGAATTAAACATACTTTGTTGACGCGTTTGATCAGTCTTAATGAAATGACTAGTTTTCCGCTAGTTCTTGCCTTTTTCTAACGCTTCTTTTTCTCGCATTATGTTGGAACATTTGGTGGTTTTATACAGAAAAAAATCTCGTGTAATTCTAACCTTTTCGGACAGTGACTCCATAAATATTTAGACCACACTTTGAGATCAGCGAAACAAAAATTGTTGCTAGCGAGAGTACTGAAATTTAGCGAGTTGATTTCTATTGGCGAACAATTAGAAATCAAGAAATCAAAAGTAAAATTCTTTAATAATGGAAAATACTTTTTGTATTTTGTATTTAGTTAAACGTATGTTAAACAAAAGTAAGAAAGCAAATTTTTCACAAATCAGCTTGAAGACTTATGAATTTGTGATTGAAAGAAAAATTGAACTTGTTTAAAACATGTGCGAGCTTTTTAATTTTTCTGGTACGTGAAACCAATGTTTTGCTGTTAATTTTATGTGGGTTCAAATAAAAAGATTATGTTTATGTATCAAATAGTTCTGGAAAGTTAAAAACTATCGGTTTTCATTTTTTGTTGAGTATATTTGATTACTTTATTGAAGTTACGGGGAAATTGATAATGAATTCATTTCTTTATAAAAATGTCACACCATTTAAAGGGAATGGGAGCACACGCAACTTCTCGGGCTGTTCAACGGAAACCGGTCCAGCTTTTAAACTTCAACTATGTTCATTCATAGACTGATTAGTAAGTCTTTCCTCTTGATTCACTGTGTTATATTTTTGCGGAATATTTATTTATAAAAGCAAACTTAAGAAAAGCATCAATACTGTTCTCATTGATTACATGTACCTACAGGAGCATTTAAGTCCAGACCGGCGAAAAAATAAAGATAAAATTTTTCGAAAGTGTAAATGTGTGGTGCCGTCGTCTAACTACATTATGAGTGTTTTTAAAAATGTGCGTCAACTAACCAAAATCTCTATTTTGTATGTTCCATTGTTTTGATTTGATATCTTGATATTTTTTATTAAAATTAGCGTCCTCTGCGTCGTTAGGGGCCTCAAAATGATTTGTATTCGATTTTCAAAATATACATTTGATCTACTTTCAGTTTGAAAATCTTATGTTTAATTTAGAGCAACTTCAAAGAACAAATTATAACACTTCAATAGATTTTATTGCTTAATGTTATAATTTGATTATTCATGAATTCTGATGTAATTCGTATAGAATTACTAGAATCTTAAACTGTAGTTTAAGCAAAAGTGGTGGTTCTTGATGTGAAAAAACTTTTACAAAACTATAATTTTAATATGTTTAATTTTTAACCAAAATTATTATAGTGCTGAAGTATGACGCGAAATGGAAAGGTTTTATTGTGCCGTTAAAATTAGGGGGATAGGGGTAAAGATGAACGTAATAACGCAAAAACGAAGTAGGTGACCCCCCTTTTTTATTTGTCAAATATTTTCAAAATAAAATTTACAAACAAAATATGCAAAAAAATCAAAATTTTATTGATCAGATTTTTTGCAATTCCGAAAAATGCGATGAAAATTCAGTAAAACTCCACGTCATTTTTCAGGTCGAAACGGCGCTTTTCGGCGACGTCACGCGTAAATCTTGGGTGAAAACTCATGAAAATTACATCAGTGGAAAGAGAATTTGATTCTGTACAATATTATCAAAACAGAAAATGGAACATTCGAAATACATCAAAGTTACAGCAGAAAACATTCAGTTACGTTTCTTTTGACGTCATGTCCAAAAACTGCCGTTAGTGACCATCTTCGAAGACCTGTATCTTTGAGACAAAATAAAATATTTTTACAAGATATTCTGTTCCATATCGGAAATATGATCAATTAACTGCATGCAAATTTTCATTAAAATACTCGAAAGTTGAAAAATCGGCGCATTCCACCTTAATAAAGATCAGATATCACCAAAGGTTATACATGTATATATAACAATGGTCCATAAAATTCGGTCCATAGAATAGGGAGTTTGGTCCACTGGACAATGGTCCAGTGTATTTGGTCCATAGATTAGGGATGCCCTAATAAAGATGAGTCAACAAACATTCATTTATTTAAGTTCTGTAGGTCGCATTTGGAGAGTGCCGTTGGTTAAACTTTCCACGAGCAAAAAACGGCTAATTATCGGTCTTTCAAAACTGAATTAATATTCTTATATGTAACATTTTAATGCCTATGATTCAATAAGATGATAAATAATAACATTTTTGAGAAAATATCACACAAACTGCATAATATCTATAACAATAATTTTCCCGGACCCAGAGACAACTCTATATGGGTTGTCTCCGGGTCCGGACCTCTAGACCAAAAGTCTAGAGGTCCGGACCCGGAGACACTTCCTAAAATTATCCCGCTCGGATCACAGGTGGCTCGGATATGGAAAGAGAATGGAAAAAATAGTTCTGAGAATGACATCTGATTGTTTTGATACTGAACTGAAAACAAAAACTTAATGGGCAAAATTTCGAGGACTTTCTGTGATAATTGTCTTGAAAAAACTTTTTTTTACATCTGTTGATCTGTAACGAGAAAAACACTACCGGATGTTGTTAGTATTGTCTAAAATCCCGTCAAAGTACGGGAAAATCATAACAAGTTTAAGCCTTCCATAGTGCAGTTTCCTTCTTACAAAATCCTTTAAAATAAGTCTTTTTACCATTACAGCATCATTTTGGTAGCTCCGATATGTTTAAGTTATACCGTAAATGTAACATTTATACAGATATTGGCTAAAATTAAGTCATCTCAAAGCTGTCAAATCTACCAATCAAACTTAAAACATTTAAAGTCTGAACTGCAGCCTTCAGTTTCGATTATATTTTAAATATGGCAAGAGGTTTGCACAATAAATCCGATAAAGAGAATTATCGACCAATAATGAATAGATATCGCTCCGAAAATAATAAGTAAACGGGGTTTGGTAAGGCTGTTTTGTCCTGTCTTGTGGGTATTGTAGTCTGTTTAATGTCTGTGTGTGTTAATTTTAGTATTATATATGTATGGTAAACTGGTTGGTATGGTTTAGTGACCCTTCACCGCACATCACTCTAACCTGTTCTAAGCACTTTTAACAAAGAAATCTCATTCGGCTCTTACTTTCATAGGAAGCACTCACTTACAGAAAGATATCTGAAAAGGTATTTGTAACTTTCCCAAGGTTACCCTAACTGATAACTTTGCTTTCTATCAGAGCATAGAGGCACTGGTAAGATTTTATTGTTTTGTATTACTGTATACTTAATCCAGCGCGCTCATTTATATTTGATATGTAACTTATAAATTTTGATATTATATTTTATCTCGTGTGTATGTCTTGTCTAATTGTTTGAATGTATGCCCAGAATAAAAGTAAGAAAACCGAACAGAGTTCTAATTTGAACCACCCCGCTTACACATAGTTATTGACGATAACTAGTGTTATCGCTCTAAAACCATGGTTATTGGTAAAAACCCTAGTTTTTTGGCTCATTACCATAGTTATCGTCCACGACTATAGTTCTTGGTTCGACAACTTTGGATATCGCCGAAAGCTATAGCTCGCGACCGAGAACAATAGTTCTTGGCGTTAGAAGTGGTTACCGGGCAAGAACTAGGTTTTCAATCGGTAGCTATAGTTTAAGATATATCCATAGTTCTCGAACCAAGAGTGGAGTCATGGACGATAACTACTTCTTTTTAGGCGAGAGGTAGGGTTTTCACAAGTTTTAGCTTTCCAAAAAGCTAGTCGGTCATTAGCACAACCTTTTAACAAGACGACAGAAAAGTTTGAATTTTAAGCCACTTTTATTGGATGAAATACGAAAAAAATGTAAGTTTACTTATAGGTATTTCCTCTTTCGAATGAGATGTATTAAAGCTGGTGATAAATCTAACCCTGTTTGCGAACAAGTTAATAATTTACTTGGAAGTAAACCAAAATGGAAAAGTTTGTCAAACAATATTTTTGTGTTAGAAAGTGTTAGACAGCAGCGATTATCAAGCTGTAAATATATATCAAAAGCTACAGAATATGTTAAAAACAAAGTTTTTTCACAGTCATAGGGTGGGAGAGAAAAACGTGAACAGTCTGTCAGGGACTCACAGGTATGATAAAATTGTTCTTTCTGATCTAGAACAATATCGTTAGAATGTTGGTATTCACTTAGTATGTCTCATGACTTCGAATAACAACCTAACGCATTGAATTCAAATTCGCAAAAAGTATGCACTATAGCGCCGTCTTTTTTTGTTAAAAAGTTATGCTAATGACCGACTAGCTTTTTGGAAAGCAAAATTTTGTATTGTCTATTATTGACAATTTCATGACCCGATTTGATACTTCTGCAAAAATATGTGTGTTCGCATGTTCCAAAGATTATTTTGTTGATTCAAAACCAAATTACAACTTATTAAAGCTTAAACTTGTAGTGTCTTTTATTTTCAGTTTCATTACCCGATTTAAGATTTCTGCAAAACTGTGTGTTCTTGTGTTCCAAAGATAATTTTTACATTCAAAACCTTATAAAACTTTAGCAACCAGTTGATTAGTGCCAAAATGCAAGATAACAGTTAAGGAAAATTATCAAGAAAGTACCGACAAATGTATCCATATCGAGCTAGCTAATCCATGTAAAACATTCCCTGGGATACCTCTGATCCCCGAGTTTCACAAAATGCTGCACAAGTACGAAGATTCGTGGTCAGCAAAATAAGTAGCTTATCTCTTTTCATTGTTCTCTACACATTTTATTTGCTTTAGTTTAATAAATTTAAAAGCTGTACATCTTTTGTTTATCATACACAGTGTACATTTACTAGACAAAATCCATGTATATGTATATGTTTATTGTTCGTTGTCGGAAATATCTTTATGAGTAATAAGCCTAGCTGATGAGAAGCTGGAGAGAGGATTTAAGAATAGATACAGACTCCAAATGTGACGTCCTTCAACAGCCAATACGAGGCCTCTAGGTTTTTATAGATAACGACTGAGTAAGAGTCTATCCATAAATAACGACTGAGTAAGAGTCTAATTATCTAAATTATCCGTGGGCCTGTATAAAACGCAGCTTTTAACGCAGCCTGTATAACCATATAGGGAAAACGCAGCTTTTACGCAGCCTGTATAGAATATCTAAGGGAAAGGTGTGATTTTCACTGCGGTTATGTATTTAATGGAAAAATAAGACAAACTGTTGTTTGATAAGAATAGAAGGCCTATTTATCAATAATATACGAATGAATTATGAATAAAAAATAAATATAAATGATGTTTCAATATTGTAATTTAGTTAACGCGGTCGCTAATTTGAGCTCACCACCGAAAAGAAGAACTCAATGCAAAAAGAAGGAATCTTTTTATTCATGGACAGATTTTTATTGCATGTTCATTCTAATATTGTCAAAAAAAGGTCTTCAGGTTTAACAGAAAGTTAAAAGATGAATGATAAAAATAACAAAAGTCATTTTTAAACAAGTTTTTTAATCAATTATAACAAAATCAGCAAAATACATTTATAAAATTCGTTGAAGAATATAATTACAGAGCAACAAGGTATTTAAACAGCAGCATCATTATCATCATCATCATCATTTCGATTTAGTTAGCAACAGCAACAAGACATACTAACAACAACAACAACATCATCGTCGTCGATATTATTGACAAAATTTCCTGGGCCAAAGATCATAAAACAAAGTTTTGAGATCAGTCTCAAATCTCACGGTTCTGACTGGCTGAAATGGCGACTGGTCGCCGTTTCAGCCAATCATATGCTAGGGATTTGAGACATATCTCAAAACTTAGTTTTATGATCTTGAGCACAGATTTAAAACAAAATAAGTTTTGGCAAGCCTGAGAAGAAATAAATGCGAAAATAAGAATGTTAAGTTTTATAATATGGCCGGATAAAGAAAACAGATGAACATCTGGAAATTATACATTAGATAACAATTGTTGTATCGTCCGAAAGGAAAAAAGAACAAAGTTGTTACGGATATACGTGGCGCAATACACCGTCTGTGTTCTAAAACATGACTGTCGTTATATAATATTAATATACTCACTTACACATTCCGCAAAAAAATTCAATTGATGATATATCTGCGGGAGCATTTACACAATGTTTATGGAACCAAGTATCACATTTGTCGCATTGTACCATGTTATCAAAACAAGCAGGCAAGTTGCAAATGCACACATTTTCTATAGTTATAGTTTTTATGTTCTTTTTTCTTCTTTCGCTAATTGTTTTATTTGTCAAAGGAAATTCTGTCATTTTTTCGTCTTCGAAACATTTGAATAAATGATTACGTAATTTATTTGAGTCAAATATTAATTCAAAACATAAATTGTTTCTGTGACAGTAGGATGTAATAAAAGCTATTGCGTAAAGACCGCAATCGATGCTGTTGTTTTGTTTCATCACCTCCGGAATTTGAATATGTATTTCAGTAGAATTTTGTCCGTAAATTTGCGATAATTGAATTTTAAGACCATCCGGTAATATAAGATCGTTTTTTCTATCGCTACCTAAACTGTCTAATAAATAAATTTGTCCGGAATGGAATATGGATGCAACCCAATGATCCCTATGGTTGTGGTGGATTTGGCATGCAGGAGCACTAACTGGTTCCATCGGTAATTTGAATGCCCATCTTTCTTCATTTTCGAGCCTAACAGGTACTTGTTCGGTTAATTGAAAGCCGCCTATTTTTGTGCCGAAGTCACGTTTAAGCAAAATATTGACCGCTTGCATATGGTTCGAGTTAAGTTTTCTATGTTCAATGATGTCTTTCTTATCTGATTCCGTTAAGTTTAAATCTTTTATCAAAAATTTTTTGTTGTCATCGGTTGATTCGTTCCTATTTATTCCTAATTCTAACATATCATCATTAATTGAAGTGAAAGATGTTTCTTGGATTTTCGGTATTTTTTTAACGGTTTCATTTCTTTCATCGATAAAAGTCAATTTTCGTTTTTTCTTATTGGTTGAATCATTTACAGTTTTCGTTGAAGAGTTTATATTATTTTTGGCTGATTTTAAAATGGATTTCGGTGTAGATGTTGCGAAAATCGGAGTCTGGTTTACGGTCGTCGGAGTTTTTGAATTTTCTTTATTTTCATTCGAGTCTGATTCATACTCACATTTGTGCGGAGTTTTAGGAGTGTTTTTTAGTTTTATTGCCGAGTCTGGGGCTGGATTTACAAAATCATCATCTCTGTCACCTACTCTACCCTTTTTTGTTCCGCATTTCTTATTAGGTCTAGACCGGCAATTTCTTCTTAGTTGGCTAAGATTATATTTTTTCTTATCCTGTGAAACTGGCATACCTATTGCGATCATTGCGGCAATAATGTGATAGCATCGCGTTGTAGACGGGCAATTACATGTTTCCTTAGGGAACAGAGTCACGGAGTATTTAGTTTGGTTGGAGCCTAAAGCCATTCTTATTTCCAACACAAACACACAATAAAGTAGATATATTTATATGAAAAGTGAACACTAATTAAGACAAAATCTCAACTGTTTATAAACTAAATCTAGATATATCCGTTTGAAACAAAATTTGTGAACATAGAACAAATAAACAATAAAACAAATATTATGGAATATAGCAAGTTAGCAAGCAGAATGACTGAAACATAACATTAAAATATTTACTGCAACAAAGTCAATTTTTGAATTATTGAGTGATGACAATTTTTTTCAATAACAATAGAACTTGACAAAAAATAATTTCTGTAACAATTAACAAAAAAAACTCAATTTCCATTGATGCGCTTTTTCAAAGGCATAATGTATCTTTCAAGTTACCGGCATAAAGGAGTAAGAATAATTAATTAATATCTGTATGTGGAATTATTAAACAAACAACGTATTTGTTTGTAGCGCATACGTTCATAGAAATCCTTAAGATAAAAAACTCTGTATCATGACACTTAACAACAATTATCAAGCTTAATAAATAAACTTTTAAAACATATCTCTAAATATGGACCTTACTATGCACATCATTTTGTTTGGGGTTCCCAATATTCGGACAATGCGGGTAGGGATATTTGGACCTGGGCAGAAGAAAATAATTTAGTTCTACTCAACGATGGTTCCCCAACCAGAGTTGATAAGTCAAGGGGCCATTTAACTTGCATAGATCTAAATTTCACCAGCCCTTAAATTTCGGCTATTTCGGCGTGGGGAGTTTTGGACTACACTTTTGGATCAGACCATTTTCCACAAATTATTACAATTAATCAAAATTATGAAAATTCTAAGGTGGAATATCTCAATAAATTCAATTTTAAAAAAGCTGATTGGGATACATTCTCTCAGCTTTGTAGTGAGATCTCTCCTGAGGAAGTCTATAATGAGGACACAGAATTATATTTAGAAAATTTAAACACAGTATTCCTGGACATCGCTGAGAGGTGCGTGCCGGCCTCTTCCGGGAGGCTGTCTGGGCACGGCGTGGTCCCGTGGTGGAATGACGCCTGTACTAAAGCGGTCCAGGAAAAAAAACGAGCTATCCAAAACTTAAAAAGAAATCCCTGTCCAGCAAATGGTGAAAAATTAATAGAATTAGAAAATATTACTAAAACAGTTATTTTGGACTCTAAAAAACAACACTGGCAGGAATTCTGTGAATCAGTTTCGATACAAAAATGTTCATCTAGGGTCTTTTGGAATAAGATTCACAGTATTAAAGGAAAAAGTTATAAACCTGTACCTTTATTACGTGTAGGTAATGAAATCGCTGAGACACCCCTTGAAAAGGCTCAATTTTTAGTTAAACACTATGCTAGCGTTTCCTCTAATGACAGTGTACCTTTAGAAACTTTGGAATTTCAAAGCTCATTTCAAAAACAAAATCAACAAAAAATTGACGAGCCGGGGGAAAACAATACACCTTTAAATCTCCCTTTTACTTTGGCTGAACTTAAAAAGATTATAAGTACTAGGCGTGATTCCGCAGCGGGACTAGATAAAATATCGTACGTCATGTTCAGGCACATGCCGGACTCGGCCCTACTTCTGTGGCTGAGGCTGTATAATGCAGTGTGGAGCGGGGGTATCTACCCGTTGGACTGGGGAGAGGCCTGTGTGGTCCCGCTACCAAAACCAATTAAACCCAAAAATGATCCAAAATCTTATCGTCCGATCAGCCTTACTTCCCACTCAGGTAAATTACTGGAGGGAATGGTTAAATCAAGGCTAGAATTTCATTTAGAAAGTAATAATTATATTAATCCCTTTCAATCCGGCTTCAGAAAGGGGCGCAGTACCCTAGATCAATTAAGCAGACTGCAGCATGATATGGGGTGCGTCGCGGGAAAAGGTACATTCGGACAATTGACGTCAATTATTGAAATGACGTCTTAAAATTGAGCAGACGACATTCATTATTATGCATTTCGTGGAAAAAAAATACAATTTTATTGACAAAATTTGTAAAAAAAATCACCTTTTATTTATGAGGTAATAATAGATTGTTGTAAGTTATATCTAAATATAGTAACAACTAAAATGTCACAAAATATGACCGAAGGTACCTTTTCCCGTGGCGCGCCTCATATTATTTCGGCTATGAATAGAAGTAGATCAGTTTTGGCAATCTTTTTAGATCTGCAATCTGCATTCGATTTAACCTGGCATTTTGGGGTACTGTCTAAATTAAAAGAATACGGGATCACGGGGGCTTGTTTCCGGTACATTAGGGCCTTCCTGGAGGACCGGAGGATTAGGGTCAAGGTTGATGGGGCTCTTTCTGATCCAGGCTATCTTGACAGGGGGACCCCCCAGGGGTCCATCCTGTCCCCGTTGTTATTCAATCTGATAATAAACGGGCTCCCTGAGACACTTAAAGGATCAGGGATGGTCATAAGCCAGTTTGCAGATGATTCTGGAACCTGGAAAGTTGGGTCCAATTTGGTTAAACTAGCCAAAGATGCACAGGCTGGGTTGGACTCTCTATGGGGTTGGGTTAAAAATTGGGGATTTAAAATTTCTGAAACCGAAACTGTGGGTGTTCTTTTTGGGAATCAAAAACAGCACACTTTGAACGTTACTTTAGGCGGCACACCTATAAAATTTGAAAAAGTTGCACGTTTTTTTAGGTCTTCTTTTGGATAAAAAACTCACTTTTGTGCAACACATTAAGGACTTGGTTAACCGGTGCCAAAAAGACTTAAATGTCATGAGGATGTTAAAAGGCACTGATTTTGGTTCTGATAAAAATAGCCTTTTACTCCTATATAAGTCTTTAATACGTTCAAAAATAGATTATGGTGCACAGATCTATTCTTGTGCTAAATCAACAATCTTAAAACAACTTGACACTATCCAGAACCGGGCCCTCAGGTTGGCCCTTGGGGCTCTCTCCTCCACACCGGCATGTGTCCTTGAGGTTGAGGCTGGCGTGCCATCTCTCAGACTTAGAAGGCTTGAGCAGACCGTTAAGTACTGGGCCAGGGTTAAAGCTAACAAACTCAATCCAGTCAATAACATCCTTGGAACATCATATTTCTGCAAGGCCAAATATAAGGACCCGGCACTACCTTTTGGTGCTCAGTCACAGGAACTTGCAGAGATGTGTGGTCTCAAGGAGGTTGAGATTGCTTGGTTCAGGCCAGGGGTGTTGCCGCCTTGGCTGGTCAGGGAACCAGAAGTAGACATCAGTTTAAGCTACAAAATTAATAAAAAATGTGACCTTCCCAATTTCTCTTTGGCTGAAGTTAATTTGTATCTGGATGAAAAATACAACAATTTTACCAAAATTTATACAGATGGGTCAAAATGCCCAGATACAGGGAAGGTTGCCTCTGCAGTGGTCATTCCAACATTCAATTATGAAAAAACTCAAAGACTCTCAAATTTTACTTCAATATATACTGCAGAGCTAATAGGAATCAAAAATGCTTTAATGTGGATCTATGAACACAAACACAGTAACACAATTATTTTGTCTGACTCACTTTCATCGCTGGTTTCTATAAAGTCAGGCAACAGTAGGTCTAGACCAGATATTTTAACAGATATTTTGGAAATAAAGTGGATGTTATGTCATCGGGAGTAATTATTATGTTTTCTAATGTGCTTCTTACACATGTGACTTGTTCATTTGGTAATTGTTTGATCATAATTAGTTATGTCAGGGCATGTGACTTTTCTTATGGGAAAACAAAACCAACACGTTAGCGACAGTGAGGCCATCTCGGGCCTCTTTCTATTCTCAGGCACCCTATCAACACTACCTGTTGCATTTGTGTTACAGTGCACTGGGTAAATGTTTGATCATAGTTTAACATTCTCCTTTCTTTCTTATAAGTTAAAGCCGTATTAGGCATAACGCTAGAATTATACTATGTCATGTTAGTTTTGACACATATCTCTTAGGAATATGTTCCCTTTCAACTTGGAGTGAAAATTGGATATAGAATCTCAAACTAATTTTGTTTTAATATTGTCTTTCACAATATTGTAATTTTTGTCCACATATTGGTTCTTTCTTTTACCACTTACAACATATTCAAACTACATGTATAAAATAACAACAAAACAGTATACTATGTGAACTTGTTCTTAAAATATGGGAATGGATGTTTACAAAAATTAAATGTTCTATAGAAGAAACAATCTTTCATAATTAATAAATGAATTTTTTTTCTTTCTCTCTCTCTGTTTGCTGAATTAAAGCAGGATTTTTATACCAGGATTATTTGTTTGTCAGCTCTGCTATAAGGGTTCACAGGGTAAGAACATTATACAAAAAAGCATCATGGAAAAATTCTCTAGTTTATTCTTAAAAGATAGTAGCTTTCCTGCAGGCGACTTCTCTTACATGTATGACATGATATTATCCTTGTTATTAATATGTTTAATTCAGTCATTGTAATTTTTCAATTTTAGACTTTCTTAATTCTTACACATAGAATGGCTGTGTAAATTTAATTTTGATGTGTATGTGATGTCTTATCCTTGTCTGTACATATATGAGACCATATTAATAAATTTAAAATAATAGTTTTCTTTAAAATTCTGCTGAATAAAACCTCCTTCTTTAAATCAGTTATGAATCATTAGAAATATTCTTTGTTTTCAACTTTCCTCTGGCTTTAAAAATCATTTCAAAGCACTTATTGAAGTTGTCAGAACCAAATAAATTTGTTTCTTAAAACAACCTTTGGAACATTAAATAGACTAAGTATATTTAATATATATTATATCAGTTCCTTAAAACAACACTTATACCCTCAATTAGCACATCTTTAGTCTCTTACAAAGTGAACTTCTTATCTTCAAAAGGACCCCCAGCTGATAAGACCTGTGTCTTGCTGATAAGATTATGTAACATGGTCATAAAACACAAGGCACTTTACTATATTAGCATAACATGAAAACTGAGCAGTGATTGGTTGAAAATACTTTGATGGGTGTGTTTAGAGGAATGTTATCATGCTAAACAATGAATACATTCCTAAAAGGGAGTAATTATGCAAATTAGTTAAGTTGCTGTTTATGAACTTAAATCATGGTAGAATGTATTAGTTTTTCAAATGATCTGTTTAATGACAACATGGACTTTTGTTTTCAATCCCAAGTCTTATGTTTAAACCTGGGTTAGAATCTTACATTGTAACCCAGTTTAAACCTTTTTCATGAACAAGAAGGCATATTAATAGCAAATTAAATCCATTATCTGTATCAGACCCTTAGATTTGAGAATAACTGCAAATTATTGCTTGCAATTTATTTTGAAAAGTGATATGTTCTACAGCTTCATATTTTGTGCAGCTTAAAATAAACAACAATATGTTATCTTTTCACAGTATGTGATAAATATGCATGATCAGAGCTACAGATCAAATGTTGATGCAAATGTTTGGATGTAAAGGGTATTTTACCAAAGTGAAACAGTACTACAATAATTACAACTGTTCCTTCATAATAATTTTTAGAACATGATATGACAACAACTAAAGAATCAAAGCTTAAATGTCTTGTATGGCTTTACATTTGTTAAGTAAATGTGAAAATAGATGAGCTCTTTATCACCTTTTTTTGAAAATTCATTCTGTCGCATCTTTTTCTCTGATATAGTCTACATAATATGCATTTAGTATAGATCCAGGGACCAGCTCAACCATGTTGGTTCAGCTGGTATATATGACATGGATCTAAACTGGTCTCTTCTAGATCAGAAATGAAGTAATAAATCTAAAAGTAGCTGGTGTAGATCCTGATCAGACTACATGGGTATGAAGGCAGACCAGGCACTACACTAGGGCTGTTTAAAAAAAAATGTCTGGAAAAATGAAAATAAAGTGAAACTTAAAAGTTCATAAAAATTCCGAACTTGTTATTCTGTATTTTTGCTTATTAAACTGAGTACAGAACTGAAAAGATTTTGGAAATTGGTCAACTGGGTGCTAAGATATTGTCATTTGAAAAAAATGGCAAGTAAAGTGAAAAAAAATGTTAAGAATATAATTTTAAGGTCATATAAAGTCAAAACTGGTTGCGCCATAATTATGTTTGTACAATCATTACAGTGATCAAAATCAATCAAGTAATACTCATATGTGGCTGAATAAAAATTTTATAGAGCTTTATTGAGAAATAATAAATAATAAATAAATCACAAGAATTTTAATTTATAGATAGATAGATTTATTTCGGCATAGGAAACATACAATGGTTTACATAATTTTTTTTTACACATGTGAACAATAAAAATAAATATTACCAACAAATAACAATCATATATAATGTTTAGAAGCAGAGATAACCATGGAATGCTTCAAATACCAAGGATAACACAATAAAGTGCAAGCACTTATTTCCATTGCGGTCCTTTTATGTGCTTAAAATACAATTATTACTGTTTCTTATCATTTAAATGTGCATTCTGTTAAAATATATGTTGAAGCATCAAATGTAAGTGCTTTAGAACTTGTGGTATCACATAAAGATAAAAAATTGATATTTTTAAGAAAATGTGTCACACCTGCGTCACACTCCTGACAACCACATAAGTGCCTTGTACTCAAAAATGTTTCACTAAGGCCATTCCTGTTTGTCACAATTTAACAAAACATGACATAGACTTCTAGGAAAAAAACATGTTCTTGTTCTCTTGTAAAAGATATATTGACAGAATATTGCAATATGTGCATAATGTCACACAAATTTAGCTGACATTTTCAATAGAGATAATCATATTAAAATCATTGCCTCTAGAAACATAAAACTTAATGATACACAAAACATTTTTCATGTTCTTTTTATCTTTAAAGTCCTATAAATTTTTAATGATGTATTGATTTTCTTGAGGTATTTTCTTATCTACCATGCTTGACTTTATAGCATAAATTTTGATTACTTTAAGTATAATATGCTTAATTTTATCATTATTTGATGCCTAATAAATGCACCTTTTACTAAAGAAAACACTAAAACTTGTCTTAATTCAAGCTTTTGTAAAATACTGGTCTGAATAAATGTGAATTTTAAAAGTGTCACACTTTTTTGTTGCACTTCTGACATTTTTTGCTCATTATTTAAAACTATTTTTTTAACAGAACTGATGGTGCTATTTTGATGAAACTTCACAAATCTTTAAAGGCATGATGAGACACTTCTGCAAAGTATGAAAATATAAGTAACTGTTTCTTGTACATTTTTTGAACAGGAAAACACAAACCAGCCATTTTTTGGAAACATCCCACTGGTGACACATAGGATATAGTCAGAACTAATGAACTTATCCAAATAGTTAATGTTTGATGACTGAAGCACATTTCCTGCAGAATTGATAGTGACATAAAATGGCACATAATTGAATTAATCATGTGCATGCATGTCCTAACAACCTCTACTTCTAAATACTGTGTTAACCCTTTCCTCCATATATACTCATTTTACGCGTGTGCAACCAGTGTAGATCCAGATCAGCTGGCACATCTGTGTCATTTAATCAGGATCTGCACTGGTTGCATTTTGTTCAGAAGTAACTTAATGAATAAAAAGTAAACAGTTTAGATCCAGATCAGATGGCACAGATGTGCCAGCTGATCTGGATCAAAACTGTTCGCCCGTGCAATAAAGGTGTATCTATGGAGGAAAGGGTTAGTCTGAATTAATTTGAGAAAGTTTAAATAATATTATGATCTGTTCTTTTTCCGTGGTCTAGCAATAATATTTCCAGAATCCTTGATCGTTTTGATAATTGTTCCAGGCCCACTTCTTGATGCAAAAAAGGCAAGTTTTCCCTATAAAGTTAATTTTCAAATCAAATAAGGCTGTCTGTGTGATTGCACCAAACAAATGGCTTACTTATGGGTTCTCTTCAGTCTTCATTGCTCGGGTAGGAGAATAAAAAAAAATCAACATGTTTAACCTCATTTAGTGTTTGAATTTATATTTGTCCAATGAAGTTGCAGTATTTGTCAAATTGTTAGGAATTAACATCTATCAATCAGTACTTAGAACTGCATCACTGAATGGTTTACACAGTAAATGAATTCATTTAAAAACTACCATTTTCAGTTTGTGCCCCTCTTGTTACTAGAAGAATATAAACAGAAAACAACGTGTTTTTGTAAATGCCTCGTTCTCAAACGAAACTTGTTTAAATGCAGGAGTTCCTCAGGGCTCGGTCCTAGGTCCTCTACTCTTTTTAATATATGTAAATGACATTGCGGAAAACTTAATCAGTCTTACACGTCTATTTGCTGATGATAGCTCTCTTTCTGTTAGCAGTGAAGATACTAATCTTATAGAACAAATATTAAATACTGATCTACGTGAAGTTTCAACATGGGCTAAACAATGGCTTGTTGATTTCAATCCAAACAAGACTGAAGTGGTATTCTTCTCTCTTGTCTGTAGAAATCGACCAACTCTATTTTTTCAAAACAGCCAACTTAACTTCGTTGAACATCATAAGCATCTGGGAGTTACACTATCACAAGATGGAACCTGGCATGAACACATTACAAATATTATTTCCTCAGCATCAAAAGTTTTAGGGTCCATGAAAATGTTGAAATTTAAACTCAAACGAAAAACTTTAAATCAAATTTATTTTTCTTATTTGCGTCCTATTTTAGAATATGCGTCAGTTGTATGGGATAGTTGCACTTTATATGAACAAGATATCTTGGAAAAAATTCAGTATGAAGCTGCAAGGATAGTAACAGGTCTGACAAGATCAGTTTCAATCGAAAGATTAATTAAAGAAGTAGGATGGGTTTCCCTTGCTGATCGCAGGAAAATACAAAAACTTACACTTATTTATAATTACCACAATGGAAACTTACCTATTTACTTAAACGAAATTATTCCACCTAGTTCTTATGAAACACACTCTTACAACCTAAGAAATTCAAATAACCTATCAGTTATTGCAAGACGAACTGAAATATTCGCCAGATCCGTTATTCCGTCAGCCGTCAAACTGTGGAATGAATTAGACCTATCGATAAGAAATTCACCATCACTTCACTGTTTCAAGATAAAAATGAAAAACTTATATCGTGCGCCATCCGTTCCAACCTACTACCTCGATGGTGAACGACTTTACTCTCTTTATCATGCAAGGATACGAAATCATTGTAGCAATCTTCATGGCGACCTCTATCATAATTTTATACGTTCAACGCCCAACTGTGATTGCGGGTACAAATTTGAAGATGCTGAACATTATATACTTAATTGTTATCGCTATGAAACTCAAAGGCAAAACTTCTTTAGGGCTACCCGTATATTTCATCCATTGAATATTGATGACCTATTATTTGGAAATCCTAATCTGACTGATGAAGAAAATAGTTTTATTTTCCTTGAATTACAAAATTTTATTAAACAAACGGGAAGATTTGGAAATTAGTGGCCCTTTCTTACTCACACTGGCTTCTGGGCACATGCGCTGGCATTGTTATAGCACATTCTTTCATGTACTTACATATACTATACATGTTTGTCTTATCATCATATGATCAAATCTAAAGGGCGTCTGTGGGGGTGGTAAGGCTGGACGGGTTCGTCGGGTACCGTATCGTGTCACTTCCAAATTCAGTTTTTTCCATTCTTTTCCATATCTTTGTTTATTTTTCATGCCGTTGCTCTTTTTGTTGATGTCATTAATATACAAACTTACAAATTTGTAATTTTGGGACGGGCCGTCTCTAATGTTGGCATAACTTGTGGCCCAACCCATTTGCTATATTATTTTGTTAATTCAACTGTACATTTACATGTGTGTAAAGTTTATAAAATAGAGCAATAAAATATGTTTAAACTAAACTAGAAGAATATAAGGCTGTTACCTTTTGTTACTTGTGTTACCTATGGACACAGAAATGAGAAGCAGATTATCTTTAATTATAGTGTTTTCAGTTTGTGCCCTTCTTGTTACTTGAAGAATATAAGGCTGTTACCTTTTGTTACTTGTGTTATCTATGGTCACAGAAATGAGAATCAGATTATCTTTCATTATAAATTGACTGTTTTCAGTTTGTGCCCTTTTGTTACTTGAAGAATATAAGGCTGTTACCTTTTGTTACTTGTGTTACCTATGGTCACAGAAATGAGAAGCAGATATTTTTTTATTATAAATTGACTGTTTTCAGTCTGTGCCCTTCTTGTTACTTGAAGTATATAAGGCTGTTACCTTTTGTTACTTGTGTTACCTGTGGGCACAGAAATGAGAAGCAGATTATATTTTATTATAAATAGACTGTTTTCAGTTTGTGCCCATTTGTTACTTGAGGTATGTAAGGCTGTTACCTTTTTGAGATGGAGAGTGTTTTTTCTTTTACCCACCATTCCTACATGTTACCTTTTGTTACTTGAACAATGATTTTTTGTTACTGGTAACAAAAATATCAGTGGGTGTAAAAGTACTCAAAAATGAGCCATATATGGGTATCGAAATTGCTTTTCTTTGGCTTAAATAGCTAAAAACCTAATCTTTAATAGTTTTTAGTATTCCTATGTTCATCAGCTGGTTATTATCTAGCGATAGAACTGTTAAATTGATATAAAAGTAATTCAACGCGAATTTATTATTGTACGGTAGTGGGTCTACACTGCCAGTACGTAAACATTCGTGATTTTACAGTAAAGTATACGATATACATGTCTTTTCATCTCATTGGTTATTTGTAAGCTCCTTGACTGGACAATTATGGTCTTGGGAGCTATTTTCATTGGACGCCCAACGGGTTTCTTTCATTGGTCTATTATCTATCCGTTTTTTGAATCAAGCTCGAGAAACATATTTTCTCAATATTTCGTGTGTGTGCTGGGTTCGGGGCTTCACCGGGACACTTATATCATCTGGCTTCTTGTATTAATGGTCCCTTATTAAGACCTGCCATGGTTTCTTTTAATTATTTAATAATAATTTCCTCTGACAGCATTCCTTCTTATCAAGAATTGTATATAATTATGTAGTATATTTTAGTATCCATGTGTTTTTACGTGGCCCTAGAAAGGTGTCCGTTATGTATATACGGAACGGGAATGATGTTTTACTTTCGTTTTCGTTTTAACGCTGTCAGAGGGGATTTATTTTTAAACAGGACCCCATCAGCGGCGGTTATAGGTAAAATTTATAATTGCATATCACGACTACTTAGCCCAGTTTGTTTCAAGTCTCCGACAACGTCGGTTTAACGCTATATAAAAACCGACTGTACATTTATGTACATATATATAATTTTATTTTATTATATATGATTCAAAGTGGATCCTTGTAAGTCGGAGCATACGTTATCCTGGATCCACTACAAGAGTTGGCGAGTCCTAACATATCTCACTAACATTTTATGTAATTATCTTATAGGCTTGCCTACCACAAATTGGGCTTGGTCACTTTTACATGTTGTGATTGCAAAAATAGCATTGTTTTGCTATTTACTTTCAATTTTGTACTTCTTTTTGGACCCTTTACATCCAAACTATTTAATGTTATTTTCCGCCGCTGTTGGGTTCTGAAAATCGGATCAATTATCCTGATTCTACATTATATTTTAAATAGACGAACTCTTTTAAGAGACCTATTAACTAGTTTTAAAAATTTTTAAACAAAGTTATTTAAATATAGAAGATTTTAAATACTGTAAATGAGCACTCTAAACAAAGTAATAAAATAATTATAGACAGACGCCCATATGCTTTGCTAAGGGCGTCTATAAACAAACTCAAACACACACAGGACCTTACTATGAATCCAATGTACATTGATTTAAAAACATTACAGACAGAAAACATTACATTTTTTGTATATTTTTATTGTTTCTAACGATTCCCGTATAATTAAAAAAGCTGCAATTTCCCTGCGTTTTGTATGGCTGCCTCGCTCCGTTTTATATCCTTAAATCGCATCCTACATCCTTAAATTCGAATGTTATATGGGACACAAAGTCAGGATAAAGTATTACATCATTTTACAATATATAACAAAATTAAAAGAAAATTCGGATATATATGTATCTATTTGCAAGTGATTCGGACGTAAAAAAAATCTATAGGTAATTCAGAAAATTACTTCAACATAATAAATAAATATTTTGACATATTTTGTAAACACACAATACTATATCATAAAGATATAACAATATTTTAATGAAATAACGATAAAGAACAGTGAATACTTCTTTTTTATAAACACAACATATTGTCTAGTTATATATTTAGAAAAAGCTGCGTTTTCCCTATATATCTATACAGACTGCGCAGCTGCGTTTTATACACAAAAAACGCAGCCTGCATAACGCAGCCTGCGTTAAAAGCTGCGTTTTATATTGACCCATTATCCGTTCCGTCTGGAACGTGATCTTTGCTTAAGGTTGAACCAAGGTAAATCCAATTCCCATAGACCTCAATGTTAAATTCTCAATATTCAATGTACATTTAACATGATTTCTGTCATCTTAATTTCTAGACAACCATATATTGCCGTGAAGATCTACATTTCATCTATTCAAAAACACACAGGAAATAGGGGTTAACTTACTTGTAAGAAAATTACTGATCTCTTACCGGACAGACCCTATTTTAAACGCGGTATCGCAAATACGGTGCCAAAAATATACATCCGCTGATCCGGAACTAGTTCGCCTCTACCAAACGAGATATAGGCATGAAATTGCTTTCATTTATTTTCCTGATATGTTATTTCTGAAAACAAGCCACAAACAGGCCGATTTCTAACAGTTAAGAGGCCCCCAGATGATCAGAAAAATAGTATATTATTAAAACGGACTTCATTCGAATGGACCACGGAGGGATACAGCGTGATTTGGTGTAATTCAACCTTAACATCACTGTTAACAGGTGTTCAGGTAGAAAGCTCAAGTTTGGTCCATTATAATATGTCGGTCATCAGGATGACCGACAATAAATACCTATGTTTATTGAACGGTAACCCTAGTTATCGTCAATAACTATAGTATCGGACTGATATCTATAGTTATTGGTCGATAACCATAGATATCGGATTCATTGTTCCAAACTGCTTGAAAAACTTAAATCCTTGTTTCCATCCAAGATATTTATCGACACTCTGAACCCAACTGGTAATGCTCGCAGAAGAACTGTCGACACATAACCCTGCTGATAAACTATCCCATTTACAATAGCAAAGAGCAATAAATTTAAAATCAAAACCATTTTATACATTATAAAGGCCACGTCTAATACAACTGATGAATTCAAATAAATTATTCTTCCCTTTCAAAACATGGAAACTCCGTAGACTCATTCAGATTCTTTGAGTTGCTGGTCAGGCGGTTAATCTGGAAACAATGATTATTTGCTATTTTTTCTGGGCTATTCTGTAGACAAGCTAAGATAACTGGTACATGCTCATGTCTCATATGCCGTATACCTTTAATTCGTAAAATAGATAATAATGATGATTGTCGAAGTCCTTGCAAGACACATTGACAGACGATCTGCTTTCTTTTTTAGCAACGTCTACGTGGTATGCCACGAATATGATATCTAATTATCTAATAACAAGGTTCTTATTTACAATAAAATGTAATTTATAACCCTTTCGTCGTCATTAAGGCCTTTTTAGAATAATTGTTATTTTGTCTGCATTTTTTGCCTGCAGTTATTTCATTTGGTATTATATTTCATCAGACAGGTACATGGTTTTTAAGATATTCATAAAATTTGTATCTTCTAAATTAAATTACGTTTTATGAAGTAAAGACATAAAAAAAATAGTTTAGCTTACAACAGCCACGAATTTAATATTTTTTGTAAGAAGTGTGGTGACGGGGTATAAGAACTGCCTTTAAATAAATAGGCAAATTTAATGTATACTGAAAGAAATAATTTTAGCAAGTAAAGTAACAGAACAAAAATACCATAAGAGATCATCAAAATGAAAGACCTTTTTAGTTGGCAATAAAATACCTGATTGATTTCACATGGAGTACATGACAAATCACTTACAATAAAACGAATATATAACTTTTATGTAATAAGAAACCATTTTTTATTGAAGGAAGATGTTTTATATTCAATTTACATACTTGCTAAACTTTATTCTTTCAGTATATAATCTGCTGTTTATTATGTAAAAAGAGGATCTATTTTTCTCCATATCAATACTATTGAAGACTACTGGTCATATAATTTTATTTCGTGTCAACTTGTAATTCCCTGCCTTTAAGGATCATGGGATGGCATATTTACCGAAGCATAGTTAAAATACATTCTCTTAAAAGAGTGAAATAAGCATATATGGAAAACCCACATAAAGGAGCAGCTACCCCACACAGCCAAAATACAGAGAGGAAAAGATAGCATGGGTATTACAATAATCAATTCAAAATGGACACCACAATAATTAACGAAAATGAGAACCCCTTCGAACGGTCTGTTGCAAAACAATTGCCACAGGGGGTTTAATCTGTGTTTTAGGGTTCACCAACCTCAGGTTCTCTCAAGAATAAACAGGTAAGTTGCCTTGGGGAATCGGCCCCAACCCACCTATCAACTCGATGACGTTGCGAAGCATAAGCACACAAACATATATATCTCAACTTTATGTGGTGAGTGAGATCGTGTCTGTAGGATGTGGCCGTTCCTGATATGCATACTTATATATAATACAAGAAGTTACATCTGTTATAGCATTATCATGCAAACTGTGGGTATTCAATGACCTTACCTGGTGTCAAACCAGCAAGAACAAGACGACAGGGACGAAAAACAGATCAAGCTCCTAGGTTCTTTTACAAAAAGGTAAAACATGCATCAGGAATTCCCACATTCAGACGACACAACCTCTCAACACAGCCAACAAGAAGAGACAGCATGGTTTATAAAATGTTCAAAATCAAAACATAAAAACAAACAAACAATTAATACAACAACAACAACAAGAACAAATACTTTTATTTCATACCCGGTTACATACGGTAACAACAGGGTTACATTAAGGTTTAGTATATGGATGGGTTGTTAGTAAACACTTTTTGGGAACTGAAAATGACTACTGTTCTTAATATATCGAACGTGCAATTCCCGGGCCTCGCGACAATCTGGTCTAGCAGTAGTTTTTGGTTGCACGATTTTTACGTGATAGTTGCGACAGGTATCAATGAATACAAACAGTTGTAAATTAAGTCGCCCAATATTTTGTGAATGGATTTACGATGTAATCAAGGAAGCACATAGAGTTACAGATTATCGAAGGTACGGGATATTTTATATAGTTACAATTACAATTAACAATATTTTGGAACAAAAAATACAAACAAACAATACAATACAATACAAATATATAAACAAAAAGAAAACAAACAATGACAAATCAGACTATACTTCTAGTACATGCGTTTGGTTTTCTTACAACGTTGATTATTATCAGTCACTGGATTCAAGATTAGGAATGTGCTGCTTTAAATATTTATGATACACGTCATAAATGTTTGTAATCACAAGGTAATATAAGGTTATGAATGAAAGAAATTACAGTCAATGGAATAGTTGGACAGAGTTGTACGTTTGTCACAGTCACGTGGAGATAAAAATTTATGAATGGTAAAGTGCGTGCGTTTATTGTTATCGGCAAAATAATAATAATTACGACTTGTCGTAAAGGGTATGTTTAAACATTATGAAATATTTCTATGTAGTTTATGGGCTTATTGCCCCTGGACTGGTTCTTGCCGAAACGAAACACAAGATACCAAAGGGGCTTAAATAATATAGTAATTCACTCGATTAGATTCATTTCATAAATAGAAAACCATGTTATGAGACACGAACTTTAACGTTCCTATATGTACTAGCTTTGCATAATTAAATTCAATTTAACAGAAGGACTCATAATTAACAACGATAGTCACATTTTCATTGTACGAGAAATAATAAACACAACGAGATACTGTATCAATGGAATCATTTAAAGAAGAGAAGTATGTGACGTGCAAAAATACTAAGATTTTTTTGGATTTCAGCTGTTTCGTTAGTAAGAAGCTCTTGAAATTTTATCACATTTGGACGATTGTAATATTTGACAGGTATATATTTACGCCTCATGCTTTGGAATAATGGGCACTTAAGGAGGTAGTGTAACTCATCTCCAATATCATTCATACTGCAAAGGTGGCACTTGCGTTCCGAATACGGTATGTGTGATTGTTGGTATCTCCCAATTTCTACAGGTAATTTGCTATTTCCCGTTCTAAATTGAAACAATGCAATTCTAAGATTGGCAGGGAGATTACATAAATAATGTTCAAGTTTGATTTCTTTTTTGAAAATTTGATAATTTTTACCTTTAGACGATTGATTTAACTGGGCGTTCCATGTCTGGAAAAACTGATCGATAAGTGTACGCTTTATTTGCGTGTGAATATTTCGCAGGTTTACATTAGATTGATTAATCCAAATAAAACTTTTGCCCGTATCATCTAACAATTTCTTGACAAAATTTACCCATTTGTAAGTTGTGTTTGATTGTAACATGTAGTCGTAACAAAATTTTGAAATTTTTGATTCTTTTCCAGATATTAATTTACTCCAGAATTTAATGATTCTTGTTTTAATAGTTATAGCGAGAGGGTATCGACCGAACTCGGCGTAGAGCATATACAAAGGAGTCGATTTTTTGCTTTTGGATATTTTTCTTAAGAATTCGTTTTGCACTTTTTCGATAATATCTAGATTTTCTATTCCCCAGATTTCACAGTTATAAGTAAGAATTGGCACTATTGTTTGATCAAAGAGTTTGAGCTGGAGATCTACCGGTAAATCAAGATTACGAATGCGTGTATAAAGCAAATGCATTGCTTTATTTGCTTGACTAACAATATATTGTCTTGCTTTAAGAAACGAACCTGTAGATGAAAACATCGTACCCAAATATTTGTATTCTTTTACAATTTCGATATTCTCGCCATTAATGGTAAATTTGTCATTAGTTGGTTTGTTAGACCCGAAGACTATGACCTTGGTTTTATTCATATTAATATTTAATTTCCATATAGTGCAGTAGTTCGAAAACGCGTTAAGCAAATTCTGAAAAGATACCGGATCTTCGCTTAAGATTACAGTGTCGTCAGCATAAAGAAGGACAAATATTTTGATATACATCATTAGTTCGTTTGACTGCTTTTGTAATAATATGCCATTATTATTTCGTTGTAAGAATTGCTCTAGATCATTCATGTAGATGGAAAATAGGATCGGGGACAAATTTTCTCCCTGTCTTACGCCACAGACGCTTTTGAAGAAAGGTGAAGTTTTGTCGTTTACTGAAATGCAAGATTTTATGTCATTGTACATGTTGTATATTACTTTAAAGAGTTTTCCATTAATGCCTATATTAAGAAGTTTGTTCCATAACCCTGACCTCCAAATTTTATCAAAAGCTACCGAAAAATCAACATATGAGCAGAAGAGCTTCTTTTTTTGCGTTCGTAATTTGTCAATTAGAAATTTAAGTGTAAAAACATGGTCTACAGTTGAATAATTGGCTCGAAATCCGGCCTGATTTTCATTTAGCAAGTTGTTATCATTTAAAAATAGATTAATTCTTTCATTTAATATCGCAGTGAAAAGTTTGCCTAGACAGCTTAATATAGTTATTGGTCGATAGTTTTCAGGGTTTGCAGTAGATCCTTTCCCTTTAAAAATAGGTTTAATAGTTCCTATCAGCCAGCAGTCGGGCATAATGCCACTGTCAAAAATTGCATTAAAGTATAGATAATAAATCGGTAACATTTGTTCCTTAGACGCTTTAATGTATTCGTTATAAATATAGTCCTGCGGCGAAGCAGCTTTCGAGTTTTTAAGTTTGTTTATCATTTTTGAAATTTCCTCGACAGTAATCTTTTTGTTTAAATTTTCTGTGTTAATTCGGTCGTTATTATAAATATTAGGATTACCCAAGTCAAATTCGTCGGTATTTGGTTCGTTATTGACGTTTTTGAAATAACTATAAAATTGTTGTGTGTCAGGCATGTTGTAATTTTGCGATTTATTAGTTACTAAGGAGTTAAGTAATTTCCAATAATCTTTAGGTTTTTTTCAAATGCATTTCACGGAGTTTAAATTCATTTCTTGTTCTATGAATACGCATATATGTGTTCATTGTTTGTTTGTAAAATTTTGCGGCACGATTCATCGCAATTTTATATTCATTGGATTTATAAATTTTGTAGTATTTCTGTGCAATAAAATATTTTGTTCTGGCTTTCTTACATTGCGGACCGAACCACGAATAATTCTGTTTTTGATTATCGTTTCTTTTAATTGGGTTGTTATTAAAAGACGGGAAAGTAGCAAATGCTGTGGCATTAAAAAGTTCTGCGATACTATCGGAAATATCATTAATTTCTTTTTTCGTCACCTCACTTGTTTAACTTTGAGCAGACAATTTGATATTATAAATCTGGTTAGCGTTAAGGTTCTTAGTGAACTCGCTGCTTAAGTCATTTTTCCACTTGGGAGGTCGTGACATTGTATTAGGTAATAATACTTCGTCTATACATGGTGTACTTTGCGGATTATCACAATATTTTATTCCCAATGATAGAATCGAGTGTCCATCGGAGTAGATAGCGTCAGTTTCAATAATTTCAAAATCGTATATGTAAGGGAAAAAAAACAAGGCAGACGCGGCAATATAATCAATAACGGAGGTATCCCTAAAAGTAAAATTTCCTATGTTTTTGTCTTTTCCCACCCGACCGTTAACAATATAAAGGTTATTATTTTTACAAATTTCCAAGAATTGATGTCCTAACGAATTCGTCTTAGTATCTCTAGAGACCCTTTGTAATGGAATGTTTAATTTAAGTAGCGTATCGGATGAGTTAAACTGGCTCAAAAAGTCTTCGTCCATTTGTAAATGATTTGCTAAAAAATCGTCAAAAATTACATAATACAGGAGAACCAGAGGGGTTACCGCCTCGGAACGGTTAGTAATAAAACAATTTGCCACCTGGGTTTAAACCAGGTTCTAGGGTGCACATTGGATTTACAGATGGTTTTTACGAATGACATGGAGAAATTAATATATGTTTTTAAATTTCTTTAGTTCATAAATAAAATCTCCATAAATGAATGTTGAGAAATACCTTGTTGCAAATTAAAGTGATTTAAACTGCACCTTTATCTTTGAATTAAATCTGGGTATTGGCGGTAAAACTTGCAAAAGGTTCCGATAACAATTATTCAAATCTTGTCTGTTATGAAAAGATTACGTTAATTGAAATCTTTAACATTGTTATACTCTCTAGAAAAGCGAACAAGCTGTGAGACAATCATCAAGATTCCCAATAAAACTCCTGCCACAGTCGTGCAAACAAAGAGATAAGTATAACGATCAAATGTAGATCTATCTATGGATTAATCACAAACATTCAGAGCGCTTTAGAATATCATGTTGGTAACATTTCGTTTTGAATTGACAGTTGCTTTTTACGAATAATGTTTGAAAATTACCATTGTCTTTTATGTTCTTTAGTTTATAAATCTCCATATAATACTAAAAGTGTATCCGTATTTTTCAAAAATTTATTCTGGGTATCGGGGATAAAACTTGCAAAAGGTTTTCCTTTATTTGTGGTACTGATAACCCTGTTTTAATTTTATTTCGGTTGTGCTAGATATCATTCATTGAAAATGTTATTTAATATTTTTGCTAGCTCTGGAAAAAACCTAACACGTTGTGAAATATAAAGTCCGAAATTAAAAAATAAATTTTACAGCCTTTAATATCAAACTTTCAAACATTGTTGCTACGTTTATTCAGTCCTTAGAAAAATAACCTTACAGAAAGTACATTGGATTTAAAAGTAGGAGGCTCATAGACAGGTAAATAGAATATGACAATATTTTGCCTGAGACTCGATCGAAAAATTAAGAATGAATTGTAGTTAATGAAAAGTAAACCTGGAAGTCATAATACGCTGTTCGGTTTTACCAAGATAAAATTGCTGATAGAGGTGATCCAAGTGCAATATATACTGACAAGCTTTGTCTGGTTCCCTGTCTAGAATTTGTACTTTTTAGACGAATCATTGACACTTTTTAAGCTCTTCGCTTTTTTGTGTTTGTTAAAAGACGTTTAAGGTGAAATAACTTATATATTCAAAAATGAAACAAAACAACAAGCAATCTTATCTATGCCTCAACAATTAACAGTTCAACTTACATCATTCAATAGAACTTCAATATTTCGAACTGCTTATAATTCTAACATTTTTTTGGTCCCGTAGAATTCGAATTATCGAAGTTCGACTGTATCTTTGAATGAAGTCTATACAAGGATTCTGAAATTATACTTGTGTTGAGTTATCTGTGTAACGTTATAAAACAGCCATAGTAATATCATTCTCATAAATGGCGGCCATCTTGAATAAAACCGGAAGTAGGTGTTTCCAGAAATGCCTCAATATCTAAAAGCACATAGTTGCTTTTAAAACACTGTTTTCATGCATCATGCAAGTTTGATGCTTTCACCCCAGTGCAGTATTTTTCCGTTAGCCGTACTTAATGTTTTTTTGAAACTTAAACTTTAATGGTTCATCTTATATTTCGACTTTAACCGTGTACTTGAATTACCAATACCGGATAAAAATAATACAGTTTAATGAGTTATAAACACGTTCAGGGATATTATTTCCTATATCTTTTTTATATAAAGTAACGATACTTTTTATATTTTTGCTAAGTACAAAATGTACATTAGGAGTCTCGGAACAGAAATATTAAGCCGTTTTATAGAGCATATTCCCAGAATACACACAATTCTACAATCAACAGTGCCACAAACATGCCCATTAGGTTTGCCTCAAAATGTCTCCTGTTTTGGCTGATTGCATCTGAAATAGAATTGAAATATTTTCAATTACAGTTTAACATATTTTAAAGTTTAAACATATACCATCCGCTCAAACTTCCACTTCCGAGATCTGAAAAAATTGTTTCAGCTCAAAATGACATGGTTTGTTTTAAATTGAAATATCTACATTCTATTATAAATAAGGGATGGCAACGAATTAAGTATCGAATACTTAAGCCACTACTCGAGTACTCGGATACAAAATTTTCCAAATAAAAACAAAAGAAATCAATTAATACTTTATTTAAAATTTGCTTGACAAATGGTATTAACGAATTTGGAAGATACTGTTTACGTATAGGCACAAAGTGTGATAATTTTATCTCCACAGTTGACGCAATAAACACATCGAAATTTCATCAGCATTTTGTGGTCTACAAACTATCCCAATTTTCACTCGGCTTTAATGTCAGTTATTAAAGTGTTTAAAGTGGTACATTTTTCGCACAGAGTTATTGTTTGAAAATTACCTTGAAGCTACCTATACAAAAGCGGCACCCTCCACTATTGGTGATAAGTGTATTTAGGGATTATTTTGACTATGATTGGTGAATGACGCAAACTAATACATGAATACTAATAAAAGAAATGTAAAACGACGAAAATATATTACATTCTTCAAGGCCGTGATGTTAATATTGATTTAAAACATTCAAATACCGCCTTTTATCAACATTAGTCCTACCACCTCAAAAGTCCACTGCGAGTACTCGAGTGGCAACGAAAAAAGAGTCAAATATTCACATTGTAGTTCAGAATTAGCCTAAAATAGCAATGTTAAATCATATTAAGTTAAAACATGAAACTTAGACAACTCCAAAAAGGAAACGAGCCCAAGCAAAAGATGTTCGGGTTTTAGTTTTCTTTGTTCTGTCCCATTTATTGACTGGCATAAAAATGAAAACCCATAATGCATTCTATCATTTTGAAAATCGGTAATTATAATTCGAGTACGCGATCGGAAGATTGTCGAAGTACTCGACTACCAATTTTACTACTCGTTGCATCTATGTATTATATCTAATATAAATAAAGAATTTGTTGTTATTGTAAATAATCACGATTTAAACCTGGTTTTTTTCACAAGCATGACGAATATATAATATTAAAATATTATCACACACATACCATTTGTTTGTTCTCTTGGTGATTGTAAAGAACTTGATCCATTGAGGAGGCGGGAAACTCCTGTATTCTGGAAAACCAACCGGGGGAGATGGAATTCGGTCATATGAATCGTTTAATAACAAGCCCATACCTTAAAATATATAAATGGTAGACACAACTGAAAATACGGCAAATTGATTTTTTGTCTAAAGCTAAACTAAAATCATTAAAATTATTCTTAATAAAAAACTAAAAAATGAAATTCTTCGGCAAAACCAAAACACAGAACTTCCAAAGCGAAGTTTAAATAAGACCATTAGGATGTAGAATGTTGTATGCAATACGAGGAAAATATTGTACAATATCTTACCTAATTGCGAAGCATGGACTTCTTGATGGCAATGTATATACCAAAGCCCAGGATTATCCGCTTCGAATCTTACAACCGCATAACCTCCCGCCGGAACAACAAGCGTATCCTTACGCGGTGCTCTACTGATGTCGATCTATGGACTATTTCATCCATTCCAAGAGTCATTCTTCCAAGAGGTACCGTTGTTGCATAAGGACATCGCCATATCTGCTGAGTGACAATCTATTGCGGGATTATTACCCAAGATTGCCATACTCGCATTAGTCAGACGATAGCCTAGTTTCAGAACATGGAACGAATAACCATGGACATGCACTGGGTGGTTTACAATGCTAAGGAATCCCATGTTGATGAAATTTATCTGAACAATGTCCCCAAAATTCACAACCAATGGCTTGTTGCAGATACACAGTTTATCTGCTGAACAGTTGCTAGAATCGTCGCAAGCTCCGGTTACCTCTCTGGGTTGTGTCAAAGCAGAGACCGTTGGTATCTTTAGACCTCTCATATGACCCTTGAACATACCATCACTTTTTAATCCAAATCCAACGCTAACAAAGAACTCTTTAAAGATGCCATCTTTAGCCGACGGGGCTGGATTATCCGTGTTCGGAGCCTTAAGCTCATCCATGTGTACACAAGTCCATGTAGGAAATTCATCAACTTGGCAGTTTACTACCGTACACGGATCCGCTAATGTGCATTCTTTGGCTTTAGTGAAAGGTTCCACTTCCGATGCACCTTTGTACCGGAGAATAGCAAGACCTGTGTAATTTTTACTTTAATGTAATGTTTCTGACCTTATCCAAAAATTGCCATCCTCCGCAGCATTTATTATAAAGTCGAATCTTTCACCAGAATGCATTATAAAGAAGTCCGTTTCAACAGGATCTATATCTATACTGTCTGTAGCGACAAGAATGATCTTGTGGCCGTCAACTGTTACTCTATGCTCTACAGCGAAACCTCCACCAATAACCCTAAATCTATACCAGCGTCCTTTAATAACTTCAAAAACTGTTAGAGGTGTATGGGTCGTTTCAGTTCCATTGTCTGCAAAAACTCGGCCTCTACCATTAATTAAAGTTGATGTTATCGGGATAATTGACGAAACGCTACCGTCGATGAATGGGTTTGGCCCCAGTGGTTCCCCTGACGGTGTGAAAAGGCCAAGCAAAACTCCTTGTGCATATTGATCATCACCGGTAAGTCTGTTATGGTAATCTTGAATCACCATTATAATTTCCTCTATGTCATCTACTTGTTTTTCTTTCACAATGAAAGGGCCAAACAATCCATTGCTCACCTGCGATCCGGTATGTGAATGATAAAGGTACGTTCCACTTTTGTTTGGTCGGAATTTGTAAGTGAAAGTCTGTCCAGGTAATATAGGACACTGGGTTATAAAAGATGCTCCGTCCATCCAAGGAGTACCGCGCATTTCTATACCATGAAAATGCACGGACACACCATTGCTGAGCAATTTGTTGGTAACGTGAACAAGAACTTCTTGGTCTTTATAGACAATCAGAGTAGGTCCTGGCATTGTGCTGTTGAACAATGTAAGAAGCCTGTCATTGTTAGACCCGTCCACTAGAACAACCTCCTGTGGATCTACTGCCGTATGAGATGCATCTCGATACTCATAAAGTTTTCCATCTGTTTCATTGATGTATACCGGTCTTTGGGGCCCCGCGCGCATAGGCAACCAGTTACAAACCTCGAGGAAGATCTCGCAGGTCTCCTTGTTCATATCGCACACTGTTTCATGACAAACCACTCTAAGGAAAGAGAAAATGAACGATATCCAGAGTAAGTGCCACATCATTATCAATACAGGCAAACAAACAGTTAATACGAGTAGTTGTAACTATTACACTGTTTTGTCTTACATATCGTAGATTTTAAGTTCATATTTCTATCGCATTCAAGTATATCCTATGCATTCAGACAGAAATACCTAGTTTTTGCAAAATATTTTCATAGTTCGCAAAGTATGTCATCTGTTAAGGTGCTACGACAGTCATCGTTGCACTAACACCGCTAAAAACAAAACAAAACATATCCGTTTAAAGAGGGTTTACTTATGAACAGATATCAACAGTTTTATTCTTTTGTCATCTATTTAGGCGACAGGATATACAAGGTCAAATATAATTTCAAAAATATCTCATATTGTATACATTCGTTAGGACCTCACATATTGTTGTATGCTGTGTTCTTGTCGAATCAGGGCGCTTATTTCCTATAAATAGACCACAACTACCCTCTACTGGCGAATCAGTTGCCGGCATAATTGTTGCCTAAATCCCTTAGAAAACTTTTTGGCGTTGTCTACGAAAGTACTTATAGCACGTGCATCTCTTTTACTATCACTTATTAATAATTGGACGTTCGATAGCATAGTGTCATATTTTGCAATCGATGCATGTTTTTGATAATTGTAAGAGTACAAAATGGACGTTTTTAAGCATACAAAATAAATATACAAGGTGGTTTTATTTTTAAAACATGGTAACAAAATTGCAATATAATTATTTACTATTAACAAGTTTAAACAATGCAAAACAGGAAGTAACGGTCAATAATTAGCAGTTCCTTCCCGCCTTCAAAATTTTATAAACTTAGATATTTTTGATCATTTTAACAATAATTACTGTAAACTGTTTTAATACAACCAGGCATGCGAGCTTCAATTGACGTACTTGGTGTGTTATTGTTGTAGTTGATGATGGTATTGTTGATGTTGTTGTTGTTGTTATCTTACGAAATTTCAAACTGATTGTTAAAATGTCAAACTAATTCAGTAAAACACACAAACATTTGCTGTTTTTTTATGAATGACAAAAATATAACACTAACATTAAAACTACTCATGTTTTTTAATATGATGACTGACCGTTCTTTCAATCCTGTGTTGTTGCAATTGTTCGTCAGTGTCTACTTCTACATTGTCTGGAAATCGTAGTGAGTCAAGCTGGGTTATAGTGACATCGTTTCAATCAGAAATTTGCGTTAAACTAAGTTCAACGCTCAGTTTACTAAATACATGTGACTCCTTTTATACACAAATTGTGAATGACATAAGTTCGTGTAACGGCTTGTAAAGTTTGGGCGATACATTGCTTTGTGCACGTGAGTTTCGGGCTTTTGAAGTCGTGTGGTCTAAGTCGGATAGACTTTTTTCATAGACCACTCCACTTGTTCTCTCTCCTTTACATAAAATACAGGAACAGAACAAAAATAGCATTATTTAAAAATTTGTTTAGACAGTCAATTATCTATACCATACTAACGAAATAAATTCATTGAAAAATCTCAATGTTTACAAAAATCGCAAATGAATTAGTCAACCACCGGTTTTTTGCCGGTAACATTGACAGTAGATTAGAGCACGTGCTACAGTTCCGTTTAGAAACTGAATGTTGTTTTTCATTAGTAGTATAATGTAATAAAAATATTCAAGGTTTATTTTTCGCGTATTAATTGTTTTTTAATGACATAAAAGCTGGCCACCATTAAACAATTTAACAGCATACCTTATGAATAATAATTAAATCAACCAAAACCAGCACTTCTTTTATTCTGGAAATTGATCAATTATCGCTAATAAAACACCAAAACTGAACTGTCATCTGGGATAATCTCATTCTCTTACACTTTTTGCTCATCACATTCACCTCTGTTATAGCATTACATTCACCTCTGTTATATGCTAGGGCTACATTCAACTACTACTACTTTAACTTAAAAAATAGTTCACCAATTACATTTAAAATTGCTTGGGTTTCTTTGGTTTTAATAAAATGTAGCGAAGATATCTGTCATTTGTTTAACGACAAGCTTTCATATTCATATTTATGACTGTATAAAATTAGGCTGTCGAGTTATGTCAAAAATCTTGACATTGATCCTTTCGCAGAGTGTAAGGAATGGCAACTCTGCGAAGGAGATTGGGATAATCTAAGTTTTCAAAGTGGGGCAAAGGAATGTACTGTGTCGTCCTACTGTTCGGATTTTAATACAGAAAACCAAGTCGACCCATCGTCATACTGCGCCCAGTTTACATTTAGTGATCGGCGTTTAATTGGACTACGTTCTGCTCTATTGAACATATTATGTGAACTGTGATGTAGTTCAAGGGCATTTTTGGAAAACTACTTACGGTGATTTCCCTTGGTTTTGTCCGAACCGAAGCAGACGAATTTTACTTTTTGTAGTATTTGGAACAAACAGCAATTATCTGAAGGAAAATGTGATTAAGGTAAATATAATTAAATATTTAGTAAGTGTGACCGCTTAGTTTGCATGCTTACCGATCTATATGTGTCGAAAACTGCTTAAGGGCTTACCACACTCCTCCCAATCACGCTCATCGATAAAAAGAAAATTATCAAAATCTCAATAATGGCAAAATGCCGTTCAATGAAACTTTGCACAAATGAATGTTACTTTAATATAACTTAATATATCTTTATTTTGCAAACAGTAAGACACGTTAGAAAAGTAAAAAAAAAAAGCTAGACCTAAACATTTCTTAAAATTCTAATTACACAAATTCTCAAAAACTAAGCAATACAAAACATAATTTCAAATTCCCACGTAAGTGCAATGATTCTGACAAGAAAATGTTGTGTACTTTGTAAAAAACTTTCAACTACTAAAAGAGAAATCAGTAATTGTCATCCGTTTACGCGACCAGGAAGCGACCAGGAAACTGAAGGTCAAACATACTTTTACTAATATCTCGCAAAGTTTACATATGTAAATCACGAGGACGCAATAAATTGTTGTCAGTATCATATTACTCATATGGGCAATTAAAATGATGTTTTATGTTGTTTAGTTTTTGTGAATTTATGTAAAAAGAAGTTGAGGGAAGTTTAAGATCTCGCTATTTTTCTTTACTGTTCTAATGTGTCTAACCTTGTATATGATCCTTATATTAAACCCACAGGAAATAATTACAACATAGAATTTTAACTGCATTTTCCCAATGCCCTCTAACAAAATAAATCCAGACAGGACTGTGGCTACTGGCTTGACTTTAGCCGCTAGGAGTATGGCTGAGCCTGTCGAGCCTGTTCATGGACAGTAACGAACACTAAGTGCATATACTGTTACAATGTAACTCTGTCTAACCCGGTTTTGAGCGCAACAAATAATTTAACATTTATCGTCCTCAATGGCCTTCCAAGGTCCTAACTGTTAACAGTACTGACTACATGTATGCGGATTCTAAGATCCATCTGAAGTGTTTTAAACTAAATTTTTCATTTTTCGTTGCGTGCGATAAAAAGAGAGCTGGCTACCGTACCTATTTATCTTTTTATATTTCTTATTCAGTTAAAGATGATCATTCTCACTGTTACAGCAAAGCTGTTGGTAATCAATTAAAAACAAAGTACAACAATATTGATTGTCATCGACTGAAATGAGGAATCATATCTGCACGTCCTTTCATCCTGGATATGATTTTCTTCATGCCTTAGCCTACTGAAGCAGTTAATGATCTATATCACATCTTTACTCAGGCAAAGTTGCTTTCCCATTTTGATTGTGTGGAATGGAAATAGACACAAAGTTGGACCTGCTTTCAACAAGAAACACGTAGGTGGAGTACTACGTTAAATTATCAGTTCACATTTGAGACAGTTTTGAACAAAAACATATACGAGATGTTAGGGTAATGAGTATCATCTGATCAATTGCGAAAACTAAAACTCCATTTAAGATTGTCCGTCATATTCAAGACTTTGTTAGGAACAGTTACTCGGGAGTTAATTTCTATCTTTAAGCGTTAACTAGGAATGCTACAGTAGCTTAAATACTCCAGTAGTACAAAAACACGAGTTTTGATCAGAAACAATAGCAACTGTATGCACTTACAGTTTAAAATACTCAAAAGGATTAAAAAATTTTAATGCCCTCTTACTTGGTTTAGACTTTAAATGATAACATTTATGAGGAAGGCTGCATTTAAAAATCCTGATTATGGCGGTTTTTGAATTGCTTAAATTTCAAAACGAAATTTATGTCGCATGGAAATAAAACTAATGGTAATTAACATCAAAAGGAAATCCCGTGTTCGTTGTTCCATCCATTACCATCAAGATGATATTATTACAGCTTTTAATAACACCTCGAGGTACCTTGATGATTTATTAAATATAGATAATAACCATTTTCCCTTACTGGTTAATAAAATTTATCCTAAATAACTACAGCTAAATAAAGCGAACACTTCAGAAAAGCAAGCTGAACTTTATTGATCAAAATCTATCCATTGAAAATGGTTACGTAACTGCTAAAATATACGATAAAAGAGATGATTTTAAGTTTTATATATTAAATTTCCCGTTTTTAGACGGCGATGTTCCTCGTGCAACATCTTTAGGGGTTTTGTTCGCTTTTCAAGAGCTTGCAACCAAGTAAATGATTTCAATGAACGTAATCTTTGCATTATAGAAAAACTTTAAACAAGAATATCGATATTACAAATTAAGGAAAACCCTTTGCAAGTTTTATCGCCGATACCTCTTTGGTTGCACGACAGAAGCAGGTATTTAAGAGTTTATAAGGGTTTTATGGGGAAATATTTTATAAGAACTCGATTTATTTCGTTTATCCCTGTCATCGTGTTTTTGCTGATTTGACTCAAAGAGCTCTGGTCTCGGTACGATCATTGAGTACCCATCCCTCTGGCTTTGCTATGCTATTAGCTTCTTATGTTTTATATGTCTGAGCTGATGGGTGGGTTGGAGTTGTTTCACCAAGACAACTTTTACTTGTGCTTGATATGAGAACCTGTTCAAACAAGTGTGAGGTTGGTGCAACCTAGAACTTGGTTTAAAACCCCTGTGTCAATTTGATTTGCCACTGACCTTTCCAAGGCGGTAACCCTAAATCTTATCATTCTGTTTTTTCCTGGATCATACTAGTGTTAGTTTTGGTACCTGTATTTACAAACACGTACTAATTGTGCAGACCTTTTGGCCCTTTGTTTTTATACTGCTATGAAAATGACTATATGTTATCTCTTTCTACTGAAAATCAAAATACTACAGCCAATAACAACACCTGTAGGTACCTTGACAAATTGTTCAATATAGATAATAACCTTTTTCCATCTTCGGTCATCAAAATATATCCTAAGGAACTCAAGCTTAACAAAAACATAATTCAGAAAACAAGCAAACTTTTCTTGATCTATTATTTATTTGAATGGTTACTCAACTACGAAAATATAAGATAAAATAGATGATTTTGATTTTAATGTTGTACATTTTCCATATTAGATGGTTATGTAATAAGTGCAACATCTTATGGGGCTTATACTTCACAGTTTATTCGCAGATTTAGATCGTGTTACAATGTTTAAGATTTAAATGAACGTATACTAATCTTTGCATAACAGAAAAGCCTTTTAAACAGGGTTACAGGTACCACAGTACCACAATTTGGTATTCCTGTCAGTTGTTTAATATGCAGATTTTAATTTTAAACTAAAGAAAATAAAATGCAATGTTAATTTCTTTCTCCACGTCATTCGTAAAACAATTTGTTAATAAGAAAGGTTACCAGCAGAATATTCTACAGCGCTCTGCATGTCTGGTGAATAACTCTTCTACAGTTCATTGTTTTCCTTAACTCTGTTTCCGCGACAGTGGCAGGGGTTAAAGAGTTATGAGGTTTATGGGGAAATCTTGTATAAGAACCTAGAAGCTCGATCTGTTTCTTTTTTCCCTATCAATGTGTTCTTGCTGATTAGACTCCAGGAGCTCTTGCCTCACTAAGGTCATTTAGTACATTGCTTGTTATGATTTGACTTGTTTTATATGTTTGTGTGCTTTTACATACACCACTTTCGGGTTGATGGGTGGAGTTTATTGCGACGTCTGTGTATTACAAATATCTGTTTAAGAAAGGTTTCCGTTGAAATGCTTTATAAGCATAAACTGCTAGGATCTTTATAACGTTTAGGTTTTCTGAGGACGCAAGTTCAACGAACTTTAAAAGATTTGAAAGTTTCCAGTAATATCCGTTTAATATGGTTAACGTAGTTCAATAAATAATGGACACTTAAGTACAAAATAGAACCCAGTGTTACAGTGTTTTTCTGTGGTCTAACGGGATATTAAGAGGTATATTCAAAACTTCTATTTCATTTTAATGAGCTGATACTCTGAGTAAGGTTATAGTTTGATATTTTGGTATTTCCACGCAGCTTCTAGGTATTTTTATATTCTAAATAAGCAATTTGTCGATAAATAAGTCAGATGAAGATTGTAATTGGTCGTTCCAAAATGGCAGAATAATTTTCTTTAACCGTTTGCTTGAAAAAATTTAAAAGGAACCTTAACAGCTCGACTGTTCTACTGACTGATCTTTTTCTCCCCGAAAGAGTTTGTTAACAATGTATGTTAATGTCGGACTAAAGAAATTCATACTGCTTGCAGTTGAATAAAAACATAATTGTAACTGATTGTAGAAAAAGGTATCAGTCACGAGATACTACAGTCTGATTAAAATCATCTCCTGAAAACAGATACGTTGTCAGTATCTGTCGACCAGTCACTTCTATCAACAAATCAACAACCTACCGAACCAATAAGCAAGCCTTCTACAAAAGTACTAAATGCAAAAGTTGCATGATGATTGACGTAACTGCAGAAGCGTTCCTAACGTTATATTGTATGTTGTATCTGTGTAACAACAGTGTTACAAACAATGGAAAGTGTTGACAACCTGCTTAAGACATATTTTACTGAAGACAGATGTGTTGTTGTATGCGGTATTGCATTCATTTCCATTGTTGGTCATTTTGGGACCCCTACCAATAGCGTTATGAATCACGTTTCCTTTATTGAATGTTTCTAAAAATAGTTATCAAGGAAAAATACTATAATATAGCTTATACCAGGGTTGCGGGCCTTAATCAACGCTAACATTTTCTTAGATCTGACATAAATGAGATTAGCGATACTATGTTTATAAAACCAAGGATGATCTTAAAGCAGATAGTTGCGAATTAATTACTTTCCAGCTGTAACTAAATCTAATACTCTAATCAAGAACATGGCGATGCCTTAGGCAGCCACGAATCATTGGCTATCATCATATATAATCATGCGAAGAGAAACATAACGCAAAAATTAAAAAAATAAAATAATGCATTATTATAGCAGTGAAAGACGTTATTAACCGTGTCACATATTCCGATCTAAGTTCGAATAATTTCAGTCTTGTCGATATGTACATCTTCTTTATTCCACCATAATTGTTTTAAGAAATAGCAAATTTATTGAAACAATTAAGCTGTACTCAAACATCTTAGGAGGTGAGTTTATAATGAAAATATCGAAGATTTCATAGGTTTCGGATTTAAAATATATCCTGGGGACCATAATCCGCTAACATGGAATGCCGTTAATCTGAAAATACTTCTTTTAAGGTTCTATGCACATTACTGTTTGGGATGGATCGAAATCGTACTGTCGCTGGGCGGCCGCCTGCTCCTGCAACTATGAGCCCATCAGTCTGGAGTCATAAGCGGGTCCTATACTGGTACCGCACCGCGTCGATCCCGACGGAAGACTTGCTGAGGTGTTATTTATTCAATAAGTGGTTTCCCAGCCAACACTGGCTGGAAACTTGCTAAATACTAGGCTAATTAGTTTGAACAAAAATTGTCTCCATAATAATTATAACTGAGGAACAAACAAATAAGTAAATAAATAATAATGATAATCAGATTAATTCCAAATAAAGCTATACGAAAATAGTTTTTAAAGACGTTTGAGGCAGATTCAAAAGATCCCAATTGTTTACCGTTGTATATTTTAATTAAATTTTGCAAGTTTCATAAAAACCCAAGGTATGGGAAAATGCAATTATAAAGAAATGTTATAATGTTGTTTTTTTTTTGTTTTTTTTTTTAAAGTTTTATGGGGCCTTTTGTGGTACACCTCTTGCAAGAAATAAAAATCCTACATAATCTGAAAATTTTAATTTATTATTACAATTATTATTAAAGCTCAGAAGCTTACAAATAAAGCATATACATATCTTTTTTATATGTAATCAACATACATGACAATTTTTTATGCATTCAAAGGGTTTGAGAATACATGGATCTACAACATAATATTACAAAACAAGAAAGAATTTCTATGAAACAGTTTATAGAAATCAAAGCAATAATAAAACAAGAATGGCAGATTGCCGCAAAATACGCTCATCGGAGAATTTGCCATTTTTGTACCAATAGTGGGCCATAACTTTAAAGTGGCTGAAGCTACTCGGCTGGTTATCGAACCTGGTCGAGATATTATGCCCATAAACATTTTACCAAAGTTAAATGAAGATCGGTCAACAAATGTTTGAGCTATTGAGCGGCCATCGATGTGGACGCCGCTTGGACGCCCACATGCCCGTCTAGCATGGGTTTTCCTATAATAATAATAATAAGTCTTCGACAAGCGCATATGAACATGGATTGTTTGCTGTTGAAATAGGGTCAAATTGTCTGATTACATTAAATAAAGTATACATATATATATCTTTGTATTATTCATTTTCTTAGTAATGAGATGATGTATGTATTTAATTGCAAACATGATCAGATTAAAACAGATTTATTGAAATGATTTTAAAGTATTCCTTTCTTTTCACATAATTGTCTTGTATGCAAAACTACTAGACAAAACGGGCGTTACCGCCCTAGACTATGGTCAAAAATGGATTATAGCACTAAAACGAACACGTAATTGTCTAATATGAAAAATTCATAGAAAAAAACGTGCGTTACCGCCCCAAACACTGTTTCTAATTTGCATTCAAAACATAAGAAAATGAAAGGAAGGGGAATAAAAGGTCGTAATTTTCGTTAAGAATTTTATAGTAGATTTCACAAAAAGGTCCAGAAGGCTGTTAATATAGCTGTGCTGCACGCAAAACTCAATTATGTGCAGTGGGAACGGGGTGGAAAGGTACCGTAAGCATTCGAAGAGGTACCATAAGGATGCATGAAACCCTGTCCAAATTACATGCATATTGTAAGTGTACATAGTTACTAGAAAATAAATGCTTTATTGACACAGAACAGACTCACACAAAAAAGGAAATACCGTTTGTACCAGAACTCTGGAATCGCTGTTTTAAACATCTAGAAAAATGGTACAGATATTGCGAAATACTTATCCATAGTATGTAGCGGTCATCTGTCAAAATAATGTCAGAAATTTTATTTACTACTTGCAACATGTTTTGGCCTTGAAACCGAAAGTTGACATGAAGGGAGTCTTTCTCAAATTTCTTGAAAATCCATGTCAGTATTTTGATGATTTGCTACAACATATTGAAGATCAGTATATACTTCAGTTTGGTATATTGGCCATGACTTTCACAGTTCTCATGCAAACGGTTTTTCTTTTGTTGTAGTATGTGCTTGGTAATGTAGAAAATGAATTAGACTGAACTGAGCCTGCACAAGTTAAAATATCCTAAGATAAATACATTTATTTACATAAATCTAGATGGCTAGGAGTATTTTTCTCAAAATGCATTTTTAAAATTTTAGCAAGTTTTCGCCATTTGCAATGTTTGTCTCCCCTTAAACGAAAAAAAAAGTTAAAATTCATTAAAATGGTGATTAACTTTATGAAATACACATGACACGAGTGTACCAATCACTTAATATCAATAAAATATCTATGGTGATGGATTACATATTACCTGATTAATTATATATGTAGAAAAGCTAAAACTAAAATAGACTAAAATGCATACAAACAGGTTATTAACAAGAGCTGTCAGAGGAGACAGCATGCTCGACTTTTCGAATCATTTGAAACAAATGCAATTTGAAGATTTAAACAATATCAACTATGGCCATACATTCATGTGCAATCTGGAAAAATATTAACAAGTGAACGGTAAGGGAGAAATTCATTTCAAATAACAGAAATAATTCCTTAATGTACCATAAATATTAAACTGAATAGGGGAATAACTATGAAATATTTCTGAATTTGTTAGAAAACTTGTAAGTAATTTTTTATTAGAGACATTTACTTTTAGTTCAATATCAATCACTTCAGTAATGTTATAGAAAAAGAACTGAAATGAAAATATAATGGAAGTTTGAAGTTGATACCTTAAGTATTTGCAAAGTTATCGATGAAGTGCACTTAATTGAAAATATAAGTGAAACTAGAAATGTGTATATGGGACACGGATGCCCCCGCTATGCATTGTTTTCAGAAACTCAAGTGCAATGATGGGAATAATAGCATTTCAAAGACAGTGATGTTCGAGTAATTATAAGAATATGCATAAATTTGAAGATCAAATAAATTATTTGTATTTGTGGCATTGTTGTCTTCTCATTACCGAAATGTCTGTGAAGAAGTTGGTGGTAATGCAATGCAATGTCATAGTGAACATTTGTGCCAAATTTTTTTGAAATCCCTTCATTCATAAAAAAGTTAAAGCTCGAACAAGTAAATTCAAGTTTTAGCAACTGTGACCTTGACCTTGGACTTACAGGCATGGGTAATGTACGCAACACACCGCCTTGTCACGGTGAACATTTGTGCCAAGTTATTTTGAAAACCCTCCATTGAAAACAAAGTTATAGCCCGGACAAGAAAATTCTATTTTTAGTAACAGTGACCTTGACCTTGGACCTACAGGCATGGACATGGTACACGACTCACCACCTTGTCATGGTGAACATTTCTGCCAAGTTATTTTGAAATTACTCTATTCCTAACGTAGTTACAACCCTGACAAGAAAATTCTATTTTAGTAACAGTGTAACAGGCTACCTTAATTGTATTATTGTTATTACCTGTTTTTCATCTACTTTCAGTTCTAATACGAAGTGTTTCTGTTAAATTAAATTCTATTGGTTACTTGATTTTGTTAAACAACTTTTGATTGGTTTATTCTTATTGGTTGTTTAAACTTGTTTTGTAAGTAACCATGATTATATTGTCACATGACTGTGCACGGTATAAAATCCGTTGCACAGCCTGTTTTTCTTGAGTAGGACTTCACCGTCCATCAGGTCGGTGGTCTTCGAAGCCTTAGTGCTTCACTTTAATTGTTGGTCCTATTTCTGTGGGAATTATTCTCCCTTATTTTTGGGTTATTTTTCGCATTGTCGCGATGTTCTAGCTACAAAATCTATTAGGGTCTGAATTTGATAATTGATTTAATTTCAAGTATTATATTGTGACACACTAGTACTGTGAATATTAAATAACTAAGTTTTCAGTATAACATTGATTAAAAGAGTAGCACTGTGAAATTATTCTTTGTCTTATTCTCATATTTGTTGTCACTCCATGAAATGCTGTTTGTCCGTCCGTTCATTTAGGTAAAACACAGTGTCCGTCAGTCCAGTGGTCTAGTTTGTCCGTAAATATTATTTATATCAAAAAACCACTATACGATCCTTGTTATAATTCACAGAGCCTGGTACATTGGTGCCGTGCCTTAAAAATTGTGACCACGGGATTATTTCTACTTTGTTATAGTATTTCGTGGGGTGATGACAATTATAAATAAGGTATAAATAAGGTCTAAATAAATACAGTGCTATTTTAGGGTAGGACTTTATCTTTAAATAAGGAGTTTATTTAAAAAAAAAGAAATGAGGAAATAATTGTATTTTGGAAATAGGTCTCAATCCTAAAATTTAAAAGTTATATAATTGATGTAATATATGTGTATATAATATTGTAGAGACGTTATTATACATGCACGAGTTGTGTAGTGCTGTTAAACTGGTTAATTGTTTTGATAAGTCGTTGTTATAATGGCAGGGCATAATACATTAGGTTTAGCCGATGGTATCGGATCAGTTGTTTGATTAACTGTAAACATATGTCATCAGTTTTTGTTTGACTGTAAGCGTATGCCATCAGTTGTTAGTTTGACTGTAAACATGTGTCATCAGTTGTTTTTTTACTGTAAACATACGTAATCAGTTGTTCTTTTTGTTACTGTAAACATACGTCATCAGTTGTTCTTTTTTTTGACTGTAAACATATGTCATCAGTTGTTTTCTTTACTGTAAACATATTGTCATCAGTTGTTTGTTTGACTGTAAACGTATGTCATCAGTTGTTTGTTTGACTGTAAACGTATGTCATCAGTTGTTACATGTAGTTTCACTGTAAACACGTGTCATCAGTTGCTGGTTTGACTGTAAACATATGCCATCAGTTGTTGGTTTGACTGTAAACATATGTCATCAGTTGGTTCGACTGTACAAATACCTTTTGCTGGAACTATCTTTTCACTGTGTGTAAGAGCAGCACCTTTCTAGTGTGCTCGGAATATGATTTAGTTACAGTGAATGGATAATAAAGATATTGAAACAGCGGTTTAACTAAGTCGGCTATTATTAGGTTCATACTTTGTTGTAAATAAGTTTACGTATTTTACCTATAGGATTCAAAAATCACAATTCTTAATAACAAAGTTGTTAAAGATTGATGCATTTCATAAATTTAAATGAGTTTTGCATTAGCAAATTAATTTTATGCATTTAAGGTGTACATAATTATTTCTCAATACATTAGTAAATTATTATCGTTATTGTAATTTATATAAATGAAAAAGCTTATGTTGTATTGAGTACTGTTACAAATTTATTTTGAGTCTCTTTCTACAATACTAATGTAATGGAATTTAATCGTAATGATAAAATGTTTTTAATAGAATGATAATCTCCCTTCTATGTAAAAAAAAAATAAAACAAATAACAAAACTACAGTTTTAGGGGAGTTATCAATATGTCTTCATACCTTTATTATGTTAATGTACGATTATTCTTTCCAGTCATGGCTCAAGTAATGCGTATGGAGGAGGAGCGGAAAGAACATGAAAGGAAGAAAGCGGTAGATGACAGGAAGGAAGAAGACAGACGTGCAAGATGTGAACTCTTGGATAGTTTGAACTTTGTGCAATGAAGATTATTGTGAAAATTTGTAATTTTATTTAAAAAAAAACATTTTGACATTGCAGTGTTTTAGAATTTATTATCAGGCAACTAGGTTATGACCATGTATGTACACTTTCGGGGATTGCTTTAAATTGTTTTAAATTTATTGTAAATTAAAATATCTTTTTTTCCTCTTACTTTGAGGTAAAAAATATTTTAATTTTCATTAGAAGGGAGGAATGTAACAGGCTACCTTAATTGTATTATTGTTATTACCTGTTTTTCATCTACTTTCAGTTCTAATACGAAGTGTTTCTGTTAAATTAAATTCTATTGGTTACTTGATTTTGTTAAACAACTTTTGATTGGTTTATTCTTATTGGTTGTTTAAACTTGTTTTGTAAGTAACCATGATTATATTGTCACATGACTGTGCACGGTATAAAATCCGTTGCACAGCCTGTTTTTCTTGAGTAGGACTTCACCGTCCATCAGGTCGGTGGTCTTCGAAGCCTTAGTGCTTCACTTTAATTGTTGGTCCTATTTCTGTGGGAATTATTCTCCCTTATTTTTGGGTTATTTTTCGCATTGTCGCGATGTTCTAGCTACAAAATCTATTAGGGTCTGAATTTGATAATTGATTTAATTTCAAGTATTATATTGTGACACACTAGTACTGTGAATATTAAATAACTAAGTTTTCAGTATAACATTGATTAAAAGAGTAGCACTGTGAAATTATTCTTTGTCTTATTCTCATATTTGTTGTCACTCCATGAAATGCTGTTTGTCCGTCCGTTCATTTAGGTAAAACATAGTGTCCGTCAGTCCAGTGGTCTAGTTTGTCCGTAAATATTATTTATATCAAAAAACCACTATACGATCCTTGTTATAATTCACAGAGCCTGGTACAACAGTGATCTTGACCTTGGACCTACAGGCATGGGCATGGTACGGGACACACCACCTTGTCATGATGAACATTTGTGTCAAGTTATTTTGAAATCACTCTATTCCGAACGACGTTACAGCCCGGACAAGAGAATTCTATTTTTAGTAACAGTGACCTTGACCTACAGGCATGGGCATGGTACGCGATACACCGCCCTGTCATGGTGAACATTTGTGTCAAATTATTTTGAAATCCCTCCATTTATAATGAAGTTACAGCCCGGACAAGAAAATTCTATTTTTAGTAACAGTGACCTTGACCTACAGGCATGGGCATGGTACGCGATTCACCGCCCTGTCATGGTGAACATTTGTGTTAAGTTATTTTGAAATCCTTCTATTTATAGTGAAGTTACAGCCCGGACAGGAAAATTCTATTTTTAGTTACAGTGACCTTGACCTTGGACCTTCAGGCTTGGGTATTGTGCGGACACACTACCTTGTCTTAGTGAACATTTGTGCAAAGTTATTTTGAAATCCCTCCATTCATAACAAAGTAACAGCCCGGACAAGAGAATTCTATTTTTAGTAACAGTGACCTTGACCTTTGACCTACAGGCATGGGCATGGTACGCAACACACCGCCCTGTCATGGTGAACATTTGTGTCAAGTTATTTTGAAATCCCTCCATTCATAACGAAGTTACAGCCTGGACAAGAAAATTCTATTTTAAGTAACAGTGACCTTGATCTTGGATCTACAGGCCTAGGTATTGTGCGGACACACCGCCCTGTCATGGTGAATATTTGTGCCAAGTTATTTTGAAATCTCTCCATTCATAACAAAGAAACAGCCCGGAAAAGAGAATTCTATTTTTAATAACAGTTAACTTGACCTTCGACCTACAGGTTTGGGCATGTACGTGACACACCGTCTTGATATGGTGAACAATTATATCAAGTTATTTAAAAATCCAGTAAGAAATAACGAAGTTACAGAGCGGACACGATTTTGCAAGAAAATTCTAGTTTTAGTAACAGTGACCTTGACCTTTGACCTACAGGCATGGGTACTGTACGCGACACACCGCCTTGTCATGGTGAACATTTGTGCCAAGTTATTTTGATATCCCTCCATTCATAACGAAGTTAAGGGCCAAGTGTATATTTTGCTTAACACAAAATGTAAGTGAAAAAGGGGCATAATTTGAAAAATATTGGAGACAGGGTTATGGGTCTTGTTGGTTATGATGTTGATTTTGATGGTGAAAATATATTTCAAGTTTCAAGGTTATATCTCAAGTATTTTTAAAGTTATGGGCAAAATGCATATTTTGCTGAATTCAAAATATAAGAAAAAAGGGGCATAACTTGAAATATATTGACAGCAGAGTTATGGGTCTTGTTGGTAATGATGTAGAATTTGATGGTGAATATATATCCCAAGTTTCAAGTTGATCTCTCAAGTAGTTTATAAGTTATGGACCAAAGTGCATATTTTCCTTAACACAAAATTTAAGTGAAAAATGGGCATAACTTATATTATATTTGTAGCAGTGTTATGGGTGTTGTTGGTAATGATGTAGAATTTGATGGTGAATATATATTCCAAGTTTCAAGTTGATATCATAAGTAGTTTTCAAGTTATGGACCAAAGTGCATTTTTTGTTTAACGCATTTGTTTAACGGACGCCGACGCCGACACCGACGCCGACACCGGGGCGAGAAGGATAGCTCCCCTTTCCTTCGAATAGTCGAGCTAAAAAATCAATCTGCCTGTGACAGGGGTTAAACTGGACAAAAATATCAAAAGGGAAGGCAAAGCCGCAAAATTCTGTCATAATTATGAAAACGAAAAACAATTACACCATTATTTTTCATGATACAATAGTAATTATTGTAATTAAAGAAAGGGATAAGAAATATCGGTAAAATTTCATTTTATTAAATAATTTAATTAAATAATTAAATAGCATACCCCCAAAGAAAAAACCCTTCAACAACAAGGAATGCAATTCTGTAAATATATTCTTTCAATGACACACTAGAAAAGTAATAAATATTATATTTTTTTAATATGTTCATATCTGATTCTCATCCAAAGTTTTAATATACGTAGACTAAATAAGCACTCTATCACTATGCTATTGAAAAACTCGAACTTTTACACTGTCATAGGCCGAACAAAACTGAAAATAAAGTTAATAAAACATTTAAAGATATTTGCTTTCAATTGTGTAAGTTATTGTATGCATAAAAACGTCTTTCAAACAAGAATACAATTAACAGTCAGAGCAAACAAATAAAACTGTATAATAGTCATACATAATTAACTACATGTTAAGCTGAAATCACGATGAAAATAAAAAGAGAACTATAACCACAACCTAATACTTTCTTACGTACTTAAATGCAATCCTTAATCTATAATTCCTTACGTACTAAAAATCCTCTATCTATAAATGAAAACAAGTAATATGAATATTTACTTTGAATAAAAAAGATTTTTCAAAGGAATGCCGAAAATAAAAGTTCAAATCTCAGAAAGATTGGGCTATCTTAATGAAAATTATACACTTTTTGTTTATCAATGAAGGGATAGGAAATAATAATCACATATCTCATTTAACTCTTTAATTTCAAAACGTTTCGGCCATAGGCCTTCTTCAGTTGAAATTGCCACAACAAGCTTACATTTTCTTATTATCACAACATACATACAGGAAGTTAAGAGAAATGTTTGTATGACGTCAATGACGTCATAGTTGACGTCTGACGTTGCATCTGTCCCACACAGGCTTTTTGGTGCCAAATTTTTGTGAAGTATTTTTCTAATCAATTGATGATGATATATATTTAGCAAAATTTATCATGCTCCCGCCAAGTAATGTACGTTATTATTATATTATTATAAGCCGGAGATTTGCGACTTTTACATTGAGTTTACCTAAATGTTTGTATTCTGTGACAACTGGTATTGGGTCGGCTCCGTAGAAAATCCGAATTTAGGTCTCTGCGTCGCTTTTTGGTCATGTTTAAAAACGGCACATTTTTTGTCGCTATTTCGAAGAAAAGATGAGGAAACGGCGATACATGGGGATCGCTTTGTCCGTCCGGACGTCCGTCAGTCACGAAAACTTAACGTTTGCCATAACTTTGCCACAACATATTTTCTACATGTACACACAGATAATGAGTCAATAGTGTGCCTGTTTGTAAATTACTGTGTTGATTTTTCGAAGCAGTATAAACAAAGATCAGTACAAATGCTTTGTATTAATAGAATAAATTTATTTGTGAGACCTGATATTCAAATAAACGATCCTGAAGAATCAAACTCAAACTCCGCAATTCCGCAACTTTATTGCTTTTAGTTTATTTTTTTTAAACAACGTAACCAGAGTTCTTAAAGAAACGCTTTTGACTGTTAAATGCAAACTGGTCAATAACTTATGCAATACTTATAATACGTGTCTTTCTTTGAATTATCTCATCAAATCAGTAATGCAACCGTTTTCCATTAAACCAAGTATGATATATGTCGGCTGTGGTGAGAACCAGCACTCCCATTCGTTCGCTAAGGATGGGTTTACGTGTAGTTTGTCATTGTTCACAATTATTCGATAGATGATCATGTAAGACTTAATGTTTAAAGCAAGCATGGATAATGAGCGTTTAATTTTCATTAGATCTTATTACAAATAAATAGTAGTCACATCCTTAATTCTGCTCAATACTTATATTACATACGGTAACTAATCATGTAAACCATTTTTCTTGCTATTTTGTCAGGGAGGAAGATGTCAAAACAGTTGCACTGGAGAACCCGGGAAAACATTGCACGACAGAGAAACTTTTACCACTACTCTACACAGCCATAGAAGACATCAACAAGATGAATATTCACACACTGGTTGTGTACTTTTCGTGTCATGGAGTTAAAAATGAGGGACACTATTTTCAGCTTGCCTCAAAAGATGAAACATTGACAATAGGAGACTTTCAAGAAATGTTATCAAAGCTTGAGAAGGTGAGAAAAGTAATTGTAATCCTTGACCGTTGTTACGCAGAAAAGATAACACTTCCTGACAAGACGGTTGTACAAATCAACGCCTGTGGACCTGATGAACGTGCTCCTGTTCAAGCCAAAGGAAGCCCGTAAACACATTACTTTGTCAAGGGGTTGCAAGCCATGTCAGAAGGCAAATGTTGTGAGGAGGAATGCAGGTATTGTGATGATTATTGGGCAGCTAGAAAAGAGTATATCACTGTTGGAAGTTTACTGGAGTTTATCGCAAGCCATATGACAGCAAAAAGATATCCAACGCCACGATGTAAGTTCGAAGGTAATGCAGATGATGTTAAGTTGGCTTATTACACTGATGAAGAGGTTTGTCTGGACTTTATGGTATGGTCTGGACTTGATGGAAACAAAGACAGGGACACAAAACAGGTGCCGGTGACTTCTTGTCAAAACATGGATGAATTGAAGAAAAAGCTGTTGGAAAAGATTGACAACGGTATGAAATATTTTATGTCTTCTTATTATGTTTCAAATAATACAGTCATTTCGTTTAAAAAGTCCGATACTTATGTTTATAATTATTGCAAAAAGTTAATTATTTTAATAAGTCGGCCAGTTTGTATTTTGTGATTTTCAAATATTCAAGTAACATGTACGGCATTATTTAATCACCATAAATAAATATTTCTTTTTAAACTTAATATTTCGTTTGACATGTTCTTAAGAAATTTATTCTTAGGTCACATCGTGAATTTTCGACATTTGGTTTTTTCGCGTAAAAGAGAGAGTTGTAAACTGCTCTTTTTGGAATTGAAATCAAACCATTTGGAATCATCAATAAAAATTTCATTTTAATGCATCGAAATGGAACTTTAAAACTAATAATTATTAAACTGTATGCTAGAGTCAGTAAATGAGAAAATTACTTTTTATTTCATCCCTAATTCCTGTAGAAAAACGTTCTTTTACTGATATATGGTGATCAATGTGAATTAAAATTAAACATTGTCCTTAATAAACCAATTCGTAAGAACTCATTCATAAACTTTTGAGTGTGTACCTTTTTGATGAACAATATTTGTATAATTTTGTACTTAGTGTTGTTTTATTATTAATGAAATCGTAGAAAATAGGAAATAATGCGTCTGAATTACTGTTCCTGTTCATATATTAATTTAAATATGTCATTCTATTCAGTAAATTGTGTCTAGTATGAGCTGTAGTATTATTTAAATTGCTATAACCTTAAAGCAAATGTTTGGTGATTTCAAGCTTGAATATTTAAAGAATCTTAAATATTCAAAGAATTGAACAAGAATGCTGATGTAACTTTCTCTGTCATTGGTGTCAACATCAGACCTTAAGTAAGAACGTTAGCTTGCAATTTATTGGTATCTTACTAGCTACTTTTCATTATTATATTAAGTTTGCGTTTGTTTGTTTGTTGGTTTTTTTTTTCATAATTTTGGTCTTGAGTTATTCTTAGAAATTCTTCATTCATAACATTAACTAGCAGTCTCATATCCTAACTACTTCTAAGTCTACAATTTTGAAAGATAATTTCATATTGGGATACAAAACATATTAGTAAATAAGCAAGATAATTACTGAGGTAGTATGAATAAAAATAAAAAGATACTTTTCGGAAACAAATGACTAACCAGTTTTTGATTTTACAAGTACCCTGATTAGGTCAGCATCTTCCAATATTTGAATAAATTATTTTCTTTTGTTGTTGTTTTAAGTGGGAAGTAATTTGAATAATGTTGCCTTTAAAAATTTTATCTTTGTGTCATATCTTACCTTGATGTTACCAGTTTTAAGAAGTATTATTAAAATTCTATGTAGGTAAAATGTGTTTGAGTTATTTTTAATCAAACATTTCCTTACACATAACATACAGATAATATTTCACAAACTATCCGACGTGTGCCAGGTTTGTGTTTGAACTTTTATAAATAGTGATTTTTTTATATCCACCATCTATATATATATTCATACAAGAGATTAACTATATAATTGCCTGTTCACCAAGAACAGTTACAAATAAAATAACCTATCAGATGTGACACTTAGTTCCGTCTATTTCTGTGTTTTAACCAGTGACATTTTCTCGACGAATATGCAACTTTTATCATCAGTTCGTACATTTCTTTATTTTGATTTTGAATAATCATTTCTTGCAATACCTATATAGAATCTGCGAAATCTGAAATTAAAATCCCTGTGTCAGTGTGAATCGAACGTGTCGAAAAAAAGTTAGGCCTATGCCAGCCGGACGCGTAAACCACTGTGCTATCGAGGGGGATGTAATATCGAGCTCTAGCTCGGGTCGCGAAGCGACCCGAGCGTTAAGCTCGTCTTAAGGTCGCAGGAATGCCCATTCACTAACGAGTTTTTTTCGTTGTCACGGAAGTTTGCTCTGGTTACCGGCTGTGCAAAGCATAAGGCAATGTAAACACGGGAAAAAAACTGACCGGTAAAAACTTACGGCAAAGTATTGTTTTGACAAATTTTGTTTGTTGGCCTTATTTTATAAAACGCTAATTGCAAAATATCTTTAAAAATTAAAATCTATTATTCGTAAGCATTATTATCGGACTAGCATTTTGGAAAGCAAAACAAATAAATCGTTAGTTTAGAGAGTAGGTTGTCGTTCGTTGTAACCAATAGCAATACCAGCTATCGGCCATTTTTAGACTTGGGAAATCAAGATGAAAACTACTGAATGGTAGCTTGTCAGTGGATTATTAGGCCTTTAAATTCAATGGAGCATAAGGCCCAGTGACGGAAAAATCAGATGCATGGAGTTTTTCTTGAAAACAAGATGAAAGGCTGGTGAGAACCAACTTTTATGTGAAGTTGAATTGTGAAATGGGCCTCGCAATGATTGCTCAGTCACTCACAGAGTGAGACACACAGAGCTTAGCGTAGACCAGCGCCACAATTCAGTTTTGTATAAGAGTTTTTTGTCATTGGTCATGTTCGTCATTCAGACATGTGAGCCCATGGTAGTCGAAGATATTGTTTGTGAAATAGCTAAAAACTGAACCGTGACGAGGTAGGCCTATGAGATTTCTTTTATAATTTTTATAAAACACATGACACAAGAGCAAATCTACACCACAGAGTCGTTGAAGACTGATCCTGTTTTCTAAAAACATTGAAGAAACTGGCCGCCCCCGCCCTACCCCCCCCCCCCCCCCCCCCAAAAAAAAATGAGGGTCTACTCTGGGTCTACACTGCATAAACATAATGTTTATGTTTATTGTTTTAGTTGATAGATTGGGATCGTTATCAGTCTATCCACACCAAAATTTACAATCAAATACCATGGATTTGGTATATGGATTACAGTCAATAGGCCACAAACAAGTCAAATGGGCCACACTTTATTTTGAAAAGCTCAAATAGGCCACAAAAATAGGCCACATTTTTATTTTATTCATAAAGATTTTATTATCATTCTGTTAATATGTTCTATGTCAGTTTATGATGTTTTATAAAATATTTTTCAACAAGTTGCTTCATTGATTTGACATTTTGTACAAAACAACATACATGTACTTTTTCCAGATTTTGCTAAACAGCAGGGAAAACAATTGACAAAATGTTGCAACAAAAGAAAAGAACATTATAATTATTTCTTTTTTGTGATAGAAATTTAACAAAAAACATTAACATAGATAAATATAAAAATGTTTTGTATGAAAAAAATAAGTTCTATCAGAACTACAATTTACATCATTTATGTGACAATATGCTCTTTTGATCTATGACCTTAGTCTACATAAGTCACTAATTCTTGCTCTACACTAGCACAGAATCTTATATTGATGCAGTTGCAACATAAGCTGTGTATTTTGCATTGTCCAACATGGAAATTGGTTTAGAAATAAATTTATTTGTTTATTTAATATGACACCTTTGATTTTGCATTAGCACCTCTGACTGTTACTAGAAGTGTTGTAAATTGCGATCTTATATAACAATGTGACACCCTGACAAAAATGATAGAATCAACATCTTGGGTAGGTGTAGGGAACAGAGTATGACTATAAAACAAATTAATTTACTTTTTGATGACAGTCCAATTTTTATCACAGTCCAAATTTTAAAGCAAAAATGACAATCAGATAATTTTAAAGCAAACATGACAATCAGATGATGTTTTTATTTGTTCTTGAGTTTCAGGATGACAAGCACAATATTTTAGATATCAATTTAACAATGATACTATTTTTTAAAAGCTTATGTAAATCTAAAAACAAAACTAACTCTTTACAGTGTATTGTAATATACACTTGACTTACAAGTACTACCTGAAATGACTTGTGGCCTATTTGACATGATACCTCAAAAATCACATTATTATATCATGCATGAGTAAGCAAACAAATGTTAGACACACTTTTTATATATATTTGGCCAAATACATGACAGGTGTCCTAAATGTATGAACTTTCAGGTTTTATAAATTTTATAGACAATAATTTGCTTAAAGTAACTACTGATTAAAACCACTGAAATTTTAATACACAGTAATATGAGATTTTAAATAAAAGAGAAATTTACCCTTTTACTCCACAGACATGCCTGTTTACCCACATGAGACCAGTGTAGATCCAGATCAGCTGGCACATCTGTGCAATCTGATCAGGATCTGCACTGTTCACTTTTTAGTCAGAAATAACCTAATGATTTAAACATGTGAACATTGCAGATCCTGATCAGTCACCATGGATGTGCTGGCTGATCTGAATCAACACAGTTCTTCATGCCATAAAGGTGTGTACATGAAGGTAATTTTGGGTTAATCTCCACATAAATTGATAATATTATCAGTTATCAGTTGGGACCAAAATGTTTGACCAGAAAGCAGACTACATGTGTATCAAATATTAAGTTAGTGCTCATTTTGGGAATTAAAAGTGTTATATTATTACCATTATTTTCTGTCATGTGCACATTTCAATATGATTTCATAATCAAAATTTGTATGTGAGGTACATGTATAATCAAATACACTATATACAAGGTGTCTGTTTTGTTTTGTTGTAGGTTTTTTTTGCAAATTTTGTTAAATATGCATGGTGTCACTACATTTGCTCAGCATCAAAAAGTTGTGTTTTAGAAAATAAAAAAATCAAAGCTTTTATAATCATTTAAATTGTTGAAACAAAAATGTAGATTGCTGTGAAGAGGAAGAAAAACATTTTTTGCTATGTCAGTGGGTTTTTGGCCTTATTAAATACATGTGAAAATCTGAAAATACCCGTACTTGGATCTGCTTAAGCTGGACTTTAAAACAGAAAACTTTTTTTTTTCAGAGAAATTTACCTATTTTATAGTAGTGATGCCTACTTTTTTGCAATAAAAAAATACAAAATCAAGAAAATACCAACTGAAATGAGCCTCAGAACTTGAAATTCACATTTTCCAGTATATATATTACATGTATAAAGTACTTACCAGACAGAGATCCAAAGGTGGTTATGAATAATGGCATTTTTATTTCCAATTGATGTGTTCCCAGGTTTACATTTTTACAATAATCGTCAGTTCTCTTAACATTGTTATACATTTTAAAAAATGGACCAAAAACATTTTTAATGCATGATTTGATTGGCAACAGCAATTCATTTGGTAAAGAAAATAGATATAAAGAAGCATTTTGTTTCAAATCACTTACTAAGACCTGTAAAGGAGTGTTACATTATTATGGATAATCAGACTACATGACATTGTACATGTTTATTTTTAATTGATTGAGATTATTTCATCTATTTTGGCACAATAGCTGAACTATTTTTCAACTTAAATGAGTAACTCTATCATGCACATTCAAATAACTTGGCTCAATTATGTACCATATTGTCACAATATTTTTCACATAGCATCTATAGCTTCAATATCACTGTTGTTAATAACTGAAAATTCCTAAGGCATTGTCATTCCTGCAGATATTTTCAAGTGACTGCACAAATATGCCCCAAAATCTAGATGATGTATTACACTATATATTGAAGTCTGAATGTGGTGTTAATGTGATGTATATAAAAACAGTACTTTTTAGGTCTAGATTATAACTTAATGCATATACATGCAAATATATATTTTTGAATAGCATGGCACAAATTTGTGCAATTACAAGTTAGTAATTCAAGTTTAAACAAGGAAAAATTCTAAAAAATAAACTTTATATTTCAGTCAATAATAAATCACGCACAATGTGACATAATTATTAGAAATTACATGTATCAATAAAGAATTTATCAATATTCAATATTGCGTTAATCGAGGTAATGGAAAACATTTGGGTTGTAAAATTTTAGCAAGAAGCCATTATGTTTTACACATTAAAAACACAAATGTTAAGTAAAAGTTAGATTGCAAGTTGTGCAGCTGAATTCAGAGAAAGTTGATGCAGACTTAAATTCTTTCCAAAAATCACATAATTATATCATGCATGAATAGACTAACAATTGTTAGACACAATTTATTTTTTAATATTTTGGCCAAATACATGACAAAATAAAACATTATGCGATATTATTACAGCTAGAGCTCGATAAGAGGCAGTGCCTTAGTTCATATTAAGAATAGGAAAACTAGTACTTTTAACGAGTAAAATTGCATTGTAAACATCGCCAATTTAGCTTGGTCAACCTAAAAGTGGAAATGACCGTCCCTGTTGTGCAGCCTATGGTCGTTTTACACGTTTTACATACGAGAATAGTTTTAATTTCAATCAATTCCAAACGCAAGCGATGGCCTACACATGTAGTGATCATAGAACTTTAAGTGCATTAGATCATATTTATAACATTCTATGACAGGGTGGGGAATCACGTGACAAAAACATGGCCGCCAACCAAAAAATTCTCTCGGTTCGAGGTAAGTTTTTACTTGTTTCATGCTTATTCCTAGACCATTTTAAATGAAATAAACACTAAAGTACCCCGTACACGAAGACAAATTGCATAGTGTATTCCAAATTTTGCTAATTTTTGTAGTTTATGCGGTATTTCGTGTACAGTGTTTGGCAGCTTGCACTGCTCGGTGATAGGGACCTATTAGAGTACACTTGGATCTTGATGAAATCGTTCTTCTGGCAAGTTTTCGCAAGTGAGCTGATTGTTGCATGAAAAATGTGTTATATCCCGACAAAAAAATGCTTCTAGTGCTGACATATCCAGTTTCTGTATTCAACTGATGTGAAAAACGCAAAAATGGAAAATGATAGGGAACACTGGCCGCAACGTTGATGATAGCGAACACTTGCATTGTTTTGAGAAGCAAACTTTTTGCCAATCCGAGCGATCAGTTTCGAAACGGAGCGAGTCCGTTGTATTTTTTTTCAATAAAACATGGATATTTTGTTTCCTTTGTTTAAATTCTTATGATCAGCTACGAAGTTGTTAGAAATGAATATTATTTAATACAGATGAGTCTTGCATAGCTAGAAATGTAAATCTCTGAAACGTTTGCATTTATGAAACAAAGCACTAGAAAAAATACCACAATTTGTATTAAGCAGATTTTCAGTGAATGTTAACAATTATTTGATGCGCCAGAAAAATAATAAGTAAGAAAGCATGATTACAGTTAAAAATTTTATATACTCAGTACATTTAAAAATGTAGATTTTAATGTAAAGTATTTTGAAGATTTTTCCATTTTTACAAGATCTGATGCCTCAAGCAGAGTAAAGTCTTGAAAACCAGACTTACGAAATTTAATGTATCGACGTCATGATGCACGTGACTTGTTAAATTCCACACTTTGCACTTGATTTAAAAGTGTATTAAAATTTCGCAATTTTATTGCTATGTACGTGTGAGCAGTCGACACAGTAAAACATGTTTAAAGGCTTTGTGCCAATCTGTATTAATGCCACGGCTTATTGTATTGCCGTTCTTACGTTTAGAATCGTATGCGTAATCTACAGCATGAAAGGCAGGGGCGCATACAGCTGTTTTCACACTCATTTTCTTAAAACAAAACAACATCAATATTTTAGCTATTCTTGTCTTCATACATGTCGCCGATCAAACACATTAGGGATTGAGGGAAGCAATTCATTTATTCACGTGGTCAGCCACAATAAAATCTTGCTGAGCTTATGAATAGAATAAAATGCCCCAAGAACAAAGTCTTAGTAGCGTAACCTCCGTGTTGAAGGCCACTGGCTGGGAAGATGCTTCTTGGGACATTTACAAACAAGTATTTTCTGAAAAGCCTCGTCTGTCCCCGATTCATTTTGCGTTGTTTGCACTCTTGGACATATTGGAGTTATGGAGGTTTGTATTATGTTTCCCCTGAAATTTGAAGAAAAATATATGGATTGTAAATTCTATTTTAATTCAGCAGCTTCGAATAAACAAACATATTATTTAAGAAAACTTGAAAAAGATTTCACACCAGAAACTTTCTTGTAGATGTTTATTAGCCAGCTTAGGGAAAGTTATAGGCTCTTACAAAGCTTTATAACAAAAAACATCATGAATCAGTTTTTATTTGTTTGAAATCACACTGGCAAAAGTATTATTTTAACAATAATATATTTTAATACATTTAAAATAGAATTAAAAATGAAAAATGAAAAAATCAAAGATTCAGATCTTCCCAGCTAAGGCCTACAAAACGGAGGTTAAGCTACTACTGGGTTCCAAGGGTTGTCATCGCCGGGGGTGGCAATGTTGGATAAGCTCCCATTGCTTAAAAGTGCTCCCAATGGCTTGCGTAAAATATAGCCTCTGACTACCAAGTCCAGCTCCTGGCCTGCACGCGTGGCTTGTAACTAGCCCGGCGGACCTGCTACTACTAACAGGAGAAGGGGCGAAGGCGGACCTGTGGCGCCCTAACCACTGCTTCGGGTAGATGGAGCTCGTTAGCCAGGGAAGGCAGTCTGTCTAGGAGAAGGAAAACTCTTATTCCAAACCAAGGGAGACAACCCTTCCAAAAAACACCACTGCCTTGTGGTCAGTCGTTGGGTCGACAAAGGCTTTGGGAGAGGTAACCCTAATCAACCTAGAGAGTTAAAATCGGAGATGCTGGGCCATTGGCACTCTCTAACAAACCATGGCATCACGTAACTACGCTATGACTACACGATCATATGGTATTCATATGGTATTCATCGGAGTGGTCGTGTAGAGCGAAAATCACAGTCGTTTTATGACTGTCTCTAATAGTGCCTGCTCGTTAATGTGGGTTCCTGTCATCATGTCCCGAAAAACATGCTTATATAAAACTATAATAAGTATCAAAGCATTTGTGTTTGTAAAGTAAATATTCTAAGAACCGCATCGATATTTATTGCTGTCTGCAGCAAAATAATTTTTTATTATAACAATGTCTATACTATCTTATAGTTTACCAGGTTTCAAATATAAAATACATTATTATATGATATCTCGCCTGTATAAAATATATTAATATCTTACCGGTGTCCAGATTCTTTACTTCATGACTAAAAGACAAAAACATTTCAATATCTACTCTTTTGGGATTGCGGAAACCGAAAGTCGTTTTAATACTCAGAAATCGAATTTTCAATCTAATGTTGCAAACAAAACGCCCTGGTTTGTTTTTACACTACATTACACTAAAACTGGAAAAGTTCGTGTTTTGTATATAAACGTTCTAACTGTAATCATGATTTCGCACATATGTTGTTTTCTGGCGCATCACTATAAGCGCCATGTTCTCTATTTCATTTATAATCTTCAGAAAATCTGCTTTATACAAATTATGATATATTTTCCAGTGTTTTGTTTCATAAATGCAAACGTTTCAAATATTTACATTTCCAGCTAAGCAAGACTGTTTTGTTAAATAATACTTCTTTCTAAAATCTTCGTAGCTGATCATAAGAATTTAAACAAAGGAAATAAAATATCCATGTTTTATTGATAAAAAATACAACGGACTCGCTTGGAATATTCGCAAACTGATCGCTCGGATTGGCAAATAGTTTGCTTCTCAAAAATACAAGTGTTCCCTATCTCCAACGTTGCGGCCAGTGTTCCCTATCATTTTCCATTTTTGCGTTTTTTACATCAGTTGCATACAGAAACTGGACATGTCTTCACCGGTAACATTCAGTCTGTCGGGAAATAACAAATTTTTTATGCAACAATCAGCTCACTTACGAAAACTTGCCAGAGGAACGATTTCATCAAGATCCAAGTATACCCTATCACCGAGCAGTGCAAGCTGCCGAACACTGTACACGAAATACCTCATAAACTACAAAAGTTAGCAAAATTTGGAATAAACTATGCAATCTCTTCTTGTACGGGGTACTTTAGTGTTTATTTAATAAAATGGTCTAGGAATAAGCGAGAAACAAGTAAAAACTTACCTCGAACCGAGATAATTTTTGGTTGGCGGCCATGCTTTTGTCACGTGATTCCCCACCCTGTATGAAATACCAGCATATTTATGGTACTAGAAATAATAAGGGATTTTTCTAAACCAGACATTCAATGGGAAGAACTTAATAGAACAGGATATGAAAATTGTAAAAGGCAAAATAAAATGCTGGAAGCATATCATTGATGTGTTTGAACTTCACCTTACTTTACTGGCTATGATATTGAAAGTCCAAGCAAACATGCGGAAATAAAGAAGTAACACTGAGTTTCGTGAGTACTATTACAATTCCCGTCAACGTCACAGACAACAGCTAATCATAAGATAGCTTACCTAATAACGTCATAACACTTTTATATAACAAAATTATCGACCAAGACACTTAACGTACTAAGTTTGATTGAGCAAATTCGTAGGCAGTAATAAATAAAAATGCAATGTAAAAACCACATCGTCGGGCACTATGTTGAAAATATAAATTTCAATCCATTATCAAGGATGGTTTGCACATCAAATGAAGAATGAAAATGTTATAACACCATAACTTTAAATTCCGAAGAAATCCGTCCTTTTTTGTATGTTTTGTAACAATAAGTTTACATGTACGTTGCTAACGTTTCACGTTGGTGTTGCTCTCCGACGTCATTATAACACTATATGTTCTGGTTCCTTTCTTTTTGCACTTGGGTGTCTTGATAGTTTAATGGTGACTTTCCTGTATTTGCATATTTATTTGCTGAGTATACATGCGTCGTTTAAAGTCAATTATGTCAAATATGACTACGAATCATGTTTTGAACTCTTGTTTTACCAACTTATTTCATATTATATACTTGTGTTTAGCGGAAGAACGAGAAATAGATCTGTATGTCGACACGTACAGAAAAGAAAACCGGTATGAAGCATGCGATACAATTGACAAAGTGATGATGGCATGGGTTCTGAGGAAAGGTCTTATCGTTAAATTGCGAGAGGAATCAACATCAGAAACATACTTTTAACCAAACAAAGATTGGAATAAAAATATGCCACAACACTTATTGAACTGTGGCTGGACATTGCAATATTGATTGAGCATGTTATAGAAAATGTTAAAAAAACAGATTCGCACACACTCAAAATTACAAAGAATAATGTTGTTTCTCCATCCAAGGATTGACGCATGTTTTCAGTTACAAATATGATTTCTATCATTATATACGCTATAAATTTTTCGAGGCGTGAAAAATTAAACGGTCGCCCACCTTATTCCGTTTAATTTTAAAACAAATCTCCAAAATAAAAACAAATAAACTATACTTAACGAAAGTCTTGGTACTAAATGTATTGTTCTGCTTTATTATTGCCTTTAAGAGGTCGCAAACATTGCAGACGGCGAAAACTAGCTACAATTTCAAAAATGAATTTTGAGGGAAATACTTATTGCCACCTAGATTTTAGTAAAGAAATGAAATTTAGCTATGGATGTAGTAAATGTTTGCAAGCTCAATTTAGTTTAATTCGTGTTCTAATTACCAAGCACATACTAAAACAAAAGAAAAACCGTTTGCATGAGAACTCTGAAATTCATGAACAATATACCAAAGCAACTCATACCTGAAATAAGTATAATTAGAACATGAATTAGACTGAACTGAGCTTGCAAACATTTACTACATCCATAACTAAATATATATATTTACTAAAATCTAGGTGACAATAAGTATTTCCCCCAAAATTCATTTTTTGAAATTTTAGCCTGTAGTCGCCATTTGCAATGTTTGCGATACCTTAATGTATTAACAATGACTTCATGTGAACTTTGATTGTTATACAGCATAATGCAGGCTTGTAAGTATCCATTTATTTCGGCTAGAATGCAGTTTACCGGTACGGTTTACATAGAGCTCGGGCAATAATATAACTAATTTAATGCAAGCGGGGGCGTGGGGGCGGCAGCCCCCATTAACCACTATATTCTGAACTAACTGTTCAATGAATAAATGAATTAAAATGGCAGCGGGGTTATGGGACGACAATAACAAATGTTACGTACCGGTAAACTGCAGGTGTCCCTTTATTTCTGTTCTTGATTGATATTTCTATTTTTTCAGTTTCTTAAATTCTTTATTTTTCATGTTGTAACAAATGGTGTCAACAAAAGTTTGTTGCATCCTTGGCCAATTAAAGTCCCCATTATGCATGAAACAAATTGGGTAACAATGATTGTTCCACTACTTAACAGTAGATTGTATAATTTTCACATATCTAATTTAACTCTTTAATTTCAAAACGTTTCGGCCATCGGCCTTCTTCAGTTGAAATTGCCACAACAAGCTTACATTTTCTTATTATCACAACATACATACAGGCACTTGCAACTTGGAAAAGCAACTTGTTTTCAATATAGTGGTAATAGTGTCGTAGATTATTGCTTAATTAGTGATCAAATTTTTGAAAAAGTACTGTTTTTCCAAGTTGAAGATCACATACCACATTTGAGTGATCATGCTAAGTTAACCTTGAAACTTCATGCAAAATTTAGTGATAAGTCTTTCTCAGAATATAACCTGCAAGATATGCCATCAGCCTGGCAATGGAAAGATGCATCATGCATAGATTTTAAGTTAGCCTTTCAATCCATAGAAGTAAAAATTAAGTTAGACTCTTTTCATAGTGATAGTTTTACATGTGTTGATGATATGGTTGATAAGATTAACAATATTATTTATACTGTTTGTAATACATGTCTTAAAAGAAAATCTCCGGTTAAAACAAAGAGAAAAGTAGCTAAGAAAAAATGGTTTGACAGTGATCTTAACACTATGAGAAAAGAATTGATTCGTCGGAGTTTGTTATACTCCAAAGACCCATATAACCAGCGTTTGAAAGGTTCTTTCTTTAAATATAGAAAACTGTATAAAAAGTGTTGTAGGAAAAAATGTAACATCTTTAAGCAAAGCCTCATAACTAAGTTGGATAACTTGTATGACAATAATCCAGCTGAGTATTGGAGCTTAGTAAAAGATCTAAAAGAGGAAGGTCAGGAAGATGACCCAGCTGGTAAAATATCCTCGGACGTCTGGGTTAAGCATTTTACAAACTTGTTCAATGTCAAAGAAGAATTTCAAGCACTAGATCGTAAATATCAAAACCTTTTACATAACATAGAAAATAAAAAAATCGTTCACAGAGCTTGATTTTAGAATATCCGAGAAGGAAATATGTAAGTCTATTAATGTATTAAAAAATAAGAAGTCAGCTGGCCTTGACTCTATAACTAATGAAATGATTAAAGCCGGACAAAATGCCCTTATTTCTTGTCTGTTGAAACTATTCAATACCATATTGTCCTCTGGTGTATATCCATCTACTTGGAAGGTTGGTTATATTAAGGCATTGTTTAAATCCGGTGATCCCAATGACCCAAATAATTACAGGGGTATATCTGTGATGCCGTGTATCTCAAAAGTATTTAATAGTATTTTGAATTGTAGATTACAAAAGTTCTTAGACAGTGGAGTTATCAACGATGTACAAATTGGCTTTCAGCCAAAATCTAGAACATCCGACCATATGTTTGTTGTACGTGCTTTAATAGATAAATTTTTTAGTCAAGGAGCTAAATTGTATGCCCTCTTTGTAGATTTCGCCAAAGCGTTCGACTCGGTTATACATTCTGTACTTCTGTATAAGCTTTGTTATATTGGAATTAGTGGCCCGTTTTATAATATTATCAAAAGCATGTATAAAAATAATTTGATGCATATCAAAGTAGAAAAGAAGCTCACCCAAACTTTTTGCCCTAATATCGGTGTACGACAGGGAGATAACCTCAGTCCAAATTTGTTTAAATTGTTTATTAATTATCTCCCTTCTATATTTAATAGCTCGGATGATCAGGTTAGCTTGAATGATGTTAAATTTAGTTGTTTATTGTATGCAGATGACTTGTTATTATTGTCAACAACTCCAAGTGGTTTGCAGAATTGTATTAATAAGTTATCTTTGTATTGTGAATATAATGGATTGACAGTTAACATCAACAAAACTAAAGTTATTACATTTTGTAAAAGTGGTAGATTGTCGAAAGATAAGTATCTTTATTAAGGTGTTGAGATTGAGCATGTAACAACTTACAAATATCTTGGTATAATATTTTCATCATCTGGAACCTTCAGTTATTGTCAGCAGGATTTGTATAATAGAGCTTTAAAAGCTAGCTTCAAAATAAGTAAGATTTTTGGTCAGTTGCATCACAAGGTTGATTCTATTATTCATCTATTTGACCACACTATAAAACCGATTCTTCTTTATGGTAGTGAGATTTGGGCCACTGCAAATGTGAATAGTTCACTTCTAAAAAAAGCAGATTACACATTATTAAAATCATTTGGTAATATGCATTGTGATAAGTTGCATATTAAATTTTTGAAATATATTCTTGGTGTAAATAAAAAAGCCTCCAACGATGCAGTGGTAGGCGAACTTGGAAGATATCCTATTTATATTGATGCTATTTGTAACACAGTTAAGTTTTATCATAGACTTGTTAACGGTAATGTCAGTAAACTGTTGTCAGCTGCTTTTTACGAAATTAAATCTCTATTTTTAGATAATAGGTCAAGTTGGGTAACAAGTGTAAGCCACGTCTTTAAAAACTTGAATATTTCTGAATTGTGTCTTTTTAAGAAGAATATATCATCTGTGGTAAAACAAAAGTTAGTGTATTTATATAAGACCAATTGGTGCTCAAATATTTCAGAGTGTGATGGTAAATTACGAACCTATGCAATGTTTAAACAACGATTTTGTAGAGAATCATATTTCAACATTTTGGGAGATAGAAACATTAGAACCTTTTTTACAAAATTTCGAATCAGTGCTCATAAATTGAATATTGAAACAGGAAGATATAAGAAAATTCCAGCAGATCTAAGGTTCTGTAATTTATGTTCTTTTAACTTAGTTGAGGACGAACCCCATTTTTCAATGTCTTGCCATAGATTTGAAGCAGAAAGAAACCGCTTTTTTGATAAAAAAAAATATTTTAATAGTAACTTTGAAACTTTAACTAGTGTTCAGAAATTTGTATGGCTTATGTCCTCAGAAGATTGTGATGTGGTCAATAGTTTTGCTTCATTTTTATACAATATATATAACAAAAGAACAGATCTCTTAGAAAAATCTTGTTAACAACTGATAGGGGAGGATAACTTTTATACATGTATAAATAAATAGGATTGTTTGACTACCCTTTAATGCTTAATCTGTAGTATGTTAGACCATGGGTTGATAATAAATTTTTCTTGGTCAGTTATGCATATCCTGTGTTCATTGTGTTTAAACCAATCCGAATCAAGCTTTTGTTATGTTAATATCCTTAGTTTGATGCTATTGCTCATGTACATATTTATATTGTGATTAATATGTCATGTATATGACCCTTGATTGGAAATAAATATATTCTATTATATTCTATTCTATGCTACAGGAAGTTAAGAGAAATGTTTGTATGACGTCAATGACGTCGTAGTTGACGTCTGACGTTGCATCTGTCCCACACAGGCTTTTTGGTGCCAAATTTTTGTGAAGTATTTTTCTAATCAATTGATGATGATATATATTTAGCAAAATTTATATTTAAAGGAATATATATATAAATAAATTACATAAATAATACATTACATTACAATTAAAATGAATTATTATAACATTTCATGATTATCACTTTAGTTGTTGAAGCAGTGAAAGCCACAGTCATCTAGATGCATAGTAGTCTAAATGATGATCAAATGATGATAATGATGATGATGCTGTTATTGATGATGATGATAAGGATGATAATAATGTTGATGAGAGTGGTGCTGGTGACAATGATTTAGTGATCATGATAATGGTTGGGGTGACGATGATGATGATGATGATGATGATGATGATGATGATGATGATGATGATGATGATGATGATGATGATGATGAAAAATGAACTTTAAGAAAAGCAGTATGTATTATGATCCTCATTTCCAAGCAACTTGTGACATGGTGATGATGATGATGATGATGATGATGATGATGATGATGATGATAATAATGATGACAGTGATGATGATGATGACGATGATGATGATGATGATGATGATGATGATGAAATTTACTTTCTTACGTACTTAAATGAAAGATAAGATTTTCCTTCCCCGGTAAAACATGTAATAGCGTATGTTAATTAATTATGGAGCTGTGACATTGACCTTCACGATAGCGACCTAAATTTTGCGCGCGACACGTCGTCTCATTATGATAATCATTTCTGTGAAATAATTTTAAAATCCGACTTCAAATGACAAAGTTATAGGCCGGACACGATGTTGCTACAAGGTCATGTTGTGACCTTCACCTTCAAGGTAGCGGCCCAAATGTTGCGCGCGACACGTCGACTCATTATGCTGATCATTTCTGTGAAATAATTTTAAAATCCGACTTCAAATGACAAAGTTATGGACCGGACACGATTTTTTGCTACGAGGTCATGCTGTGACCTTGACCTTGAAGGTAGCGACCAAATTATTGCGCGCAACACGTCGACTCATTATGGTGATCTTTTCTTTGAAATAATTTTAAAATCCGAATTCAAATAACAAAGTTATGGGCCGGACACGATTTTGCTACAAGGTCATGCTTTGACATTGTACTTCAAGGTAGCGACCTTAATTTTGCGCGCGACACGTTAACTCATTATGGTGATCATTTCTGTAAAATAATTTTAAAATCCGACTTCAAATAAAAAAGTAATCCGCCGGACACGATTTTGCTACAAGGTCATGCTGAGACCTTGACCTCATTATGATGATCATTTATGTGAAATAATTTTTAATTCAGACTTCAAATTAAAAAAAAAATAAGTGCCAGACACAATTTTGCTACAAGGTCATACTGTTGTTTCACCATCGTGCCATCGTTGTTTCACCATCGTACCATCGGTGTTTCATCATCGTACCATCGTGCTTTCGTGTTTTCGCCATCGTGTCATCGTGGTTTCACCATCTTGCCTTCGCGCTTTCATCATCGTGCCATTGTACCATCGTGATTTCACCCGATCGTACCATCGTGTATCGCGGTAAAGGGAGATAAAAACATTTCAGTTTGTCCATACGGAACACCGAGGATATACCCAATGTCGATCTTTTTGTCGCTATAAGGCTTAGACATATGAGCTTTCATCGGCATGAATAGGTTCTAAATTGCAGGTCCGAAATATGTTGTTTATATAGCTTGAACATTGTTTAATAAGTTAAGAAAACCATAACAACATTAAATGATACCTATTACATAAACAACTCGAAACTAGGAAGTCAGTTTAAGAATTCGTCAAAATTAAATTCAAGATGTGCATGCTGTTGTTAACTTAATCAATTTTCAACCGACGAAATAGAAGAGTTTTTGTCAGAAAATTATCATAAACTAATGACTAAAATATGAAGATATGTAATTTAACCCTCTGATAAAAATGACACCATCTTTTTAAGCAATGAAGGGAAACATAAACTAATAAGAAACCTAGAAAAAAAATTAATCTTTCCCATCATAAGCTTGTAAACAGTCTTTTCAATCCAGCTATTTGTCACAAATAACTTGGTGACATTTAAAATATAAGATTTTTCCTTTTAAAATGACTTTACGGGACTTGCCATAAATTATTTAAAAGGTGGTTTAAATCACATTAAGATTATGCATAAAATGTTCGCTTTTTGCAAAACAATCTATGTCTGCATCCGACAAATACATTCTAACTTCCGCATTTATAAACGTTCAGTCTTTCCAGTGAAAGAAAAGATCGACAACCCTACACATGTCAGGTACATGTAAACACTATTACAATCCATGTTCACCTCGCATGCACGACTATCGTATGTTCTTGATTATAAGTATCTTGCATGAGTGTGAGCCGAGTTCCCACCAAAACAGTTCGCCGGAGGTGACAGATTTTTCTATCTTTACCGAATGTCCCATGCAAGATACTTTTTCTTGCATACCTTTTACAGTTCATATCGTTTGTGTAACGTAAATTTTGTTTCATAACGATGAAATATTGACGTTAGCATAAACCTTATTTTATAAATGACGTCACTAACCTGAATAAATTACGTCCGATACTTAAGACGTGACGTCACTCGTGTAGTACGCGAACGTTTTCTTGCATACCAGATCAGGTCATCCGGTGATTTCACCCGTGTAGGAAATTTCGATCCTACACCCCCCCGTGTAGAATGAGTCACGTGAGTGACGTCATATATTCAAGTTATTGACGTCATTTATAAAAAAGGTTAGCGTTAATGTCAATATTTCAGCATAAGGAAAATAAAAAAGTTTGTATACATACATAGAAATGTTATAAATAATAAAAGGTATGCAAGAAAAAGTATCTTGCATGAGACATTCGGTAAAGATAGAAAAATCTGTCACCTCGGGTGAACTGTTTTGGCGGGAACTCGGCAGAGCCTCGTTCCCGCAAAACAGTTAACCCTCGGTGACAGATTTTTCCATCTTCACCTCACACTCATGCATGATACTTATAATCTTTTCCCTAGGGAAAAGATAAGATTTTCTTTCCCCCGTAAAACACGCGGAAATACTTATCCGGTATGCAAGAAACATCACTTAACAATTTGCAATGTTAATCTATATATAATGGTTGAAATAATTTTTGAGCCAATGACACTCCAGTATTTTTCAAATATTTCGAACCCTAATTCTCTTAAAGTCGCGCGTCTGAAATGTGTTTATTATAGGTCGATTTCCTCCATAATATTGTTTGAACATTTATTGATAAACATGTCTAGTTCGTTTACGATCTTCTACAGTGTTCAATGAGGCGTGACTTAGAATATCTGAGGAAAAGAAAATCATTTAAATATTTTAGCCGTGACTTTTGGCTTATGATAATCGACTTAAATTGCTTAATCCCTTATTTCATAGATACGTCTGTTATCACAAAGGCGGCCAGTTTAGATCCATATCACCCATCAATTCAATGTCATCTGATGGGTATTTGCACTTTCCATTTTTTTGTGTCACAAATAACATAGTGAATCTAACAACGAGAAGTGTCGGTCGTGCTCAGACGAGATGAGCCCGTTGATCGGATATAAACTATTTTGCCATGCTATAAAAGATTTATTATGAAGTAACAGGTAAAATGGAACTTCCACGGATGAACCCTTGTTTCTCAACCCAAGGAAAGGCTGTTACACATGTTTTTATTCCTAAGAGTCAATTATGTTAACATGGTGTTTTCAGAAAACGAAATGGCATATAATTAACTTTCTAAAATATTCTCTCAGTATTTGTTAACGGGATATTGAATGACAAAGCTACTTTTGAAAGTGAATTATGAAATTTCTTTATCTGAAAACACCATGTAAACATAATTGACTCTCGGAAAAAACCCGTGTAGCAGTCTATGCTTGGGTTGAGAAACAAGGCTTCATCCGTATAGTGTATACCCGGATCAACGGGCTTTTCCGTTTAGTCTGAGCACGATCGACACTTCTCGCTGTTAGATTATCTAGGTTATTTGTGACAAAAAGGGGAAAGTGCAAATACTGATCAGATGACATTGATTTGATATGTGATTTTTTTTCCAAAACGGTCGCCCATGTGATAACAGACTTATCTATGAAATAAAGGGATAAGCAATTTAAGAAGATTATCATATGCCAAAAACGTTTCCTCAGAATTTCTAAGTAACGCCTCCTTTAACACTGTAGAAGATCGTCAACTGCATTGTCATTGGCTCAAAAATAATTTCAACCATTACACTTTTATATTGTAAATGCCATATTTAAACAGGTGTTAAAATCTCATGGATATTTTTAATGAAGAAGAAATAGATGAAAATGGAACTTTGAAAGCCACCGAACATGACAAATATGAAAATACTGCAGGCTGTGTTTTATTGAGCCTGTTCATGGGCAGTAATGGGAATGCATTTTACTGTCCACGCCGCCTAGCCCCGGGTTGAGCGCAACTCAGTAATTACACCAATAAATAGTACAATTTCGATCCGTTCCAAACGATGGTATGCATATGGCGGTGAACATGGAACCTTCGAGGTATTTTCAGATTAATACCATTCCATGTTCAGCGGCGTATGGTCCCCAGATAAAAGAATGGGTTTGCCCTAAACGAGAAAACAATGGGCGGAACTAAACAAAATAAAATTTTGACAAGGGATCTTAGAATATAAATCCTGCATAGCACAGACGACGCCAAAGGCAAAATATAAAAAGCAGGAAGTACATGTATATCCTTGGGGGGGGGGGGGGGTTTGAACAATATCCAAATCTATATTGGCTGGGATATTGAAACCACCTATCTATAAACTGGCAGATTTATTAAAACAAAAGTAATTTAGAAGTACTATAAGCATAGTACGTAACGACCTTCAAAGAACGTAACTGATAACAGCACTGATTTAATGTACGGGGAGACTTTTTACAGCCGCCACAGGGCACAACGCTACTGTGATATTGAAGGCTTGATTGAGCCTGTTCATGGGCAGTAATGGGAATGCATATTACTGCCCACGCCGCCTAGCCACCAGTTGAGCGCAACTCCGTAATTACACCAATAAATAGTACAATTTCGATCCGTCCCAAACGATGGTATGCATATGGCACTGAACATGGAACCATGGGATGAGGCAGAATACGAAAAGATGTTACAGACTTTGCTAAAGTAAGCATGTTCATATGCCGTAAAAAATGAAAGTTAATCTCGACGCCAATTAGCCCCGGATTGTGCTTATTTTGACTTAGTCATCGTTAATTATTTAATCTTATCGCCTTCAAGATGAAATTAATCATAACGCATGATACTGCGAATGTTGTTTACTGTTTCTTGACTGTGTGGGGAGGCTGTTTTTCTGAATGTGGCGATTCCTGGTATGCATATTTCACCTTTTTTTTACAATTGGTAATCTGACATGAAAGCTCAAAATAGGAATATAATTACCTGTTGCACTTACATCAAAAAGCAAGTTTCAAACAAAAACCAGCACAGATATTCATACGCTTCAACAGGAAATAATAAAGACAGTCTAATTTTACTGATATTTTGTCACTTTTTTAATTAAACGTAATGATGTAAAATATTTTTGCACTGATGACATTGCATTAAAGATGGAATTTTCGAACATTTATTCTCATAATGTTGTTTTAATTTTTATTTATTGTTCATAAATATTTTTGTCCAATATTTATAGTGAACATGTCTAGTTCGCTAACGATCTTGTGTAAGTAGGCGTGACTAACAATGTCGTAGGCAGAGGAGAAATATTTAAATATTGAATTTAAAAAGAAAGGTTACCAACATGATATTTTACAGCGCTCTGCTGGCCTGGTGATTAACCCATCTACAGTTGATCATTATGCTTACCTCTTTAAGTGCACGGCGGTGGCAGAGGTGTAAGAGTTTATGAAGGTTTATGGGGAAATCTTGTAAAAGAACATAGAAGCTCGATTTTTTTGTTTCTTTTATCCCTGTCATCATGTTTTTGCTGATTTGACTCCAGGTGCTCTGGTCTCAGTAAGATCATTGAGTACCCGCCCTTTTGCTTTGCAATGCTATTAGCTTCTTTTTTTATATGTTTGTGTGCTTGGTGAGAAAAAGACAACTTTTAACAAAAAAAACTTAACACAAATTTTAAGTGAACAAGCAAATTCGTTGAATTTATATCCCCCGCCGAGTACTGGTTATTACTAACACAACAGCTGAAGACATAGGGCTTTATTTAGATTTTTATCATGGATGGCAAGAACAGTAAAAACAACTTCAGATGGTGAAAAGGGTTGGGCAGCTAACCAGAATATAAAAATGAGACGAAAAGTCTTCAAGTTGTTGAAATGAAGAACGCAGTAGTAAAATTATAGCACGGTATTTAATAGAGGTCTTTCACATTGTTACCTCCCCTTAGCGCTCTCTAAAATTGAAGAGCATATTTAGTCGATAAATGCACGCGAGGGGGCATCGTTTACTATTGTTAATATGACTAAGTGATTATAAAATTAAGAAAATGTTGATTAATCATTTCAAATTTATAAATAAGTAAGTTCAGTCAAACAACGAAGAATAAAAAAAACGTTATGATCATTTAAAAGCACATCAGGAAAGTTTATGCGCATTTTAAACATTGTTTATCGCGGTATTTTCTGGACGCGAGTATCCAACGGATTTGTTTGGGTTTTTTATGAAAATACACACGTGAATTGTGTTTACTAAAAATAAATCTGTATAATTGACAATTCAGACGAACATTATCGGACATTTTACCGTTTTACGGCATTTTTTTGTAACGCTATAATTTATAGTGTAATGAGACATAATTATATTCTGATGTAGCTCGTCGGCGACTAGGTTGATATGTGTTTTGCTTGTTTTGCTTTTGAGAAAAAATATTACGTATTTACATAATAGGATGATTCCAGCTACAACCCGAGAAATCGTTAAATTGATTGAACCAAACGAATATTGCCGGACGGCAGGCCAACCAAAACCTATTAAAAAAAAATCCAGAGAGTTTTGTTGTTTTTTTTTAATAAAAACTATTTTGATGTTGAAGTTCGTAATTGTTGTCGCTGAAGCTTTTGAAATATAATATTTTCATTTCTGTTTAAAATCAAAATGACCATGGACCAAAACAAATGAACGGGACTGCGATATTCAGGTCCGAGTTTAGTTTTATGACACTTAGCTGCTGTGTACATGTGTGCCCGAGGCAGCGTGTCACTATCACGTAATTTCTCAAGAAACAGGAAATTTTGGAGCCGTGACCAAGACCAAGTTTCTTAATATTAAATAATATAATTGCAAAACCCATTCTAAATTCAGTTAAATTTATGTTTCATTAATTATCCTTTTCAATATTTTTAAATCCTGAGATTTTGCCTGAAAATCCTTAGATCCGGAGAAGAACCTTACGGTCCGGAGATTTCAGATAAAATCCTGAGATTTTTGAGGTCTGCGGACATTTTATCTTCTTTCTACATCATTCTCGTAACACGTAGATATTCATGAAATGCGACTTAAACTAATGTCTATTGACTATGGCTGACGATTATATTAAAAAAAAAGATGTTTATAATAACTTGAATAACTTAATAAGCTTAACGGGCGTTGAATACAACGACGAGTATTCAACGCCGATACATTGCTGAATTCATCCGTTTACCTCCAATTTAGAGAGATCATGTAACATAAAATATATTTCTTGAATTAAACGCATTTTGTCAGAAAAACTCGATACGCTTATATATGTGTCTGTGGAAAATATACAGTAACGTGTAATCCACAATGTATTTGTTTTCATATAAGACTTCCCGATTCAAAGTGGCAACCACGTCTTTGATTGTTTTACGCTTTTCACAGTCAAATCTTGCCGACCAGACGTTTTAAGCCTATTATATTCGGAAATTCTAAAACTCGAATTTATTATGCTTTATCATAATTATTATTATAATTTATCATTAGCTTTAAGACGACACCGTGATCATATCTGTTCATTCTGTTAGCAATGACACAGTTAAATGCCCCCTCACTTGTCGGTTTAGGATAAAACCAATATTTTCCGCACCTAACGTGGCGTACGACGCATGCGCACAACAATGTGAAAGACCTCTATTGAAATCCATGCAAAAGTTGCATAGAAGTAGCACAGAAACGAATACTACTCTATAGGCATAGTGCATAACTTATCAAAGGGCCATAACTCTGTGTTAAACGATCAGACCAGAACAAGACAACAATATGGGCATCTTGTCTTGGTATTGATGGTTTCCATAGTTTCCTGCTTATAAATAGCAAGGAAACAAATACTGCTCTATATACCAAATGCATCACTTATCAAAGGGCCATAACTCTGTGTTAAAGGGTCTGACTGAAACAAGAAGAAAATATGCGCATCTCCTGTTTGTATTAAAGGTTTTCAGAAACATACATTGAAATCAATCTAGTAGTTGCAGAGAAATAGCGCAGAAACAAATACTGCTGTATATGCATAATGCATAAGTTATCAAAGGGCCATAACTCTGTGTTAAACAGTCTGACGGGAACAAGACGACAATATTAATATCTCCTTTGGTATTGATGGTTTCAAAAAAGTTTCATTGAATTCCATTCAGTAGTTGCTGAGAAATAGCCCGGAAACAAAAACTGCTATATGTGCATAATGCATAAGTTATCAAAGGGCAATAACTCTGTGTTAAACAGTCTGACCAGAACAAGATGACAATAAGCGCATCTCCTCTCGGTATTGATGTTTCCCAGAAAGTTTCATTGAAATCCATCAAGAAGTTGCAAAGAAATAGAGCGGAAACAAATACTGCTCTATATGCATCATGCATAAGTTATCAAAGAGCAATAACTCTGTGTTAAACAGTCTGACTAGAACAAGACGACAATATGCACATCTCCTATTGGTATTGATGGTTCTCAGAAAGATTCATTGAAAACCATCTGCTAGTTACAGAGAAATAGCACGGAAACGAATACTGCTCTATATGCATAATGCTTAAGTTATCAAAGGGCCATAACTCTGTGTTAAATGGTCTGAACAAAACAAGACGACGATATGCGCATCTCCTCTTGGTATAGATGGTTTCCAGAAAGTTTCATTGAAATCCATTCAGTAGCTGCAGAGAAATAGCGTGGAAATGAATACTGCTCTATATGCATAATGCATAAGTTATCAAAGGGTCATAACTCTGTGTTCAACAGTCTGACCGGAACAAAACGACAATATATAATGCATAAGTTATCAAAGGGCAATAACTCTGTGTTAAACAGTCTGACTGGAACACGACGACAATGTGCGCATCTGCTATTGGTATTGATGGTTCTCAGAAAGATTAAATGAAACCCATCCGCTAGTTACAGGGAAATAGCGTGGAAATGATTACTGCTCTATATGCATAATGCTTAAGTTATCAAAGGGCAATAACTCTGTGTTAAATGGTCTGACCAAAACAAGACGACGATATGTGCATCTCCTCTTGGTATAGATGGTTTCCAGAAAGTTTCATTGAAATCCATTCAGTAGTTGCAGAGAAATAGCGTGGAAATGAATACTAATATTAAGTTATTAAAGAGCAATAAATTCCAGAAAATTTCATTGAAATCCATTCAGTAGCTGCAGAGAAATAGCGTGGAAATGAATACTGCTCTATATGCATAATGCTTATGTTATCAAAGGGCCATAACTCTGTGTTCAACAGTCTGACCGGAACAAAACGACAATATGCGTATCTCTTCTTGGTATCAATGGTTCTCAGGAAGTTTCATTGAAATCCATCTGGTAGTTGCAGAGAAATAGTGCAGAAACGAATACTGCTCTATATGCATAATGCATAAGTTATCAAAGGGCAATAACTCTGTGTTCAACAGTCTGACTGGAACAAGATGACAATATGCGCATCTCCTATTGGTATTGATGGTTCTCAGAAAGATTCATTGAAACCCATCTGCTAGTTACAGAGAAATAGCACGGAAACAAATACTGCTCTATATGCATAATGCTTAAGTTATTAAAGGGCAATAACTCTGTGTTAAATGGTATGACCAAAACAAGACGATGATATGCGCATCTCCTCTTGGTATAAATGGTTTCCAGCAAGTTTCATTGAAATTCATTCAGTAGTTGCAGAGAAATAGCGCGGAAACGAATACTGCTTTATATACATAATGCATAGGTTATCAAAGGGCCATAACTCTGTATTGAAATCCATCCGGTAGTTGCAGAGAAATAGTGCGGAAACGAATACTGCTCTATATGCATAATGCATAAGTTATCAAAGGGCAATAACTCTGGTCTGACCGGAACAATACAACGATATGCCCATCTCCTCTTGGTACTGATGGTTCCCACAAAGTTTCGTTGAAATCAATCCAGTGGTTGCAGAGAAATAGAGCGGAAACGAAATTCGGACGGACAGCGTGACACCGTGACGGACGGACAATGCCAAAACAATATCCCCCTCCCGATTTCATCGGCGGGGGATAAAAAGGTGTATTACTTTGGCAAAATACAGTGAGGGTTTATGAATCTTGCCCTGATAATTGGTATTGTGATATCAGACAACTATAATAAGTTTCAAAGCTCTACCTTGAACGGTTACTGAGAAAAAAACAACAACAAAAATTTAACCAAATGTTGATGACCACCCGACCACCTGCTCACCCAATTACATACACGAATCTAAACCAACATTTTTCTTAACAAAATCTGGTCAAAATATGACTAAAATCATTTCCTGAATTATATTTCAGTGATCTTAGTCCCAAGACAACAAATAACTTTGTATGTTTGGAAGAAAAGAACAAAAGAAATTCCAGTTCTGATATTATACATATTTATTATACATTATACACATATGACCACATTATGATAAATTTACTGAACTTGGCAATATACCTAATATGCTATAGAAAAACATAAACTTAACAACAACTTATCACAACATTATTTCAAACAGAAACTAGAATTCGGTGTTCCGCCGAACACATGTGTCGCCTGCTTGTGAAAAGTTGAAATGTAGGCCTATGTTTTATCATACATGATAAAAAGATGTTATTTAACTTGCATTGCAATACTGCAAAATTGCTAATTTTAAATGATCAGTTATTATCTTTATTGTATATTTCAGTTATGAGCAAAATCAGGTTTCAGGTTAAAATCATTCAAAGGAGCACAACTAAAAACAGATATAACTTCATTTAAACAGATGCCATGTAAATTATTGTGTCAAAAAGAACAAATACTTTCCAAGTTAAAGGCAATTAAGTTTCAGGTTAAAGTTAATTGAAAAGCGCATAACTAAAAAACATTATTAATCAGGAGTTATCATTCTCAGTGTCATAGATGGCTTTGTGAATGCACATGACAGATTTCAAATATTAGGTAAACATTACAAGTACTTTCAATTTTATAGGCAACGTTAAGTACCACATTAAAGTCATTTAAATGGGCATTAGTTAAAAAATAGTGAAACACGAGTTGTCATTCTTGTTGTCAAAAATGGATAAGTTCATGCAGATGATATATTCTAATTGTTAAGTTAATAGGGCTAGGACTTAAAGTTAAAGGCAACATAAAGTTCCAGGTTAAAGGTCATTTGAAAGGGGCATAACTAAAAAATACTGAAACAGGAGTTATCATTCTTGTCGTCACAAATGGCTTTGTTCATGCAGATAATATATATCAAATAGGACAAGTACTTTCAAAGTTATGGGCAACATTATGTTTCATATTAAAGTTAGGGGACTACCAAACGACGGCACCGATCATGATGACGGCACCAGACAATAGGATCCCTATGTGTGTACCTGATATCGCAGGCGACACAAAAAACTTAGTTTTAATGCATTACATTCAATTAAATAATAGGATATACAGCTATGTACATCTGACTGTGAAAACATCCAAATTAATATCTGTATTTTTGCAGATACAGCTTATTTTTCATGAAACAAGTGTTGAATCAGATAAGCCAGCACATGCATTTGAATCTAAAGCAGTTGTCTTGAGATTTATTAACATTATTTCTGATTAAGAAATGAACAGTGTAGATCCTGATAAGACTGCAGGTTGATCTGGATCTACACTGGTTACACATGGGATAAAGCCATTTCCATGCTGTAAAGGTAACCATTTACTCAATCTGCTACCAGTGTAGATCCTGATAAGACTGCAGGTTGATTTAGATCTACACTGGTTACACATGGGATAAAGCCATTTCCATGGTGTAAAGGTAACCGTTTACTCAATCTGCTACCAGTGTAGATCCTGATAAGACTGCAGGTTGATTTAGATCCACACTGGTTACACATGGGATAAAGCCATTTCCATGGTGTAAAGGTAACCATTTAATCAATCTGCTACCAGTGTAGATCCTGTTTAGCCAGCACATCTGTGCTGTCTATTCTGGAGTATCACTGTTTGCTTCTTGGTCAGAAATAACTTAATGAATCCAACTGCGAACAGTGTAAGTCCAGATCAGACATCACAAATGTGCCAGCTGATCTGGCTGCTCACGAAATATAAACTGATGTAATAGATAAGTACTTATTTAACCATGGCTTGATGTACGGTATTTAGTGTGTTCAAGTAGATCTGTATCAGGTTTAGAACAAATATAATTTTGATGAATAATCATGTTCTGTCATGTGTGATACATCACAACTAAACAATGCTAAAATGTCTGTAAAGAAATGGAATAATATGAACAATTAAATTCTTAGCCCTTTAATACTGTACTCTATGGTGACATGTAGATCCAGATCAGCCTTCAGATCTGTACAGTCCAATCTGGATCTACAGTAGATGTCCATGTGACTTAAATGATGTGATATGGATCTGCACTGGCTACACATTGCTATCAATTGATATTTGATGGTTTTCATTTAGGTATGGAAAACAGTTGGGTTGTTTAGCCCTTTCCTTCATAAATACGCATCCATGCCGTCTGATCAGAATCTGCACTGGTCGCATTTTGGTCAGAAGTAACCTAACAAAATCAATTAGCGAACAGTGCAGATCCTGATCAGATGGCACAGATGTGCCGGTTGATCTGGATCTACACAGTTCACCCACACAATTAAGGTGTATCTATGGAGGAAAGGGTTACAGTGTGTGAAGCTTGAAGGGCTTCACAAGTACTTTAAAAAATCCAACTGTTTTTCATACTCAAATGAAAACCATCAAACATCGATTCAATCCTTATATTTACACACATAAATACTCTCTTTAATACAAAAATTATAAGAATAATTTGTGATATTACGACTTTTTCAAATGGCTGTTGGAACAGCAACACCGACAACAAAGTGAATGACGGCACATTTTTTCGCAGCAACTCATGGCAAAACGTGTATGCTGGGCGATGTCACACATCAAAACATTGTGCAACCTCCAATTAATTGTGAACAGTTCTACTATAGTCACGCCTTTCAAATTATTATGTCACACTGTTTACCATCAGAAATTATGATTCGACAGATGAAAAAGATTTCATCGTAGAGGACAAAGTTGAAGTGTAAATATATGAAAGTAAAGACTAAAACTTCCCACAAAACCCTTTTATGGATACCAGTAAAACAAATGAGTGAAAAGCACCTTTGTTTTCACTATTACAGCTTCAACTGCTAACAAACTGCCATAACTATTAAATATTTTTACTGTTATACCAAAACCTTTGTTCTTGATTTTATTTAAACTTTAGGCACATAATCAACTCATTACTTATAAAAGAATGTTCATGTATGGCAAAACACATCTGATCCAATATTAAAACACTGAATGTTTGGTTTACTTGAATGTTAAACTTCTCTTGTGTCAAGTTCTATAAGGTTCATGAAAATATCAAGATAACATTTTTTAATTCAGAGTCTACTTATAGCTGATTAAATCTTGATGTCCTCAAAGACTGATTGTTACCAACCTTTCTTAAAAGTACAGAGAATGATTCTAAATAAAACAATTTATGTTTGGTTTTGTTTCTAGTCATAGTTTTATTTGGTTCACAAAAAATAAAACTTCTCTCAAAAAATCAAAAGATAATAAGTTTCAGCTGTAATTTTTAGTTTGTTAAATCTTGATGTCCTAGAAGACCCATGTTTACAACATGTCTTTAGTAGTACTGCATATGATTCTAAACTACTTATTGATGTAATACTCCAAAACTTTTGGTGTGCATCTGAGTTTCAATTTTTTATCAACATACATATTATTATTGAGAAATATATGTTTCAAAAATTAGTCTTCCCATTTTTAAAGGAAAGGTACAGCCTTCTCAATTTATACTGTATAATTATACATGCTTTCCTGTGCTACTTGACTCTAGCTGTCAAACCAACGGATGTTACTATGAGGCCCTTCTGATTGTTAAACCGCATGCGTGTATGAACTTAGTAAAATGATATTTTCACCATCAATGTTTGCAAATTATCACCTAACCATACGGGCATTTCTTTTGCTTTTTAAATTCCATGCACATTCTTAAAAAGATCGCCATTTCTGGTTATTTAATAAGTTATTGATTGTCCTGTTCACTATACAAAATGTACTATTACGGATTTAGCTGTCGGGCCTCAATTTTAACACTTCAGTAAATACAATAAAAGCTGTTTTACAGTTACTTGTCTTGATATTCTCATGCATAATCTCTATCAAAACATTGACCGTCAACTAAAATTACTGATGTCTTTAACTGTCCACTTCTTAATGAACTGTGATCTGCAATTAAAAACCTTGTGCTATATCAAAATGCTTTTGATTTCTGGACAGAAATTTATATGAGCTGAGCTAAATGTTAGAATGTATTTACAGGATATTGAAGTCACTCTACAAATGATGTCATGCAGGACAGTGGAAATATTGCTTGATGTACTTGTGCAAGAATAAGAAATAATGTCAAAAAAGTAACAATATGAAACAAAATTAAAATCTGAAATTATTAACATTGTCCAAACTATCTCCCAACATTTCCATATGAAACTAATGTTTCTTCTGTTTTACCAGGGGTGAGGGTTGACCATTTAAAATAAAAATTGTTCAGTAACAGGCAAATGTTCTAACTCTTGCATGAGACAGCACAAAACTTGATCTGGCCCCTAGACCCCATACTGCCACACTGTTAATAAATGCCGGATTGGCCTTCATAAAACAAAACTGGCCTGTGACTCCATCCATCATATGTTATCTTCTAGCGCTACACTGATCACATATAGATAACAATCCAGTCTGTCCAGCAAGTTCCTGGTATTGCATGTTCTTCTTTTCAATTCACTGTCCACACTGGTCACAAGAATACAACTATCAAGAACAATACTAACTACACGTGTTTCAGAACTCCCAGTCCTCATCAAAATGTAAATCTTCCATCTCCTCCGCCATATCTTCTACCGCTGAATCATCTGTAAAATACACAACCATTTCTGATCTAATTAAATAAACCTGCTTGTCCATGAGAGTATTTACCTTTCCTCCATATATATGCTTTTTTACGCATGTGCGACCAGTGTAGATCCAGATCAGCCAGCACATCTGTGCCGTCCGATCAGGATCTGCACTGGTCGCATTTTGGTAAAAAATAACCTTACAAATCATAACGCAAACAGTGCAGATCCTGAACAGATGGCATGGATGTGCCTGCTGATCTGGATTTAAACTGTTTGGTCACACAATTAAGGTGTGTCTATGGAGGAAAGGGTTAAACTGTACATTATCATTTTTATTTTAATGAGAACATTATGTTATTAATTGGAAAGCACAAAATAAAATTCAGTTATATGGACGGAAACTGAGGAGATCTAATGCAGATCTATGGAACCTTACAATTTAACTATCGTGTAAAAGTATAGCATAAAAGAAAATTACTTGTTTCCTAGACCAATTCTGGATGCAAATTGAACCTAGGACCTTGCCCCAGTTTCATAAATAAGTTTAGCAAACATTATTCAGTGAATAACTCACGCTTTATACTTTTTCTTGCATACTTTCTATTGTTCATAACATTTGTGTAAATTCATACATCAAAATTTTGTTTCCATATGCAGAGACATAAACAAATATATTTCTAAATGATGTCACTTAATCAAATACATGACATCAAGTTCTCAATGACGTCACTCAAGCACTTGTAAGCACTTGAACGGTATCTTTTCCCTTAGGAGAGATAAGATTTTCCTTCCCCGTAAAACATGCGCACTCATTGATCCAGAATAGAAGAAAATGCTATCAAGTATCAACGTATTACCTCTTGGCAGTTTGGAAGCATCCAGTAAAGGGGTGACAGGGTGCAGGAGCTGTGGTAACACAGATGTGCTTCTCTTCCGCAGATTCTTTAAGAACGGATGATTCAACAAACTGCCTGCAGACGGTCTGAATAATGTAAATATATATCCAAATAAGATTAACAGAATTTTATTATTAAATAAATTATGAAAACTGTTTATTTCTTTGTTTGTACCAAAACATAAGCAAAGAAAGATGATTTGGGTGTTGTGTCTTGATGGTCACTCTGACCATAACCTTTAAACTGTTGACATCAAAATCAATACAGGTCAGTTATTTGTCAAACAAGTTTGGGGACATGCTGTCTTATGATCAGCCAATATAACAAGTTATATAAAGAATCTATTAATAATTCTCAAGTTTTTGATAGACAAGTTTTGGCCTACTGACACACTGACCAACATGCCAACCAAATGACAGACTATACTGTGGTATCATATATGTTTCGCGGTGGTTTAATTTTGGCGTATGTAGCGCTAGGGAATATGCGCAAAATCAAACCCTAGCGATATCAAACCATCAAATATCTTGTCTTATTAGAAGAATACAAGTGCGTGAATTTAAGCCCTTGCAAAAATGTCACTTAAGTCATTTGCGCGAAATTTGATCCGCGCGAAATTAAATGATACAACAGAAACTAAGATACCCCTCTTTCTTCAAAGGTATCCATAATAACATTTGTTCATAGGGGGATCATAATACAAGGCATATGAAGCTAGCATACAAATTTTAAAGACATTTTTCCCATAAGATCCTTTGTTTTTTTTAGAGGCAATGTTCTGCACTTGTAGCTTCATTTTAACTATTATTTAAAAACTTTTGATTTTTTGTGTTGTTTTATTTTCAAACATACAACAACTAAATTAAAAGCTATGAGTCTTTTTTTTCTAATTTAAAATTGCCGACATGTGCTTACTTTACCTTTGATTGGGATCTCTCTCAAGACAAAGCTCAACAAAATGATGAAAGTTCTCCGAGAATGTTCGGTTATAGGCATAGCCTAGAGCACTGTTCTTCTGTATTGAATTGGATACATTGTCTATACCAGAATCCTCCGGGACATCTGTCAAATATTATATTTAATGTGAGTCAATTTATATTAATCAGCATGACATTTTGTGCCACATGTATTTAGTTACAGTGGGATTTTGACTTTGTGGTTTTTTTTATTTTGAAAAATCACAGCTGCATACACTTCCATACTTTTATTTAGGATTTAATGTTTGTTAATTAATCTGCCAACAAAATTAGAATATTAATAAATCTGCAGTAACTTAACTGCCTTCCATTTAATATAACACATAAAAATAACACTGGAAAAGGTATGACTATATTTTGTTACTTTAATTTTTTATAAATTTTATTTTTATTTAGTAACAGACTCAAGGAATTTGAGTTTGGTAACACACTTGTCAATACCAACAAGTTAGTGACAAACAGACTCGTCTATTCTTTTTGGACTTCTTAAGAGACTCTTGAATACCTAACAGAATTTGTGACGGACTTAGATGTACTTACCAGACTTTTTGAATGACTTTGACATACCTACCAGAGTTGGTTAAAGAATCAGGGTTATTTGCCAGAGTTGATGAAAGCCCTGGGGATACCTACCTCAGTTGGTGAAAGAATCAGGGTTATTTGCCAGAGTTAAAGAAAGGCCCGGGGATACCTACCAGAGTTGGTGAAAGAATCAGGGTTATTTGCCAGAGTTGATGAAAGGCCTGGGGATACCTACCAGAGTTGGTTACATTCTCATCCGCTGTCAGATCAGCTATGGTTGTGGCATCTGCTAGAACTGGTTTTGTACCATTCAACTTTTCCAATAACATCTGCAACGAAAAAATGCAGTTGATTAAAATATGACTGCTATAATGCTTAGGCATTAACTCTGAAGGATTAACTTAAGTCAACCACTGATTAAACAACTTCAGCTAACCTATATTCAAAACTGCGCCCAGGATCTTAAAAAACTTCAACTGAAAACTAGTCTACAATTACAAGCATCTGATCAGTTAAAACTGAAAGTTCAGTTCATCAAGACTTGAGACAAATACTTCAGTTTTTCTGAATTAAGGTTTTGATTTTATTTTTTACCTATTTAGACCTTTAAACCCTTAGTGTTTCCTTGACAATGGTTCTTGTCTTATCAAGGTGAACATTTGTGTACATTTTAGTTGGATCCTTTGAGATGTTTCTAAATATGTTCTAGAAACCAGACTGGTGACAGTATGGTGGACAGAGAAGGTGATCACTATATGTACCAGATCCCCCGGGAACAAGGACATAAAAACAGACTGAGCCAAGTAAAACTGATTTAAAACTTTTAGAGCTACCATCAATACTATTATTAAAACTTTTGTATGAAACCTAAAAAAGATCTGGTCCAAAGGTTATAAAACTGAGATTAGTACCAGTATCAAATCACAAGCATCTGATTGGCTGAAATGGCGACTGGTTGCCATTTCAGCCAATCAGATGATAGAGATTTAAGACAGGTTTCCATTCTCAGTTTTTTTACCTTCAATCCTGATTTTCATACACTACAGGCAACAAGAAATTTTCCGACAGATTTGTAACTATACTAACCTGTGTGGCAGGCATGTCAGTAAAAGGTGCGTAACCATTGGCCAGCTCACATGCTGTAATCCCCACACTATATATGTCCGACTTTGTGTCGTAGCCACATAAATTCTAAAAAACAAAGGCATACTGGAGTACATCATTAAACACTTTCGAGATTTTCTACAAAGGAAATTTCGGCAGCTTGAAAACATTAAGAAAAAGACACAAACAAATTCTGCAGTATTTAAAGTCTTAATGCTGCAAGAAAGTCTTTTTACTTTGCAATGAAAAACGTTAAGCTTCGGGTGTTGCTACAAAAAAGCTACAAAGAGGCAAATCACAAACTATTGAATTGTGTTCAATATTTTACATGTGACATCGTGGCACATGTAGTTTTTGTCAATATTTGCTGCAAATGTCACTATTCCAACAGCCAAGTTAAAGCCATTTTTATAATTTCTAATTTTTATATTTCTAATCAGTATTTTGATAAAAAATTGGAACATTAAGGAGTGTAAATATAACAAGAGCCATGTTAAACATGGTTAATCCCCCCACCGGAAATAAGTTACCTGAAGGTTGTATGACGGAATGAGATCATTTCTAAAATCCGTCTTCACCTTTTGTAGGGGGAGGGGGGGTGTGGGCTTTGGCGAGGGGATAAAACTGAGAAGAAATCTCATTGTAGGTGGTTAAATTGGGACAGATGGACAGAGACCATTTCTAAAATCCCTCTTTGCCTTTGGCAAGGGGGACTGGGGGCTTTGGCAAGGGAAACAACTCAGAAGAACTCTTGTTATAGAAAGACTTAAAAAAGTAAATGTAATAATGTGTGTTTGCAGTTTGAAGAAAACCCCTAAAAATAGGCAAGGTAGAGTTATTGTTCTTACACACTGCATTACCTACCAATGTGCTCTGTCAGTGTATGAAATTTGAATAAAATCCCTCAAGTAGTTTTGAAGTTATGCTCCGGACAAAATTTATCAAGTAAATATGATAAAGAGGAATAACTCTAAAAATAGGCAAGGTAGAGTTATTGTTCTTGCACACTGCACTACCTACCAATATGCTCTGTCAGTGTATGAAGTTTGAATAAAATCCCTCAAGTTGTTTTGGAGTTATGCTCCGGACAAAATTTATCAAGTAAACATGATAAAGAGGAATAACTTTTAAAATAGGCAAGGTAGAGTTATTGTTTTTGCACACTGCACTACCTACCAATATGCTCTGTCAGTGTATGAAGTTTGAATAAAATCCCTCAAGTTGTTTTGGAGTTATGCTCCGGACAAAATTTATCAAGCAAATAGGATAAAGAGAAAAAACTCTAAAAATAGGCAAGGTAGAGTTATTGTTCTTGCACACTGCACTACCTACCAATGTGCTGTCAGTGTATGAAGTTTGAATAAAATCCCTCAAGTAGTTTTGGACTTATTGTTTCGGACGGAAGGACGCACGGACGGACAAGGGCATTTCTAATATCCCCCTCGCCTTTGGTGGATGGACCAGTTTAATGATTTTTGTACACAGAGCAAATAAAGAAATGTACCACTATGTAATGTCTATAAATGACTGAAAATTTCACAGAAATTATAGACTAATCAGTACATTTTAGGATCTGTTGTGAGTGAATTTTACTGTGTTAGTAAAGCTATAACAACTTTGCCTGAAAATATATTGCATTAAATAGTTGTACAATTAATATCAACCACTACTGAGATATTTAAGTATTCCACGCTGAACTGTGAATAGGCAGCTTCAAAACAATACACTAAATATCAGAGGTAATGAGTTACTACAAATTTCAATTTCAATTACTGGTAGATATTGACCCAGCGAGACACATCGGTAAATATCTGTTGAACTGCAGCACTTCAGAAGACGTTGACCAATCAAAAGATGCTGTATTTTACTTCCAAACTGATTTTGCTGTCAATGAAATTTTTGCCACTGTGGGTTTCATTCCCCTTGCGATTGTTGAAACAATAACAAAAGTTGGGGCTTAAATTAAAGAAACCTATAGGCCTGATTAACAATGAACAACATTCTACCAATTATACTTCCTTCAATACTTCTCAATGAAACTATCAGTCACCGCGCATCATGTTTGATGTTTTGGCTGCAAGCCAAAATCTAACTGAAATCGAAATTTGTAGTATTTTAGCTATAATAGCAGGTTACTCATGCACCACACTTATATGTATTCTCTCGGCAGAATTTCAAATTACCTGCTCTAGAATTTCTGGACTAAACCAGCAGAGCATCTTCTGTGGGTTTTCTGGGTATTCAAACATTGTTTTCTTCCATTTCCCGTGCTGGTACTGATGGATAGCGTTCCTCATACCCGACAGACACACCCTCCCCGCTGCCGATATCAATATATGACTAGCCTTCACTCCTCTGAAAATAAATGTACCTTAAAGTTAAACAATTAACAGGTGGAGAAAAGTGCCAGAGGGGTGACAGCTTCCGTTTCCTGATGGGGTCAGATGCAGGGGGTGGTGCTCAAGAGCTGAATGTTGAAGTCCCATTATTAACATTTCTTTTGCTTTTTGTTTCACTTATAGTATTTTTGTGACTGCTTTAATTGCATGGTCTAAACAATAAATCTGTAATTATTTTGGTACTTTCAAACTAATGTGATGGTTTTGGATTCAGTATTACTGAATATTTAATTTATTACTACAAATTTTAGTTGTTAAAATAGTTAGACGAAAATAAATTTACCGGTATAAAAACTTACAAAAATCTGTTTGTTTTTCAGAAGTAGTAGTTTGTTCTTTGCATTTTGAATGCCCCAAGTCTTGATCAACCATTTCCTCTAAATATATGCCTTTTTTGCATGGGCAATAATGTAGATCCAGATCAGCCAGCACATTTGTAGTGTCTGATCAGGATCTACACTGTTCTCTTGATTTCTACACTGATCTCTATAATTTTTTAGGTTAATTCTGACCAAAAGTGAACAGTGCAGATTCAGATAGGATGGCATGGATATGTAAAAATGCGTATAATATAATATGAAGGTTAAATTTTACGTAACAACATTTCTTTTGTATGTTTGATTGTCTGGTATTGTGACCTGGTGCCGTCTGTCCATCATAACCATTAATAATGTGACCAATAAGAACTTATGTAGACTTAAGTGTACCTGTGTATAACTCCTCTATAGTGTAGATAATCCAGTGCACTGAGAATGTCCCTTAGAATGTAAGCTATAGCCTGCTCAGGAAGACCGCTGGTAAAGTAGGCATGCATCAGATCTCTGCAGGATCCTGACAATATCAATACATTTAAACTTTAATACACAATGTCAAATGCGGCACATCACAGGAAAACATGTCTTCATTGTTATTTGTGGAGATTTTAGTTGTTACCGTACTGTGGTATCATTATATTTCGCAGAGGTTTAATTTTTGGCGTATTTCGTGCTAAGGTAAATGCGCAAAATTAAAACCTAGCGAAACCATATCATTGAATATCTAGTCTGCGCAAAGTTAAGCCCTAACAAAAATATCACCGCAAAATTAAATGATACAACAGTATTTGGAAAGAACTTGCAATTAACTATTATTTTTCTCATAAATAAATAGTGATCTTATCACACATTTTAACAATATGTTATTTTTACATAACTGATGTCATCTGCTTGACATTATTTCAAGGACTGACAAAGGTATCTGTTCCTGTGAAGCTCCCCAAATCAGATAGATTTTCAATTCTAAATTGTGAAAACAAAACATATTCTCTTCACTCCATAGGTATGGCTCAAATCCCATGTGTGACAAGGGTCCAAGATCATAAAACTAAGTTTGGAGATCAGTCTCAAATCTCAAGTATCTGATTGGCTGAAATGGCGACCAGTCGCCATTTCAGCCAATCAGATTCTTGAGATTGGAGAATGATCTCCTGATTAAGTTTTATGATCTTGGGCCCAGTTTGGATCCAGTTCTGTCTGCAAAGTAGATCAAGATAAGATGGCACATCTTTGCCGTCTGATCTGGATCCATACTGGTTGCTTCTTAGATAGAATTAACCTAAATACAGTTGAACCTGCCTTAGCAACCACTTGCATTGAACAGCCACCTGCCTGGAACAGCTATCTTGAATATGTACTAAATTGCAGTTTGGTTCATACTTTTATCTGTCTATAACAGCTGCCTGTGGTAAGCAACCACATTTTGTCACTCCCTTTGATGGTTGCTTCAGACAGGTTTGACTGTAATCTAACAGTGAACTGCATAGATTCTTATCCGACTGCTTGGAAATTCCAGCTGTTCTGGATCCACGCAGTTTGACCATGGGGTAACAGCCATATTTACTGGATTAAAGAGTTGGTAAATAAATAAATTGCAATACTGCTGGATGTAACACACTTTGGTGTTCACATGATGACATAATACAGAACCTAGTTTTATAGTGTCATAAGTTATTACCATAGGCCATTAGAGGCATGATGGTCCAGACTTCATTATTGTGTACAAATGATGTGTAATATGGCAGGATGTTATCATGTTGCTTCTGGCGACACAGCACTATCTCATTCTGAAACACAGAAAATACATCACTGTATAGTTAATTGGATCATCTCAAAAGTGCTGACTTCAGGGATTTCTGTTCGAAAATGTCCTAATTATCTGTAAATTATTTTTTTGCTGGATTTTTTTTTCTTCCGAAAATATTTCTGCAATTTCATTCTAAGACAGCAGAAAAGAAGAAATATAAAAGGTATGTCTTTTAAGTTCATGGATCAAATTGCCAAAAAAATCCACAAAAAACCTAACAAATACTCATTAATTTAAAGTATGCTTATAACCTGTGTTAAGAATTTCTGACTTGATAACCTAATCTGCAGCATTGGAAATTTTATCGGGGTCTTCAAATCAATTTATTAACAGAGATCATCAACTGTAAGCTGGGCCCAAGATCATAAACCTGAGTTTGGAGACCAGTCTCAAGCATCTGATTGGCTGAAATGGCCACTGGTTTTAGTTTTATGATCTTGGGCCCTGGCTAACAGTTCTAACCTGTAAAGCAGTGACATCGACTCCTCCTTTATCTAGGTCAACCTGACGTATGGCAACATTGTGACCTGACGCTATGTGCCGAGCTACAGAGATTGTCGCGGCATCATTACAACCTTTACCTAAAGACAGAAGAATATTGTTACAGTTTCATACAGCCTTTGAGTACATACAGAATAAGACTGTATATTTGGTATAAATGGTATAATTTCAGTTCTTTACTATAATAAGACATTGACAAGGTATAACTACAGACTGTTATTTTATCAAAGTCAATCAGACCTTGACTATTGACCTACAGACCTTAAAATCAATAGTTGCATTTACATGAGATGACAAACCTCCCTACCAAATCTGATGAGAGTATGCCAAATCGCTCTCAAGTTATTGTTTGGACTAGGTTGGTTACAGACCGACCATCACATGCCAAGCAACATACCCCTGCTTCTTCAAAGGCGAACATAATTTTAAAAATGCTGTTTGTTAGAAAATGAAATACAAAGTTGTATTCTTTCACCTAAAACAATTATTTGTAACAAAGATCAATTATACAATACCTATAGTAGTGTAGATGTCGTACTGAAGGGGTTCATTGCCATATTCTAACATGATATCTGGGAAGTCACCTTTTGATGATGCCTGGCTACCTACAGGTGAAGTTGCATTCTCCTACAAGTATACTACATTTTAAACACATTAAACAACAGAATTTAAGTCAACAACATTGTTTACTTAATAGCAGTAATAACAATAGTAACGCAATAATAGTAAATTAATGAATGGTGTAAGAATATCATATAGTTGCAGTATCATATACTTATGCCAACAAGTATGGAAAATTACAATGAGAACACATAAAGTAGTTATGCCATTGCTTAGAACAAGTCAACTGTAGTGATAGAGAATCAGAGCACCACACTGTACGATATGGATTTACAAATTTGACTGGTACAATTCGCGTGGATATAGGCTATACCATGCTAAAATCATTCATGGGTATATAATTAAAACTTTTGAGACCCTACAGATTTAAACATACATGACTTGTGTGCAAAAAATTACATTTCTTTGAATTTCAGGGTCCAAGACTGTTGACCAGTCATAAACTCTAGCTTATGAATGGTCATTTTGGCGAGTGCTTTCAACCAATCAGCTATTCGAGATTCTGAGCCCATTATCTGAGATCAAAAAGCCAGAGACTGAAGACAAGTTTCAGATCTCAAGCATCTCATCAGTTGAAATTAACTCTTTCCTTCATATATACACATTTTTACACATGTGCAACCAGTGTAGATCCACTTCAGCCCGCACATCTGTGCCGTCTGATCAGGATCTGCACTGGTCGCATTTTGGTCAAAAATAACCTAACTAATCACAAAGCGAACAGTTTAGATCCTGATCAGATGGCAAGGATGTGCTGGCTGATCTGGATCTTAACTGTTCGCCCATGAAATAAAGGTGTGTCTATGCAGGAAAGGGTTAAGTCTCTAAATGGACTAATCAAAAGCTAGAGTTTTCTGATCCTGGCTCAGGCGAGAGCATTCACTGTTTACAGGACTCATGTATTTGACAAGAATTCATCGTCTGTAGAGCAAACAAAAATAACAAGAAGACAGAAATAAGTGTTACCTTAGATTCCTGTTTTTTGAAGTAATGTTCCTTATCATATGGTGGTGAGTCAGTTGGGCTAGATACTTTTTCTCTGGATCTACTGCAGTTCTGTAATATAATATTTTATTTGACTAATAACAGCAAAGGTAGACCTTTACTACATTTTACAGCATAAACAGTTAACACTACTCCACAGGTATGCCTTTAATAACATGGGTGACTAGTGTAGTCTGATCTAGATCTACACAATTCACTTGTATATCATGCTCAGACTGCACACATTTGCTGGCAGATCTGGATCTACACATGTCACCCATGGGATTTGAGCCATTTCCCATGGAGAAAAGGTCAATATTAAGTCAAAGTAGTGAAAAGGTCTTTCTTCATTTTCCATGGAAAGATATGGGAAAATTGAAAAGCACTGAAAACAGGGTTTTGTCTTCAAGGAGTATTAACTTAAAGGTATAATATGACTTTCACCTGTGTTTCTAGCAGCACACAAGTCAAGCTCTCTGAACATTATAGATCCATTACCTTTAGTCATCTGCCAGTCTGCACTTTATGTATATCACTGATATTAAATACACAGTTATGATTAATCCCTCAGTTTATATTTATTCAATTAATTCCTTTTTAGAGAAAATAAAATACAAAGTATCAAAGGTAATATTTTTGGAAATACCGTTTAAATCCACCAAATTATAAACATGTACTATATTTCCCCAGAAGAACTTAAAACTTGTAATTTAAAATCCTGTGTCATTTCTGTATAGTTAATTTATGACCCATATAAAAAGCCTTTTGACAGCAAAATACTGATAAAATCAGTAATATAACACTTGCATATATATTTCAATAAACATGTTCTGTTGACATATTTATACAGTAGTTCTTTCAGATACAGAGCTAAAGAATATGGTTTAGAAGTGTTTTACTATGCTGCAGAATGTTTTTGAAGGAATTTGACAACAAAGTTATCTTATTCTGTTATGTAAGAGAGGAGTCATATATCTGGGCTGTAAAAGCCATTTACCTGTGCTTTGCTATCCATTTATACCTGTGATGTCAGAACCATAGAACATGCTGGATTTGTGAGACATTTATGTTTTAAATTTTATTTCCTGCTTTAAGTGATTATCATTCATGCTTTCATTTTTTTCCTATCACTTATAACTAAACTCTTCCCATGGTATAGTTCTACTGAGCCCTTATAGACCTTCTTCAGACTGCACTATATAATTAACTCTTAACACACAGACAAACTATCACAGCAATTCCAGAGTCCAATTCTTCCAATCAGGCCTTGATTATATAATGGATGCTGCCATGTTTTACAACATGGCCATGCCCATACTCCCAAAAAAATATAAATGTCCAATATACTCATATGCACATTATTTATTCCAAGGTAGATACTGGTCGAAATGTCTGACACTGTGACGCTTCAGTAAAAGTTTGTAGCATGGTAGGGATAGCCTTTTCATAACATGTTGGGGGATAGCTCAAGGGTTGTTGTAACAGGGTGGGGATATCCCATGGCTTTTATAATAGGTTGGGGAGCCCAAGACATGTTGTAGCAGGGTCTGGAGCCCAAGGTTTGTCATGGCTTAGTGGGGATAGATCAAGGCTTGTTTTTGCAGGGTGGGGATAGCCCAAGGTAACTATTAAAGCAGTGTGTGGATAGCCCGAGGCTGGTCAGAGCAGGGTTTTGATAGCCCAAGGCTTGTCATAGTCAAAAGCTTGTAGCAGCAGGGTGGGGATAATCCAAGGCATGTCATAGCATGGTGGGGATAGCCCAAGACTTGTTGCAGCAGGGTGGGGATAGCCCAAGACTTGTTGTAATTGAGTGTGGAGCCAAAGGCTTGTTGTAACAGGGTGTTGGAGCCCAAGGCTTGTTGTAGCAGGGTGGGGAGCCCAATGCTTGTTGTAGCAGGGTGGGGAGCCCAAGGCTTGTTGTAACAGGGTGTTGGAACCCAAGGCTTGTTGTAACAGGGTGTTGGAGCCCAAGGCTTGTTGTAACAGGGTGTTGGAGCCCAAGTCTTGTTGTAACAGGGTGTTGGAGCCCAAGGCTTGTTGTAACAGGGTGGGGAGCCCAAGTCTTGTTGTAACAGAGTGTTGGAGCCCAAGGCTTGTTGTAACAGGGTGTTGGAGCCCAAGGCTTGTTGTAACAGGGTGTTGGAGCCCAAGGCTTGTTGTAACAGGGTGTTGGAGCCCAAGGCTTGTTGTAACAGGGTGTTGGAGCCCAAGGCTTGTTGTAGCAGGGTGGGGAGCCCAAGGCTTGTTGTAGCAGGGTGGGGAGCCCAAGTCTTGTTGTAACAGGGTGTTGGAGCCCAAGGCTTGTTGTAGCAGGGTGGGGAGTCCAAGGCTTGTTGTAGCAGGGTTGGGAGTCAAAGGAATTTGTTGTAGCAGGTTGGGGATAGCCCAAGGTTTGTCATAGCTTAGCGGTGACAGACCAAGGCTTGTCGTAGCAGGGTGTCGATAGCCTGAGGCTGGTCAGAGCAGGGTTTAGATAGCCCAAGGCTTGTTCATAGTCAAGAGCTTGTAGCAGCAGGGTGGGGATAGTCAAAGGCTTGTAGAAGCATGGTAGTCAAAACTTGTCATAGCATTGTGGGGATAGTCAGGCATGAAGTAGCAGGGTGGGGATTGTCAGACGCTTGTAGTAGCAGGGTGGGGATTGTCAATGGCTTGTCATAGCATGGTTGGGATAGTAAGGCATGAAGAAGCAGGGTGGCGATTGTCAGAGACTTGTAGTAGCAGGGTGGGGATTGTCAATGGCTTGTAGTAGTAGGGTGGGGATTGTCAAAGGCTTGTCGTAGAACTATATGGATAGTTAAAAGGCTTATTGCAGCATGATGGGGTTTCTCAATGGCTTGTAGTAGCATGATTAGGATAGTCAGGCATGAAGTAGCATGGTGGGGATTGTCAGACGCTTGTAGTAGCAGGGTGGGGATTGTCAATGGCTTGTCATAGCATGGTTGGGATAGTAAGGCATGAAGAAGCAGGGTGGCGATTGTCAGAGGCTTGTAGTAGCAGGGTGGCGATTGTCAGAGGCTTGTAGTAGCGGGGTGGGGATTGTCAATGGCTTGTAGTAGTAGGGTGGGGATTGTCAAAGGCTTGTCGTAGAACTATATGGATAGTTAAAAGGCTTATTGCAGCATGTTGGGGTTTGTCAATGGCTTGTAGTAGCATGATTAGGATAGTCAGGCATGAAGTAGCATGGTGGGGATTGTCAGACGCTTGTAGTAGCAGGGTGGGGATTGTCAGAGGCTTGTCATAGCATGGTTAGGATAGTCAAGGGCTTGTCATACCTAGGTAGTGATTGTCAAAGGCTTATTTAAGGCATGTAGATCATAGTGAGACACTGATTATTGACACCAGTCCAACCTAAAGACAAACATCTAACCAAGCCCAACCACCAGCCCAAAGACAAACATCTAACCACGCCCAACCATCAGCCCAAAGACAAACATCTAACCACGCCCAACCACCAGCCCAAAGACAAACATCTAACCACGCCCAACCACCAGCCCAAAGACAAACATCTAACCACGCCCAACCACCAGCCCAAAGACAAACATCTAACCACTCCCAACCACCAGCCCAAAGACAAACATCTAACCACGCCCAACCACCAACCCAAAGACAAACATCTAACCACGCCCAACCACCAGCCCAAAGACAAACATCTAACCACGCCCAACCACCAGCCCAAAGACAAACATCTAACCACGCCCAACCACCAGCCCAAAGACAAACATCTAACCACGCCCAACCACCAGCCCAAAGACAAACATCTAACCAACCAAAAACCATGGTTTTTCTTTGAAAAAAAACTGGTTCAACATATTGTATAAAGAATAACAATTCAATTATCCGTTCACTAATACTCACATTTTCATAAACCCCTGTTAACCTTTTACTCCACAGATATGGCTTATATTCCAAGTGTGACAGAGATCAAAATTAGTTTGCAAATGTAAGCAGATTTTTTATCAGGATCTACAATGTCTGCTTTAACATTTATTTAATCATTTCTGAAATGAACTGTTTAGATCCTATTTTAATATATATAATGGCTGATCTGGATCTAAATTAGTCACCCATGTAATTAAAGTCATACCATAGGAGAAATGGTTATAATGGTACATACAGTATATGCAGGGAGTATCATGTATAGATTAGACACACCTGTGGTACAATGCTTTGTTGAATATATCAGAGATGTATACAGATTGTATGTGATGAAACTCTGTACCACCATACTTGCAACAGTGGACTTGTACATTTGCAGTGTAATGAGTGTTTAACACAAGCAGTAGGTATCACCAGGGAAAAGCAAAGCTGATATACATATACACAGTCATGCTTCTCTTTTCAAAACCAACTTTCAAACAACACATTCATAATATGAAGTTGTTATGTCATTTTTTTTATTTCTACACTGATAACTTCTTTTATGAAAATCATTTAATTAAATGAGCAAAGTCAAACACCAGTATACTTATTGTTTGTACAACATTATGCATGTAGTTAACCCTGATGTGCTGTTGTGTTCACAGAACTGCATATGTCATGTGTGACCTGTGCAGATCTAGATCTGTCTATACATCAGCACAGTCTAATTAGGGCCTGCACAGTCTGTTATTGAGATAGCAAAATGCAGTTAACTCAGTCCTAAGATAGGCCTCTATCACATGGGTTACCAGTGTAGATCTAGATCAGCTGGCATATCCATGATCTTGATGTACACTGTTTGCACATGTATGCTAATAAAGTTGTATCTATGGTCAGAGAAAAAGGTTAATCAACCCCTATGGATAAACATTTAAATGAATAGTTAAATTGTAACATGGTAGGAAGAGAACTCTAGCATTTTCCTTCACACTTTATTCCACAGAAAGTGGCTTATATCAAATGAACATCCAGTGAATATCTAAAACAGCCTACACATCTCATTAGTCTAATCTAGATCAACACTTCCCACCTCTTGAACTATTATCTTATTTCTGATCAAGAAGCAAACAAGATCCAGATGGACATAAAGACTGATCGAGATCTACACTGCATATAGCACATTCATGGATAAAAGCCAGATCTATGGAATAAAGGGTTGATTGTTGTAAGCTTGCAATAACAAGAACATAACAACATCCCAAGGGTTATGTAAAACTGACATATTTCATGATGATGTAGGAAACAGACATGATGTCAGTTTTGACATGAACCCTTCATTTAACATTCAATTAAATACAAAAGCAAATAAACCAAACAGTCATGGAGTATTTCTCACCGTATCCAAACACATCTTGTTAAGCGGTCACAAACAAAAATATATATAGAATAAAAATTGGTGACAAACATGAAAATTCAATAATATTTTCCCAATTTATAAACTGAAAAACTGTTAATGTGTAAGCATTACTAAAGCAAACATTATTTTCAAGAACCATCACTTATGATGAAACCCACTGACCGAAAACAGGTTTTTTGTGGTAATCTGGTGAAAATGTAAAAAAAGCTTAACACTAAAAAAAATAAAGGAGCAGCTTCATGAAGGCTCGAAAGAGGCCTAAAATTACCTATCATTTTCAAATTGCAAATGGATAAAATTCAGTTTTGTTTTGCTCATTTAAGCAATTTCCATGGCACACTATACAACTGCTTGAATAAAATATAAAACTATTAAATATTCTACAGTGCCAAATGCATTACAATTTTATAATTATGTGTAACAAAACTTAATTTTTTAAAATATTTTTAAGCTAATATAAGCCTTCATAAATCTTCTCCTTTGGGTGTCTTGCTGACAATTTTTATTCAACATAAAAATATACAATTCAACCCATTTAATAGCAGCAGTTTATTTTGATTGTAAACAGATTGTTTAAAGCAGAGTTATTTTTTGTATGTTTTAACTGCTATACTTTAATACAAAGGTCATGTAACTCAGCATTTAATGTTCTAAGCAAACTATGATATTTGTAAAAATATACAACACTGTATAAAATGACCCTAGGCATATTGTATAATGCAGTGTTCCTAAAAGTGTGTTAAAATTAAAGTGGCTTAAATTTAAGCCAAAACCAAATTTGTTACGAATGCAACTTGAATAATAATGCTCACAGGCACCTGGTGACTAACTTGAGCTAAAATCAACAAAATAAGGAAGGGATAACTGTAGTTAAACAATTCTCAGAAGACTGCAATGATATTTCATTTCTTAAAGACCCAAGATGTGACATTTTTGTGAAAGTTTGGTATGAAAATTAAGGTCACTCTGCATAGACAATGAGCTTTTACATGTAATTATTATATGTATGCCATTAACACCATCAGGGCCAAAAATCATGAAACTAAATCTGAAGACAGTCTCAAATCTCAAGCATATGATTGGCTGAACTGGTGACTGGTCTCCAATCTCAGTTTTATGATCTTGGGCCTAGTACTAGTGGTAATAGAATCTAGGTCTCTGGTCAAGGAAAGCTTCAGTAATATGAATTTTAATCACAACCAAATAAAATTCCAATCTACTGAGGGTGTCCGCATAATAAAAACTGAACTGGGAAACAATTTTTGAAATGTGTAACTCACCTCATTCTAAAAACAATAAAAGAGATGCTATGAAATCAAATTATGTAACAACTGTGATTTGTTTAAATCTGAAAGAATGGCTGGTAATGCAAGTCTTTTTCAGATTCACAGAAAATGAAACTTAAGCAAATTAGCAACTTTATCTCTTTACCTCATGGATACGCTTTATAACCGATGTGTAACAAGTGTAGATCTAGATCAACCATGTACAGGCTGATGCCAACCATACTGTTTAATCAGATTCTAAACACTGTTTGCCTTAGGATTTGTAAGGTTCTTTCTGACCAAAAAGTGAGCAGAGTTGATCCTGATCAGACTACATGTGCAGGCTGATCCTGGTATGTCGACCTACACTTGTAACACCTGGGATATAAGCAGCATGGTGTCGACCTACACTTGTAACACCTGGGATATATGCAGCCTGGTGTCGACCTACACTTGTAGCACCTGGGATATAAGCAGCATGGTGTCGACCTACACTTGTAACACCTGGGATATAAGCAGCATGGTGTCGACCTACACTTGTAACACCTGGGATATAAGCAGCATGGTGTCGACCTACACTTGTAACACCTGGGATATAAGCAGCATGGTGTCGACCTACACTTGTAACACCTGGGATATAAGCAGCATGGTGTCGACCTACACTTGTAACACCTGGGATATAAGCAGCATGGTGTCGACCTACACTTGTAACACCTGGGATATAAGCAGCATGGTGTCGACCTACACTTGTAGCACCTGGGATATAAGCAGCATGGTGTCGACCGACACTTGTAACACCTGGGATATAAGCAGCATGGTGTCGACCGACACTTGTAACACCTGGGATATAAGCAGCCTGGTGTCGACCTACACTTGTAACACCTGGGATATAAGCAGCATGGTGTCGACCTACACTTGTAACACCTGGGATATAAGCAGCATGGTGTCGACCTACACTTGTAACACCTGGGATATAAGCAGCATGGTGTCGACCTACACTTGTAACACCTGGGATATAAGCAGCATGGTGTCGACCTACACTTGTAACACCTGGGATATAAGCAGCATGGTGTCGACCTACACTTGTAACACCTGGGATATAAGCAGCATGGTATGTCGACCTACACTTGTAACACCTGGGATATAAGCAGCATGGTGTCGACCTACACTTGTAACACCTGGGATATAAGCAGCATGGTGTCGACCTACACTTGTAACACCTGGGATATAAGCAGCATGGTGTCGACCTACACTTGTAACACCTGGGATATAAGCAGCATGGTGTCGACCTACACTTGTAACACCTGGGATATAAGCAGCATGGTATGTCGACCTACACTTGTAACACCTGGGATATAAGCAGCCTGGTGTCGACCTACACTTGTAACACCTGGGATATAAGCAGCATGGTGTCGACTTACACTTGTAACACCTGGGATATAAGCAGCATGGTGTCGACCTACACTTGTAACACCTGGGATATAAGCAGCATGGTGTCGACCTACACTTGTAACACCTGGGATATAAGCAGCATGGTGTCGACCTACACTTGTAACACCTGGGATATAAGCAGCATGGTGTCGACCTACACTTGTAACACCTGGGATATAAGCAGCCTGGTGTCGACCTACACTTGTAACACCTGGGATATAAGCAGCATGGTGTCGACCTACACTTGTAACACCTGGGATATAAGCAGCATGGTGTCGACCTACACTTGTAACACCTGGGATATAAGCAGCATGGTGTCGACCTACACTTGTAACACCTGGGATATAAGCAGCATGGTGTCGACCGACACTTGTAACATCTGGGATATAAGCAGCATCGTCTCGACCTACACTTGTAACACCTGGGATATAAGCAGCCTGGTGTCGACCTACACTTGTAACACCTGGGATATAAGCAGCATGGTGTCGTCCTACACTTGTAGCACCTGGGATATAAGCAGCCTGGTGTCAATATCATGGTATGTCGACCTACACTTGTAACACCTGGGATATAAGCAGCCTGGTGTCGACCTACACTTATAACACCTGGGATATAAGCAGCATGGTGTCGACCTACACTTGTAACACCTGGGATATAAGCAGCATGGTGTCGACCTACACTTGTAACACCTGGGATATAAGCAGCATGGTGTCGACCTACACTTGTAACACCTGGGATATAAGCAGCATGGAGTCGACCTACACTTGTAACACCTGGGATATAAGCAGCATGGTGTTGACCTACACTTGTAGCACCTGGGATATAAGCAGCATGGTGTCGACCTACACTTGTAGCACCTGGGATATAAGCAGCATGGTGTCGACCTACACTTGTAGCACCTGGGATATAAGCAGCATGGTGTCGACCTACACTTGTAACACCTTGGATATAAGCAGCATGGTGTCGTCCTACACTTATAACACCTGGGATATAAGCAGCCTGGTGTCAATATCATGGTATGTCGACCTACACTTGTAACACCTGGGATATAAGCAGCCTGGTGTCAATGGTTAACCACATCTATAAATCCCATAAAAAAATAGAATTTGGTGTTCTACAGAACATGTGTCGGCTAAAGTTGCATAATTCAAGGGGCATAATTCAAAAATAGTGAAACAGGAGATATCATTCTTGGCAGGGTTGGCACCAATCGACCGCCCCTGGTTTAAACCGGCGGTTTTAACCGGTTAAAACCATCCCGGTCAATACTCCTCAAGTGGTCAATACTGGTCAATACTGGTCAATTGAACTTTTTTTCAAGATTTTCATAAAAGAAAGGAAGAAAACAATCCATTAAAGTTTTATTTAATTTCTACTAAAGTTACTTTAGAACTAACTTCACTTGAACATGCTTTGCACTTAAAAAATGTCTTATTTCCCTCAACAATGAGATCATAAAATCCCAAAACAAGTGAGTTTTGGCTTCTGGTGAGTTTTTAGACATAGTAAGAATTCTTTTTATTTTAATGTTTTATCAACTATGAACAAAGATATGAAATTATAAGCAAAGGCAATTTGCACCATCAGTAGGTGTTACACTCTTGCCAACTAACACTTGTGACAGTGGATGGTCAAGAGATGGAGGGGTGATGTGTCACACTTCTATTGTTTATTGAACTTGGGGACATGTCAATTAGGATGCCAATTTGTTTATTTAAGGATTATCCAATAACCATAAAGTAGGTATTATACAGCTGCCAATTAGCACATGTGTTTGATGGATGGCCAGGAGACTGAGGGGTACTTCCTTTGACCTCACAGATATTTGCACAAGTAAACTGTGAACCAAGTCATGCCGTTTCATATAATGTATATATTGTACCGAGCACTTGGGCAAAGCTTACAGTTTGTTCTTCACCGAATCCAATACATAAATTCATAAAACATAACAAACATTATATAACATGAAACTTTTAACATACTACGTTTATTGATATCAATCTGTTACTTATCATAAATGCCTATATGTCATGCTGTTTATATATACCGTAATGTTTCTACATACTTAAGAAAATGTGTCTGTAAGCGTTGAATGCCCAAAGCTGAATGACCATATATTTTCAAACAATACACATGAGAACTCGTGCATTAAACCAATGAACAAATCAACTTTTGATTAAGTTGAAAAGATCTTACCCAATCAAAGAAAATTTTTTCCACCTAATGTGCTTTGCTCAACCAGCGAAAAATACATTTCTATTGCTTACTGAACATAGGAACATACCAATTAAGAAGTTGAGTTCATTGAATGATTATCCAATATTAATCCATAAATGAAGTCTATTTAGGCCCTTACAGGGACTATTGTAATAGCCTAAAGGATTCTAAATGATTCTAAGAACATTTTGGACAGTTTGGTTGTGAATAAAATTGAATTGACCAGTAATGACCACTATTGACCAGTATTAGCCACTATTGACCAGTATTAACCACTATTGACCAGTATTGACCACCGGCCCGGTCAATACTCAATTGACCGGTCAATAAGCCAATCCTGATTCTTGGTTGTCACCAATTGCTTTGTTCTCACAGTTGATATATTCCAAGTATTAGGTTAATAGGACAAGAACAAGAACAATGCAGTTTACTAATGCAGAACAAGAAGTTATAGGCAACATTATGGTGCCAAGGCGGTAACCCCTCATATTCTCACTTTCGTTAATCGTTTGTGGCATCCATTTTGAAACTGATTATTGTAATACCATGCTCTCTTTTCCTCTTTACTTATTGGCTGTGTGGGGAGGCTGTGTCTGCTGGATGTGGCCATTCCTGATATGCATGTTTCACTTTTTTTTCATGTTGAAGTTAGGGGACTACGAGATGCCTTCAATGCCAACCCCATTGGACAATACTATCTGGATCTGCAGTGTTTACTTCTTCATCAGAAATACATGGTACATATATATCCTACAGCAACTAGTGCAATTCTGATCAGACTTCAAAGATGCGCAGGCTGATCTGGATCTAAACTGGCTTCACATGGGATAGAAGTTGTACCTATAAAGCAAAGTGTTACCCCACTCATATATCTGGAGCTCTGTAATGCTGTTTGCTCTTCTTTCAAGGATGAATTTAAGAATTTTCATGATTTTATGTCTATCTTGAAAGTCTTTCATTTTCCACAGGAAACATTTTAAATAAGGTCAGTAATTTTTGATTATTTTGATACTATAAATTTATTGAGTTAAATAGTTTTAAAATATATTTACCAAAAACGACATGGATGCATGTGATGCAGTTTACTAATGCAGACAGTCAGTAGCAAGGTAGGCTAAAAGACTTAAACCATTCTCCAGTCAAGTTCTTAATTTTCCTGAAACAGAAAAAAAAACTTTTTTCACTAATGTGAAGCTATAAAAATAACACCAAAATAACTTTTGAAACTTTGACTTTAACGAATTTCAAAACATTGCACAAACACCATCACACAAAATTTAAATTGCTTTATAGGTAAACACAGGTGGGCAAGTTTTGCATGCTTTTTGCATGTGTTAGTGAACACATGGGACAATGGATGATGCATTTGAGTTTTATCAGAGCAATATTTTCAAGTTATTTTGAAAAAATAAAACTGGTTGGCCTTAGAGGGAACAATGAACTGGATAATGTAATTTATTATTTTTGGTTTGTTTGAGAGGAAAGTGCTGTTTTTTGTCAACAAAGCAGACAACATGGCAGTTAGTGAGTTACCACATTTTATAACTTTTCTAACAAAATACTTTTCAGCAATTTTTCCTGTTATTATCATTATATATCTGTTTATAACAATAAAATAACAGCAGGGCTCTCGCGAGGGGGCGACTCGGGCGAAAAAGGTGCCCAATCCGGTCAAACTTCTAAGCATCAAAGCGAAAATGACCTCGCTTTAAAAATTCAGAAGATACTAACGTAAAACTTACTCAAGTTTTCTTCCCATTTCTCATGTTTATTTACCTAACTAGAGTAATCTTGTCGCTTGTCATCAGATAACGTTTGCTCCGCCTACATCTCTAAGGAAAAATCAATACTGGCTCTCGGTTAACATTATGCGAATCAATTATATGATACCTTGACGTAAGCTGGAGTGTTAATTCAAATTTGGTCATCATGTCAATTATGATTGTTTGATAATTGCTTACTATGTTATGGATTAAACGACTGGTGACAGTTTGTGTATGTCGGCATTCTTTTAGAAATTAGAGAGGGTAAGTGTAGCGTTATTTGTTTTTTTCAAACGGAAAGCTCTTATTGAAATCCTTTATTGCCAACCTTACAAGTAAATCTTTTACTAAAAGATGGACACTGCTGAATAAAAATTCGGATTTCTAAAGGTGCGATATGAAATTATTTAATGCATTTTCATTGATTTATAAGTTGTGAGGCACTTATATTTCTCTGCATTCTTAAGAAATCAGTTGTAGATTCACGTTTAGAAATGTTCCTTGTGTCCTGGCTACAGAGCAATTCGCCCAAACCAGGTAGTAAATGTTAGCTGTCAGACTCGGAAGATTCCTACGGGAATATTGTACCAACTCTAACTAAGAAAAAAAAATCATAAAAATTTTTACTCAACTTTGAACTGCACATTGAGAGAATCATAATAAGAGAGTTGCAGTTGTTTTCTTTGACCCCTCACCCACCCACCCACAAAAAAATAATACAGATGTTATGTGTTTGGTTATTGCTGGGTTCCGGCCATATCAAGTGTAGATTTTTTTCAATTATTTTGATAATACTTGTGTTTAATATGTTAATATTTAGTAATAATTGTGTTTGTGTGTATTTTAGCTGACCAACTGGATTGTATCAAGAAATCTAACCTTAGTGCTGAAAAACCTATGCTTTTACTATCACACTTTAACAATGTTACTACATTTAGAAAATGTTGTTGATTCATCATATAAAGTTTCAGTATGTAGTTGTTGTTCTTGTTTGACAAAACTTAATAGATGTAGAAGCATGGTACACATCATTCGTCGCCGAAGTCTCTCACTTCTCTCTGAAGTCTCCTTCAATGTAGCGAGAGCCCCGAAGATTATTTTGGAAATTTATAAATTGGAAATCACATTAAGCCGTCAAATCTGACGACACTGATTCTTGTATAAATATAGAAGAAAGAAAAATAGTTCTGCATTGCTTTGAATGCTAACTGGGCTGTATTTGAAGGTAGGCTATCATATATTAGAAAATCCCTTGTTGCACACAACTTGTTGGGCTTCTGTATATGGTGTCACCATAAGTGTTTAAATGCTCACATTTATCAAACAAATGCAACTATTTAAATAAACATGCATGATCATACTTCTTTTATAAGGAAATAGTACTCGAATGAGTCTAACAGTTATGATAAAGAGTATATTTCATTAGCTTTTATATCCGAAAATGGTCTATCCGAATAATTTTCGGTTCTAGCCCAGACCATTTTGCTTCTATTTTAAGTTTTATGGTATTACCGACAATAAAAGAGAAGAAACATATTGTGTACATCACAAAACTCTCATTTTATGAAATAATACCTTTAATAAATAGGATTTGCGTCCGTTTTTTATATTGCTGTTGTTGTTGTAGTTTTTGTGGTAAGTATGGGTAAAGATCTGAACTAGGCCGTTCTGATCCGACAGACTGCGATCTAGATACGGTCATTACTAAGCAAAATCGCACTTTTACAATGACAAACGACGAGGCAACATACATCTGGATTATTAGCGCATTACTCCAAAAGTGGAAATAAAAAATGGTAATTGAAGGCACGTGGTCTTCATTCACAGGCGAATATGTTCTTTAAATCAGTCGGTGGCACAAATACGAAGGGTCTTTATCCACAAAATTTCAGTTGGTTGTCAGCGTAGGTTGAACTGTATTTATCCCACTGACTGGTTTTAAGCACAAATTTACCTGTGAACAAAGACATCCTGTCTTCAAAGACCACTTTTGAGTTGTCTCTTGAATGTTCTTATAAACATGTTTAACAACGCGTCAAACTTGAATGAAAATCTTTTATTTCGAGAAAAGGATGAACACGTGACATACAAATGTGAGTATATAATTTACACTTCATTTAAGAAACTAAAAATGTGACACATGAATACTAAACAGTTTTGATACCTAAAACGACTGATTTCACGGCACTCAGTCCGTAACAAATTGTAAACGAAGATCATTTTTATGGGGATCCTTTTTTCCTAATGTAAGTAACTCCTCATGTGTGTAATAAGTAAATTAACGTGTTTTGATTGTATTATATAGTGCAAAACTTTGATAAAATTTCGGCTTGCAATTGAGCATTTCCCCGCGAGCATGTCCCCGCGACGCATATGACAAATTTTATAAGATACATACCTCATTTGCTTTTTTTTTTCATCGCCGTATGATTTAAATTTCCTTCCCCCGTGAATACAACTGAAAGTCAATTTGGTAAACTTAATTTCCTCATTAAAGATTTTCTTTGGTGCCCGCGCTTTGGCTTCAGCAACTGATCTTGAATCTCTTTTGTACCACTGCATATTGTCTTGTTTGTACAATATTATCAAAACAGAAAACGAAACATTCGAACGATATCAAAGATACAGCAGAAAACATTCAGTTACGGTTCTTTTGACGTCATATCCAAAAACCGCCGTAAGTGGCCATCTTTGAAGACCTGTATCTTTGAAACAAAATAAAATATTTTAACAAGATATTCTGTTCCATATCGGAATTATGATCAATTAACTGCGTGTAAATTTTCATTAATATACTCGAAAGCTGAAAAATCGGCGCATTTCACCTTAACAATTTTTACTTTCAAACTATCATAATCCGGAATAGTTTCTCCATTTTGAAATTTGATAGACATTTTGAAACTGGTGAATGAAAATTCTGGGGAAAAACTTTAGCACAGATAATATATTCCGACATCCGTGTTTATTATTCCACTTAAAAATACGATTCCAATCTAGAATCAACCCAGAATAATTGTGCCAATATGAAATTGTTCTTTAATTTTAATAATGACCAAATGATAGAGACTTATCTGTTGTTTTTTTATTGAGTAACAACAAACAATAGGCTAATTACCAACCCTGTGAGCGGCGGCATTTAACAAAGCTGCTGCGACATATTTAACTGCAAACTGAGTAGATCAGTTAGTATTGATAGTTTTAACAAGTTTTAATTGCCGAAACATCAGAGGGCAAGCAATTGGTGCTACTATTACTTCCATTATTATTTCACATGTGAAAGCACCTACATAAAAGAAAGAAACAAACATTTTTACCAAACTTTTAATTAATTTTCCCGATTGTTGCGTCCGATGTTCATGTTTAAACACAATTTATTATCAATTATTTATTCTGGAACCGGTCGAGGAGACAGTCCGACGTGTATATTCTCCTCGACCGGCAACCGGTCGAGGAGACTCTGGGTCTCCTCGACTTCCTTACAGATAACACAACAACACTTACTTCTCCTCTAATGTCACTGCTATATGACTGTACACAATGCATGGAGGAAACGTGTGAATGGGATTCAGTTAGCTGTTTAATACCAAATCTGGAAAAGAGATTCAAACAAGCACTTTATCAACTAAGACAGACCACCACACTGGACATAGCTTTCGCGCTAACGACGCGTTTGTATCACTAGAAAATGCACAATCCTTGCTGATTTTTTGGAGTATCGCCCACAGTTTTGCGAGGAAGGTGCAAAATGTTGTGATTTCAAAGAAAAAATATTTTGTACAGTACAACCAGGCATATGCCCATTCCTACCAGGGAAGTTGTTATTTGACAAATAATACATTTCTTGTAAAATATATTATTTGGGATCAGTCCCTTGCCATTGTATCATCATTTGAAGAAGTACAAATGTAAACTTACTGCGGTGACGCTCTTTTGCCACGAAATCCGCAATCAAAATGTGTTGTTTACGCGATAGAAATTCGTGGTTGGCGTGATAGACGCGTCGTTAGCGCGAAAGCTATTTCCAGTGTGCAGACCACTAGAGAGTCAAGTTATGAACACAGAAAAGACCAAATAAAATAAATGTTTTAAATATTTTAAAGACAACAGAACAAATATAAGCTTGTGAAAATTATTATAGAGAGCCTAATTTCTTTATTGTGAACTGACAACATATTAATAGTCTACATTTTCAAATGGGGATATTACTTAATATCATGTAATACCATGCTCCCTTTTTCCTTTCTACTTTTTGGCTGTATGGGGAGGCTGTGTCTGCTGGATGTAGCCATTCCTGATATGCAAATTTCATTTTTTAATAGAATAATGCAGGAAATCTTTAAATGTTATCACCATAGATTTGATTTATAAACTAGACATTAAAAAGGCAGTGTTCATTTCTCAACAATATTAGTAAAAAACATCTGGTAATTCAAAAAGAAAGGTTACCAACATGATATTCTACAGCACTTTACATGTTTGGTGATTAACCCATCTACAGTTTTGCTTACCTCTTTGTTTGCACGACAGTGGCAGAGGTTTAAGAACTTATGAAGGTTTATTGGGAATTCTATTTTAAGAACCTAAAAGCTCGATACGTTTCTTTTCTCCCCATCATAGTGTTCTTGCTGAATTGATTCCAGGGGCATTGGTCTAAGTGAAGTCATTGAGAACCTACCTTTTTACTTGACAATGCTATTAGCTTCTTATGTTTCATATGTTTGTGTGCTTTTGCATGTAACATTGTCAAATTGATGGGTGGGTTGGAGCTATTTCACCAAGACAACAATTACTTGTTTGTTCATTATGGAAACCTGTTATGGCAACCTTAAGGTTGGTGCACCCTAGAACCTGGTTGAAACTAGTACTCCCAGTGGCTAATTGTTTTGCCACTTACTATTTCAAGGTGATAACCTCTTAGGTTCTCTTTTTTGTTAATTGTAGTGTTTATTTTTTAATCAATCATTGTATTACCCATGTCTTTTTTCTGCTCTACTTACTGGTTGTGTGAAGAGGCTGTGTGTTCTGGATCTACACTGGTCACTTTTAGATTCATTAGATAATTTCTGATGAATATGTGACCACTGAAGATCCAGATCAGACTTCATGGATGTATGGTCTTATCTGGATCTACACTGGTCACCCATAATATGTATTATGGAGTAAAGGATTACGTAGTTTCAAAGTTATGGACATAAGTGCATATTATACTTTACAGCAGCTGATGCCAATGTCTGGGCAAGTAGGAAATTCTTTGAATAGTTGCGCTCAAATCTTTTGACCTTGATTTTCATCATCCACAGTCATTGATTTTAAAAATCAAATTTAACATCAATTTTCTGTGTATGAAAATCAATAGAATTAATATTCCATGTTAGTGACATTAAACATCAAAGGTTGGATTTGTATGTTCAATGTCAGCTTATAAAGAAAGCCAATGTCATAGTGTTCTGAAAATTGAAATTCTTTAGGATTTTATTAAAAAAAACAAACACACACATACACTTTGTCTTGGAATATAAACTAAAAACAAAACACAGTATGGATTATCAGACTTTTAATGCAGTATTTCTAAATTTGTTCATAGCAAGAACAAGACTTAACTGAATGATTAAACAATTAAGTACAACATACAACTGTTTATAAGGAATTCTAACTTGGTGACATTAAATGCATTTGATTTTTAAACAAATGTGAAGCCATAAACAAAAATAAATCCCACATATTTCAAAATCCCCAAATTACTGTATATTGAGCATCCTTCACTAAAGCAAAAGGCATTGGTATCATATAGGCCACAGGATCAGCGAAAACTAATGTTAAAGCAGCAGATTCACAATTGTGTGACCTGGAATTGTGTACCCATTTATGCCTTTTATCTCATGGGCAACCAGTGAAGATCCAGATTAGCAGACACATGCATGTCCATTTGATCTTAATTTACACTGTTCGCTTTTTGGTCAGAAATAACCTAAAAAATCTGTGAACAGTGTAGATCTTGATCAAATGGCATAAATGTGCTGGCTTATCTGCAACCAAGTTGTTTTCCCATGGGATAACAGCCATATCCAATGGGGTAGACATCCTTTTTAAAGCACTGTAAAAGTTTATTAACATCCTCAATAAGTTCCCTCTGGCTTAGTTATCTGGTGATCAGAAATAACCAAACTATTTCCCGTTTAACAAAAGTGTAAAACATTTAAAGTCACCGGACATTTTGTCCCATATAGTTAAGCAACAAATAAATAACACAAATAGATATCAATACATCATCTAAAAATACATGATTATAACAGTATGTCTCAGAATATGTGAACACGAGATGTTTGGATATGACATTAATCACATGGGTTACCAGTGTAGATCCAGATCAGTGGGCACATCTGAGCAGTCTTAGCTGGATCTACACTGTTAGCTTCTAACAATCTAATAAATCTAAAAGCAGTGAAAATCCTGTTCAGATGACACAGATGTGCAGGCAGAACCGGATTTACACTGTTCACCCATGTGATAAAAATGTGTATCTGATGTAACAATAGTCTATGGCTCTATGGAAAATACATTCCGGAACAATTTTACTTCTTTCAAAATATTTTTCCTTTTTTTAACGATTCCATTACAATTTCTATACAGTGCTTCATATATCTCTTCAAATGAAGTAAAAAAAATTGGATATTCACTCAGAAAACTCATTTCAAATGTAGAACGAAAACGATGAAATATCTTGCATGCTTTGAAAGTTTAAATGAATTTTATAGATTTAAATTTTAAACAAGAGAAGACGCATGCAATGCTATTTAAAGGAAAACTGGTTGTTGGAATAGCCAAATCTGATTTTGAATGAATATGTTAGTACATAAAAAGATCCCCCAAGATGATTGTTCGTCAAATACAAGGCACAAAAAACATGCAGCTTCAAATGGCAAGTACATTCAGGTCTGTATCACAATAGGGAATATGTATCTCCCTCCCTCATGGATACACCTTAAATCACATGTGCAAACAGTGCAGAAACAGATGGGTACAGAGATGTGCACGCTGATCTAGATCTACACTGCTCAAACATGTGATATACGGCATAACCATGGAGTAGAAACATTATGCACAAAATTCAAAGCAGAATAATTTCTACGCAAGAAACTTAAGACATGTAATACATTTTATTTAGCATCTTTATGACAAATACAGTAATTACAAGAAGTGTTAGTTAAACCTCTGTCAAACTGTTAAACACAGCTTTCTTCCAAAAGTTGAAGCAATTTTGTCAAGAACAACATACTATACAATGTTTCTTAAGCCTTGGGTTTACAACGCTTGTTCAAAAAAGAACAGGAACTAATCATTCTTAACATTTACCATGCTTAACCTTCAACCTGCTACCTTAATGTAAAGAACTCTTCGAGCAGAGACACTGAACAGAATATGTGGGTGGGTCTGTTCAACTCACAGTTGTGACATCATCTGTGCTAACTCACTTTATGTGTCTTTGAATTTGTTAAGAGGACGGTGTGTTTGCAGCACTGCCTATCAGTGTAGATCCTAAAATCATATTCCAACAATATGCAAGATTTTCTAGACCTACCATTATTGGTAGTGTACCTTCAACAGGTTAACAATATAATTTCTCTTCTCACATGCTTTCTGCATGTTTTAGACAACTTTTCTTTTCAACAAAAATTTTATTCTGCTCTTTTTATATTCTTTTATCTTATCCATTTTACAAGCTGCCCATTTAACAACCAGCCATCTTTTGCAGCTTTGTCTTTAACAATTTATAAACACTCCAACAGGGAAGCAACTTTCGTTTTAGATTATTTAGAAATATGTTTATAACTTTTTATAATCAAGAGGGGTATCCATTTACTGTGCCTGAAAATTCACTTTTATCTCTTTCCTTTGCTGTATGCCTTTAATCACATGGGAGAAAAGTGAAGATTCAGATCAGTTGCACATCTGTGTGGTCTAATCAGATTCTAAATGTATGCTTTTAAATCCATTCGATTATTTCTGACCAAGCAGTGAACAGGATAAAACCTGGGACTACTGGGAATTTAAGCTGTAACCAATAAGGAAATGGTTACTCTATACAGGCCAGGTTAGGGGCCAAACTTTTCAAAATCACCACGAAAAATAGTATTTACATCATGCTAGGAAGCAGAGGAAAACATTCCTTCCTTTAACAATTCCATTTACAATTTATAGTAAACTTGTATTTGGTAGACTTCTTCACTGGTCCCTTTTGGTAAGCATTCTAAAGCCAGTTTTTAGGAATGTTGAGAAATACACTCTAGACCAGCAGTCACCACCACATGTAACTAACTTTTGTCTACCACTACCGGTATTTTTGGACATGCGTTTCCGAATTAGTAGAAAAAAGATTTTAAGACTGTTCTTTCTCAAATTGCTGCCTCGACATTTCTTACAAAAAGTTTCTTGAATTTGGAGATTCAAATTTCAGACAGAACAAAAATGTAAAAGATATATTTCTGCAAAAATGACAAACAACAGAACAGAACAAAAACTTTTTCTTTTAAGCACTGTGTTTTTCTTTAAGCAAACTGATGGTAATTTTGCTCAAAATGAGATTTTTTGGTGAAAGTTAATTTCTCTCATATTTCTTTTCATACAGAAACCATTACCAATTATTCTCCACAGCAACCAATTAAGGAGGTTTGTGATGTAGGCTAATTTATCATTTAACAAACCAAAACAAGAAGTCAACATCAACAAAACTGTAGAGACAAAGGCAGAAGTTTTCATCACAGCTCCTGTTAACTGTTCACAATAACTGTAATTTCAGTTTTCCAAAACAAATTAAAGATTGGTACACACCGTGACAAAATGGAGATTATGGCCTATGGCCTAAGGCCAAAGTGTAGACCCAGTTCTGCCTATGCACAAGAGCAGTCTTAACAAAGTTTGCCATTCAGTCCAGACAGCATTCTCAATGCATCTAGAAATCAGTTTATATCCAAGTAAATTTGCAATCTGATCTAGTTCCACACAACTTTAAAGTCAAGAAGCCTGGTCTTCTCATGGTGCATCACAGAAATAAAACCCAAAAATAATTGGAGTAACGAAGATGAAAAATAGTAATTAACGAAATATGGTAATTAACACATGGTGATATGTTTTAATGTGCTACACCAACGAAATGAACAAAAAGTGAAAATGATCAGGAACCGATCATTTTTCAGTTCAGCTTGACAAAAAACAAAAATTCGAAACATACATGCTGTAAAATTCCATGCAAACATAGAGCTGATTTTATGTACACAATCTCAGACAGGCTTACTTTATATAATAAATTAAAGTAATATTTTATCATATATTACATAGATCTAAAACTCTCCTTTGGCACATACGGGTTCTGAAGACTTTGTTTTAAAGTTAGTGTTCAAGAATTTGTTGATTTATCCTCTGTTGCTGTTAAAACCACATTTTTTTACAAAACAACATGTCTTGTTTTAATCCTTTACTCCGAGAATATGCCTTTTATCACAAGGGAAACCAGAGATCCAGATCAGCTAGTGCATCTCTGCCATCTGATAAAGATCTACACTGTCCTGATCTCGGTGAGAAGTAACCTAATGAATCTCAAAGCAAGCAGTGTAGATCCTCATCAGATGGCAGCATGTGCAAGTTGATCTGGATCTACACTGCTTAGATCCTCATCAGATGGCAGCATGTGCAAGTTGATCTGGATCTACACTGCTTGCCCATGCAATAAAAGTCATATTCATCAGTTAAAATTGACGTTGAAGAAAGTACACAAGTATCATTGTCGAGTATTTTTTATGATAATATGTCAAAAGATAAAAACTGTTTGAAACACAAATTGAAAAGTAGATTTCATCACATTAAATTGCTCTTATGTGCGTGCAATCAAACCCAACAAAATTAAACTTTATTATAATAGATAATCTTATGCAAATAATACCAACTACTCAAATTTATGCATTGGTAAAAATGCAGCTTTTGAGTGAAATTTCTTATGGGCATGAACAATTCCAAACAAAACCAGTATTCAAATTATTAAAAAACATTTTATTTTTCACTACAGTTTGTCTGTAACGCCTGAAGGAATGAGAGGATGTTATCACAACCTTAAGACAGATCTACCGATTAGCTCTCTGCACAATACCCTGATAAGCCAAGCCTTCTGTTTACAAGTTCATCAGATCATAATATAAAGCATGTTCCATACACTGGTGCTGGATATTTGTATAAAATTTTCAGTTACAACATGAGAAAATAAGTCTCAAGAGGCTGAAAAACACCTGAAAGTTCTATACAAGTGTAATGACAAAATTGTCAATTTTCTGGTAACTTCCATTTTCAATTTAACCCTTTCCTACATAGATTCACCTTTATTGCATGGGTGAACAGTTTAGATACAGATCAGCCAGGACATCTGTGCCGTCTGATCAGGATCTAAACTGTTTGCTTTTGATTCATCAGGTTATTTCTGTCAAAATGCTACCAGTGCAGATCCTGATCGGATGGCAGGGATGTGCCGGCTGATATGGATCTACAATGGTCACATATGCGTAAAAATGCGTATATATGGAGGAAAGGGTTAAATATGTATAGAAAATGTATGTTCAAACATTTTAGTTTCTTTTTAATATGACAATCTCATTTTCAGTTCAGTTACTTGTAAACAATTAAACCTAACACTAAAATTAGTGATGTCAACATCATTTCAAAAGCTATTTTCTGATTTTTGACATCATTTAACACTTTACTCCTTTGGGTAAACTGTGTGGATACAGATCAGCCAGCATGGATGTGTCAGCCAAACTGGATCTTCACTGTCACATGTGATAAAATCCATATAAACGGAGTAAAGGGTTAAGCTAGTTTTCTTGAAGTCTGACTTCACCCTAATAATGAAATATGAAATTATAAATTAATTGAATAAAACATTTATCCCACTGGATTTAACACTTTATTAACAGTCAATAACTCCACTATAGCCACAGAGGCCTGTGGTTATCAACTAACATTAAATTCCAAAAGAAAACTGTAAAATGTCAACAACATCTCAATAGACTCTGAAATACACTGTCACATCACTGTTGGGTTGTGTTATTTCCCAAGTGAACAGTATAAATCCTGCTCTATGGTAAATCTAATTGAACATCTTATGTACTTTATTGATGTTTAATTTCAAGCATGTGCTCATGAAGCAAATTAGAAAATAAAACACACTCCAGGTTCTTTTTGATCAAATTGAATTAAATTGCACTTTGTAAGGATTGCTTCCCTTTCATTATAAGATATGCTGATTTATTCTCTCGAAAAACTCCGAAAATCTCACAGAAAGGAAATATTACAGACTCCTCTGTTATTGCTACTTCCTTTCAAGCAATTCCATATAACTTTTGTTTTCCTGGAATATCCAAGAGTAACGGCACAATCCAGAAAACACATTTTCCTTTTTAAGCTGGGAATCTAAACCCCATCTTCTGTTTGATGAGTTAAAACTCTGAGACATTAAAACCATGTATAAAAATAAAATATTAATTCAATATTGTAAATGTTGACATGATGTCTAAGATAATAAGTGAACTAAATAAATAGAAATGCATCAGATTGCTGGTCAGGTTTCCGCTGTGTCTGACCCGCTCGATCTGGCCGGTGAGTCCGACTTGCTCCCGTTGTCCGCAACATAGATCTCAACATTTTCATTTTCTTCTTGCTGCTTTTGTTTCATGGCAGCACGTTTTTCTGCCAATAGTTTCTTTCTTGTTTCATCTCGTGCCTTTGCAGCCATTTTGGCTTTCTGTGTCCTTTCTGGTGAAGATTCTGGCGTTTCTTTGACTCGAGCAGCTCTTCGTTTTGATCCTACAACATGAAAATATGATCATCAATAGCTGTATGCAAACAGATACAATGGTGTCTTACAGTAATATTTTTAGTTTTGTTAATCTTTAGCTAATTTTAGTAAACTAGATGGGTGTTCAGTCTGGGGCTTTGTCGGAATAAAAATGAAAGTACAAAAAGGGGCATTACTCCATCAAATGTGACCTTGACCTAAAGAATTTGGCATCATCACGAGCATTTTGTCATAAGCAATAAAATTTGAAAGTTTGATGAAGAAATATTAAGAAATGATAAAGTTATAGCCAATGTTAAGTTTTCGTGACAAAATCCAAGTACGAAAAGGGGCATAACTCCATCAAATGTGACCTTGACCTTAAGAATTTTGCATCATCTCAAGCGTGTTGTCATAAGCAATATAATTTGAAAGTTTTAAAAAGAAATATTAAGAAATTGCAAAATTATAGCCAACGTTAAGTTTTCCTGACAAAATCCAAGTACGAAAAGGGGCATTACTCCATTAAATGAGACTTTGACCTTAAGAACTTGGCATCATCTTGAGCCTGTTGTCATAAGCAATATCATTTGAAAGTTTGATGAAGAAATATCAAGAAATGGCCGAAAGATTTTGGCATCATCATGGCAGTGTAGTCATAATCAATATGATTTGAAAGTTTCATGAAGAAATATTGGGAAATGGCAAAGTTATAGCCAATGTAAAGTTTTCGTAACAAAATCCTAGTACAAAAAGGGGCATAAGTCCATCAAATTTGACCTTGACCTTAAGAATTTGGCATCATGAGAATTTTGCAAACATTTACCTGGAGTATGTTACGGAGCACTGGCATAATGTAAAATGCAAACATTTACCTAGAGTATGTTACGGAGCACTGGCATAATGTTAAATGCAAACATTTACCTAGAGTATGTTACTGAGCACTGGCATAATGTTAAATGCAAACATTTACCTAGAGTATGTTACGGAGCACTGGCATAATGTAAAATGCAAACATTTACCTAGAGTATGTTACGGAGCACTGGCATAATGTTAAATGCAAACATTTACCTAGAGTATGTTACGGAGCACTGGCATAATGTAAAATGCAAACATTTACCTGGAGTGTGTGACGGGGTACTGGCATGATTTAAAATGCAAACATTTACCTGGAGTGTGTGACGGGGTACTGGCATTACTAACATTCAGGCTGCTGGATTTGGGACTAGATCTGGAGCTGGACGAGCTTCGTCTTGACTGTAATATACAAAATCATGCAACATCAATGAATTAAGTATAAACTGTCATTCTGCTTTCTTAATTAATATCATTTGGAACCTTTCTGCTTACATCCCTTGAATATACAACTGCAGTAATGGTTGCAACTTCTTAAAAATCATTGATTTCTATCAGCATTAGATAACTAAGTCTAAAGACAGAGCACAAAATAAATAATAATCAATTGATACTTCAAAGTTTTAGTGAATCAGCAGTTTAATCGCAGCACCAAATACATGTACAATTAGTTTACCCTATTCATTACCTAATTTTCCCACCTACATTTGTAATTAGTTGACAAAACATTTATTTTGTATTAAGGAAAGAAAAGACAAATCATAGGTTCTATGAGATACTAGCTTATTTTATGAAGGAACAAAAAGGAAATAATTCTGTGTTGCATTTAATCCCAGGTATTTATTCTAATACATGCCAAAATATTGCATTGACATATAAATCAATTGACAGGTGCCAACATAATAATGTAAATGGATAGAAATTTATATAGGTTCATGTAAATCATGAATAGGTTTGCAATTTGATACTCTAAAATCATTCAGCTTAGTAATCTATAATGCACTGAATGAAAAAATCCAATCCGAAAATCTATTTACTCAAAACATTTCAGTCATCGGATTCCTGATAGGAAATAATGAATCCTTCTTCAACAATGGGCAATATTTATATTTAATTAAAGTGTAGAGATTTTATATTGGTAGAAGTATGAAGTGTGTATTTTATTTAATAGTAAGAAAAAATGAAGATTAAAAAACTGGTGGTTTAAAAATAAAGGTGTTTTAGTTTACAGACACAAACTGCCTTCAGAATTTACCAATATATTAGATCCCGAGATCAAAAGCCTAATCCTTTAAGGATAATTTATAAACGTAGGGTTGTATTTAGTACTATGTTCTTGGTCGCAGTGTGCTAATTATGTTATTTGTTTTATACCATTTTTTCCGCCACCTCCACACCACAGTATGAGCCAGTTATTTTGGAGGAAAAGCAGCCACTCTGTTGGTTTTGAGACCAGAATCCGATTCTATTTTTATATACATCCCTTCTACTTTGAAACCACTGACATGGAACTGAGCTTCAAGGTGAATGACCTAGAACAATTTCATGTAGCCCCAGGGCCGGAAAGAAAACAGTGTAAACATTCATCAGACTGAACATATGCTGATCTAGACCTACACCTGCAAATGCAACAGTTGTAACTATCAGATCAAGGGTTTAACAATGTATCACATACAGGTATTCTAATTTCCATCCAGCCGTTCTGCCTCATCAGGTCGATCTCTGTGAACATGTCATCTACATCATCAACCTGTATCTTCACCATCTCCCAGAATCCCTGTAGATCCTCCCACAATGTTGGCTTTGCCTCGGGATCCGAATCGGGATGCTGCAAATATAGATCTGCATGTGAACAACAACTGTTTTATTCTACATTCTGAACTGAAACTTAACATAGCTCTTGTTTATCTTAAATATCAAGGATATCACTTTTTGAAGACAAAAGAACCATAAAAAAGAAACAAACATCAAATTGTAACTTCTGTTTAAATGCTTATTAGGCATTTTTACATGAATGAAGTGCACTGCACTCTTACCTTATGTTGCTGACACAAGTCCTGGAACTGTCTAAACTTCTGGCTTATCAGCAAGTTTGCTTTGCCTACTGCAGAGCGGATCTTTCCACATGCTACAACAACAGAATGATGTCTTTACTTTCAAATAATAATCATACATCAATATGTATTTTTATAACAAAATTTAACCCTGGTCAAATGATAGTCCCTGAGGAAAATGTCATTACAAAACAAAAGCAGTCATTCAGTTTCATATAACCAGGACACTTGTTTATGGTACCCTCTGTTACACTCTACATGAGCCATATTATTTTAAAACACACTATATTGGCAATATGCTCTTTTTTGCTTTGTGGGCTACTGAAGTCAAACCTAACATTAACACAGGGCTAACAACAGGGTCATCCCACCATTTAACACGATACATTCTAACATGACCTTCAAGATTTTCCTTTCGGCACTGCATTGTTGCTACCATGATAAAATACATGATATATCGGTGCTACACATAAATATCTGCATGATGCAATTTATCTTTTTCAACATACATAACAGGGCATTGTTCACATTGTGTAGATATCCTTGCATATCTGACATTAGCCTTGTGATAAATCCTGCAATTATCACCATTGGCTATTTATTATTTCATAAACATACTTTTGGAGCAAGGACAGGAGTCCAGTATAACATGCTACTTTAATTATTTCCCCATACTATTCGAAGTTATTAGCATTCCATTGATTCCATTGCAATTTAAGTAAATAGGGGATCAGATTTCAATGTGTCAATAATACATTATTTGACACATACCAAATTAAGATAGGCTTGCAAAATGACTAAAATTTGCATAAAATTGTGACATGATTATGATACTGAATGGTAAACAATACGCCCTATCAGTACTTCATTACACTCTAGTTTGTTTCCTAAACTGTTTAAATGCAGGCTCACCAAATGTTACTGATGATAAGTCCTTGTATAAGAAACTGTTTAGTCAATGTATGCTTTTAATCACCTGAGCTATTAGTGCACATCAGACTGCACATCAGTGTAAGGTCAGTGTAACTGTATCTTTTGCCTGTCCTTAAATTATGCTCAACATTTCTACCACAAATTATTAAGGGGTTCAAGAGTTATGTAGTTGACACAATTTGGGACCTGTGACTTTGGAAACCAAATATGACCTTCGCCTTGAAGAAAGTCTAGTGACTGAATGTTCTGTCAATATTCTGTCCTTGCTTTTTCATTTTGCCAAATAATTCCACCAGGAACCAGCTATTTTAACCCTTTCCTCCATATAAACAAATTTATTGCATGGGCGAACAGTGTAGAACCAGACCAGTACCCAAGGTTATAAAACTGAGCATGGAAACCAGTCTCAAATCTCAAGCATCTGATTGGCTGAAATGGCGACCAGTCGCCATTTCAGCCAATCAGATGCTTGAGATTTGAGACTGGTTTCTATGCTCAGTTTTATAACCTTGGGCACAGCTGATCAGGATCTACACTTTTGAAAGGATGATGTGATTACTATACCATCCTTTAAGTCAATTTTCAGAAACTATTACTCATCATAATGCAAGAATGTAAACCACTAATGTGAAAATACCACTTTTTAACTATGACATTCTGGCATACAAGTTGGATTGAAATCTCATATGTCCAATATGCTTGTTGATTTCTTTTTTGTAAGGAACACTCTCTATGAATAGATGAAAAGGTGGTAATCAAACCCTCTCTTAAACTTATTTTTTATTTTATTTCAAGAATGTTTTTTTGTGTATGTCTGTGATTACCAAACACTCGCTTGGAAATTCTGCTTATGTTGCAGTTCTGCTAATGTCGCAGTAAGTTCATAAATAAACAAAATGCTTTTAACACAACATAATCAATGCGTCAGATTTGTCTTTCCTTTAAGACAAAATCAATGTCTTTGATGTAACATTAATATAGGCAGGTGCAACTTTTACAAAATTCTCTGAAAATTGGATTTCTCCAGAAAACATCTGGCTGCAGCTTGAAAAGAGGTTAGCAACACATTATTCAGTCACTGTAATGCAGTTATATTGAAATCCTGTTTTGCATTCAATGAACAGGGTATCATTTAGCCGTGATTTTTGTGGTCCAATTTATAAACAATATTTCCAGTGATGAAAAATTCGCATTCAATCCGAAAACATTTCCACAAAACATAGAACTTGCTTTAATGGACTGATGAAAGTTTTCTGACAGGTTTATCTGTGGCAACCATATAACAACAGCTGCAACACTGCAAAAGCAAATGTGTGTAAAAATACAGCAAACATGGTCGCAGGAAAAAATCTTTTCTTTACAAACGTCTACACATCCTGCTTGATCATCTGTGCAAGTTTGAAAGAAATCTACCTGATAGTTAAAAAAGAAGTTGATGCCACAAGATTTGGGGGACATACGTATGTACGAACATTTGCAACTCTATATACCTCCCATCATTTCAAGATGAGTAACAAACAACTGAATTCCCATAAAGAACCCATTAGTTTTCTCCATAATCATTTCTATTTAACCATATGCCATCTGATCAGGATCTACACTGTTCTCTTCTTGGTCAGAAATAACCCAAAGAATCTAAAAGTGAACAGTGTAGTCTGATCAGACAGATCATGGATTCATAGGCTAATCCGGATCTACACTGGATCTATACTTAGCGCTCATGGGAGCAGTACCCCACTGAATGTTGAATGGACCAGCTGAAATCAACAGAATGAAGGGTTACCCTACCAAACAAGATGTATGTGTGCATACCTTCCTCTGTAACAGATTCCGACTGCAGCTCCATCTCACATTTTGAACACAATAATGTCAGTCGATTCTCCTCCGCCTCAGCCACGCTCAGAAAATAGTCACCATCCTGTAAAATATGTAACAATTAGTATAAACATTCACAACTTTTATCTCTTCATTGAGGATAGTCAAGAAGTAGCACTAAGTATCTTGCGTACTTACTCTACTAATTTTCTTGACGGAGAATGAGAATATTGACAGTCATTTGGGAAAACCAGCCTAGAAAGGCCTTATTGGGCTATTTTTTTCTCACAATTAAAGGGCATGGTCTCTTACCCTAGCAGTGTCAACACTGTATGTCATGTTGTCAATACAATTTCTTTTGTTCATACATTAATGAAAACAATTCAGAGGTCAAACCCTGCCTGTTTAAATAACTTAGAAGTTGCCCTGTACATAATTGAGAATTACTTTAAAACAAAATTACGAAAGTAAACACACCAAAAGACCCATAACTATTCAGTTAGAACAAAATAATGACATTGTTAACACGGTCACGAACTTGTGAAACAAGAATGTCTTTTAGACATAAACATAAATTTTGTCATTCCAAAACTTTAAAATAAATCTAACAAAGATTGATATAAATAAGCTTCTTTGATGATAAGGATCCTATTATTTTCTTCCTTATCTTTGCAATTTAAACACAAAACAGGACATTTACAATAACAAAAGCTCCTTTGGAAGCCTATAAATAAAGCAAACATTGTCCACATGTTTATTCAATCAATCGAGCACTGTTTGAATAAACTCACTGACTATAAAGTGACTTTCCTATAACATTATATCAAATTTCAAACAGATGTTTGTAAGGAAATAAAATCCAATCTTCTGAATGTTACAATTTATTAAGTACTGTGATATATGGTGTGCTATAAGGACCATTACGCTCTTGAAATGTACCAATAAAACAATGTACATTATTATTGTGACCCCTCCCAATGTTTCAAGTTCTTGACATGATAATACAATGTTTTGATTTTGAAAAGCCATGACAGCTTAAAAATCTTATGTAAATGCTTAATGATTACACATGATAAGACATAAGGAATACATTTCTAATCATGTGTAAACATTTCTGAACAACACACATATTGAATGAAGTTTTGAAGGACTCCATCTTAAAATTTTACATTTGAAGACAAGTTTTCTCCTTGCACCATTAATACTGGGACTTTTTACTCTGACTATCAATGCTTTTCACTACATGGTAACAAGATGCTTTTGGTATTTCCTCAATGTGTCATCTGATTTTTAAACAATCACCATCTTTCATACTTAATGATTTTGTGCATTTGGAGATTTTCTGGAATATAAACCATTATCGACAAAGTAAACTGGGATTCATTGTCACAGAATTACAATTCTTTGCATTGTACATTGGTGTACATTTTAACAGCAAAATGATCCTTGTTGAACACAGTAATGATTTACTTTTTAAGCAACAAGTGAAGCAGTTAGCAAAACAACAACTTGAATAAATTTACAACTTTAATTTTCATGGTTAACAACTTGCTTCCTCTTGATTAGCAGTCTGGAACAGAGGACTATCTGCATTACCTAACCAAAACTTACCAGAATGATGGTCTTATACTTTATACAATAATGAAATCAGTATTTGTGCACTATGTTGGATGAGAAAATTGACAATATCTCTCTTCTGTGATTAAAACCCATACCATATGCATTATCAATTTAATCATTAATGGATTACATTAGTTATCAATTTTTTTTATTTTTGATACTGAACATTTGTATAAATACATCGAAAGTAAAGTTAAATGAAACTTGTAATGATTTTTTAAATTTAACCAAAGCGAAATAAAATGATACAACAGTATATTTTAACAGAAATCCCATAGTTGGTGGTCAAATTACTCTGTTAATCATAAACTCTGGTTGTTTTTTTACAGAACATATTACATTCATTCAAGTTACTCACCTTTATATTATCCCCTGTTGTCACAAAGTTAGCCACATGGTTTTCATGACCGTTTTCAGTTCCATTAACAGTAACATCACAAACTTTATCTCCATTAACATGCCTATCACCACAGGCTTCAGTCTCGCAATTAGCACCATTTGTAATAGTATTAATTTCCTCCAAAGTCTTTGTAGCTACTGCACTTTTCGGAGACAGGATTTCATTTTTCAATGGCGGCCAATTAGTAGGCGGTTGAATATTTGGTATTTTACCAATGGGCATGTCTATTGGTGATACTGGCGTTGTCAAGTCGGACCGACTTGAACGCAACGATAACGTACTAGAATATGGGGAACGCTTTTCTATTCCCTTATACGCACTGTATTTTATATAATGTCCATAACCGCTGACAGCACTACTGATTCGTAAATATGACGGTGTTCTGGTTGGTGTGTCTGTTGGAAAAAATTCTGCCGAATCAACAATGATCGGCATTGGGGAGTATGTTACTTTAGAATCCTTATACCCACTATCACTTGTATTTAAATCACTCGTATTTTCTGATGATTCCTTTCTACTCTGAATCGCCAAACTTAATGGTGTCGAGTGGGTGGGGTTAACATTTTCCTTAGACAGATGACTGACTTCTACATGTTTCGATGGTGAACCTTCGCTTCCCAAAGATCTTTCACTTCCTGAAAGTATACAAAAAAGAAACTTTTGAACACTGTAACTTGTTCTGACATGAGAGTTTACCATGTATTCTTAAAAAACACTCCTAAAATATACCAAAATATTGACAGCACATTTATGGATGAATTTTAAACTCAACCCAGACCAATGATTTTATGTGAAATTCTTGAAAAGAGACTAATTCTATATTCTGAAAAATATCTTTAAAAAAACAACAACAATAAATTCTTGTTAGACAGAGTGAGAATGTTACACAATATCATGTTTGAGCAATGTCTGTTTTTCAAATAAGCCCATTATTGATTGGCTACAGTGATGTTGCTCAACTTTTAAAACCTGCACCTGACAAGCACTGTAGCTGAGTCACATCAGTGAATTCTGCACAGATCAGAATGACAGTCTACAGAGCAAAGATCTATGTACAATCCCAGTCAGATTACATTCATCTAATTCAGATTACATTCATTAAGGCATTTCCAGTTCTACAAGTGTTCCAGATTAACCTTAATAAATCATATTGGAAGAAATACTGAATAAAACATACAAAAACAATATCCAGTCATCAATATTGGTTATCTTCGTTACTGGCATCACTAAAATTAAATATAGACTTTGAACTGCCTCACTCACAACAGCTTCTGTTAACCATTCACTCCATAGATTAACCTTTATTGCTTGGGCGAACAGTGTAGATCCAGATCAGCTGGGCGAACAGTGTAGATCCAGATCAGCTGGCACATCCATGCTGTCTGATCAGGATATTCACTGTTTGCTTTTTGATTTGTTAGGTTATTTCTGACCAAAATGCAACAAGTGCAGATCCTGATCAGACGGCACATCCGTGCTGTCTGATCTGGATCTACACTGGTCGCACATGCATAAAAATGTGTATATATGGAGGAAAGGGTTAATAAGACATATCAATTGCTTTATAATAATATTTCTCTTTATTCCAATTCTAATAAATCCTGAACATGCTGAAATTGCTCAGAAAACTGACTGTCCACCTGTCAAGGACGAAAAGGCTAGGTGAATGAGTCATTATAAAGTACTGTCGAGACAGTAAGAGACAGTAGGCAGCAAAGATCAATACAGGAAAATCTGTCCTTTGGACTCAGATTTAAAACAAAACAATATTCACTATCGATTATCCATCCATTTCTTAAAGCTAGTAGATGGAAATGCTTGTAACTTGCATAAATACATGAAGTCTGTAGATGCCAAGAATAGAAAAGAGAGGAGTCCACTTTGGACATTTGCTATAATATGGTAATATGGAGTGGAGCATTTGAAAATCTTAAACCACACTCCACTCCAGCACTCCACGCCATATATCATATGCCCATTTTTGGAGACTAACAGGTGCTTGCCATGAGCATTATGCTTAGCGAGCCAGTGGTCTCAATAGGTGGCAGGGGGTGGGGAGTGGGATTTCCCAAGTAATACTGACCATACAACCTGGCTGTTTTAGTAGAAAAGCAGCCATTTTGTTGGTTTTAAGTCAAGAATCCACCTACTTACATGACAGACCTATGAGTGGTTGCCAAGAATAGAACAGAATAGGAAGTCATTCGCACATGAACATAATTATATGAAACAGCATTCCAGCAAGAGATTCAGTGAATGTCATAAAGTCTGTGAAGAAATAAATCCAGTAGATGCCTGCAGAGGTTAAGTAAATATTTGCTATTTTCCAGGGCAGGTGAGAACAGAGAATATGAGAGAAATGAAACATCTGAGAGTCACAATTCCACTTTAAAACAGATCTAGACATTACAAAGTTGAATATATGAAGTTACATTAAGATAAGACTTTTAGATTTCATAAAAGAAACGAACAAACAAGAAAACATAATAAGCTTACCCTAGGCTTTTACCCACATTCTCCTGTTCAAATATTTCAAAACAACAACAGTTAAATGTAATAATCCTTAAATATCAGCTTACACCACGTTATGTCCAATTCAAAGAGGCCTATCACATATCTAACACCAGCAGTGCTTAACATACATAATGTAACATTTGAACAGTATACCACAATAATCCCTAAAGCAGGATAATAACATTAAGTCCGGCAGGCTACCAATAATGGAATTAGGTCTGTTATATGTCCATACATGCCAGGTCTTGTGGCAATATATTGTATAGTACGCGGATATAACTGCTGAAAGTTACGTGACATAAAATTGAATTTATTATCTACCTATATCCACTAACTGTGCAGAGGAATCAATTGACAATACTGATAACGGAATCAATAGAAGAAGATCTGTAGACAGATAGATAGATCAATCGTGGCAATCATTCAAAACAACCAAAATATATGCTGACAGGACAATACTGGAAACCTGCCTGAATCATGTCCAGTAAACATATCAGCTTGGCCCATTAACTGTCTAGATTTTTTAACATTTTCCTTGATATATACGCATTTTTATGCATGTGCGACCAGTGTAGATCCAGATCAGCCGGCACATCCGTGCCGTCTGATTAGGATCTGCACTGTTCGCAGTTTGGTCAGAAATAACCTAATGAATCAAAAAGCGATGTGCCGGCTGATCTGGATCTAAACTGCTCGCCCAAGCAATAAAGGTGTATCTATACAGGAGAGGGTTAAACCATTCATTGTGTATGACTGTGCTTTGCAGATTTTTTTATTGAATAGTAGCAATGTGCTGGCTGATCTGGGTCAACAGCTGTCACAAATGGGACTTAAGATGTTGTATTTTTTCATTGCCCTGTTTTCATTCATTGTTAAATTTATATACTGTTTAATCAGCTAAAACCCTGACATGCACTCTGGTGGAGTAAGACTGTTGTCAAAAGCCAAAGTCAAATCATCCCAGAGAGATCTGTTCCTAATCAGACTTGACACCACAGTTCAGAGGTTTCCTTCTCTCTGCTTTTACCACTACTTCACCCTAAAAAACTAATTACTCCGTTTCTATTGATTTTATTGAGTTTTCAACCAATGTAGATCCAGATCAGCCAGACACATCTGCGCTTTCTGATCTGGATCCACACTGCTTTTTGTTCAGAAACAACCTTATTAATCTAAAAGCAAATGGTGTTGTTCAAGATCAGACTACGCGCATGGCAGGCTTTATAATCTGGATCTATTGTCCTTGCAAATAGGTTTTAAGCCATTATCCTTGAGTTAAGGGTTTAGCTTAACTTAAAATGTACAAAATAAAGACCAGTTTAACTTGAAATCTACAAAACAAGGACAATGTTTAAAACATGAATTGGGATCAATTAAATAATATTCAACTATTAGCATAATAAAAACACATACCTTCAAAGTTTTTACTTAAACAAACCATGATGAGGATCAGTTTGACAGATTTACTTCTTTCAATATGTTTTCTTAAGCGAATCAACTTTTCTTAATGGTTTATCCTTTCTTCAAATGACACATACATCCTTGTACCGCAAAATGCTATTTATAACCATGGTAGTTACAGTACTGTTGTAGGAAGGTCTTTTAAATTCAGCGAAACATGCATATTAAGTCATGTGGCATGATTTACCATCAAATTCACATTTAACACGCATGACAAATGACTCGTGTTTACTTGAACAATACTTGCTGTGTTGCAGATTATGTTAATCTATACCACACCAATGAATTAACCAATTAAAAACATACTAACCTTCCTTATATAAATATTTCCAAAAATATCCATTCAAAAGTCTGTTTATCATATATCAAGTTTTAAATACAGTATCCAGCTAAATGTTTACATCAATTCTGTACAAAACGTAGACATTTCATAATAAATCAAAATGTCTCATCCAGATCAGATCAACACTTGCTATGTTATAAAACTGTAGCTAACTAATTAGCCTAAATCCATATTGCCTTAAGATGTACATTAAACATAAATATCATGTCATAACTGACAGTTACACCACTTTATTGAACCAAAGGGGAAACAACCATTACTTTCTCTGTTTCAGATACTTGAATAACACTGAAAATAATCATAAGTGATTGCCAGTCTCAATCATTTTTTTCTATGATGTATATAAATATATGGGATGTTAAATTCTTTATATTTTTTTAAATTATATTTTTTTTAAATAATATTTTAACTGGACAAAATAACAATATAATTATATGGCTAGTTTTTTTTTGCTTCATTGTTTCACTATATAATCTTATTGTTTATGTTAGTGTACATTACCATCTACCCCCATTCAAATTCACCCCAGGCCTATTGTAAGCTTAAATAAAATTCCTTCCTTAATTTGTGGCAAAGAATTAATTGACAATATTTATTTTAACACTCATTTATTTAAGCAGTGTGGAGATATTTAAAAGAGGTACTAGACAATATTTGGAGTAAATTGAAGTCCAGCAAAATACAACACCCTAGGGGCATTGAATGGGGGTATATGGTACTTGTCATATGGGTCAATATCCTAAGTCCAATTTATACAACTTCAGCTGTCAATTAAATAATTCAGCAAAATATTGCATCAATATCATTGTGACAATTATCCAAGTTCAGCAAACAATTCCATTCTGAACATGGCTAGTCAGAAAAAATTCCCTTGGTCAGTTTCAAACTTTTCAGCAAAATCCCATTTAAAAAATTACATAAATCCTGCAAATTAATGGTAGAAAGTAATGTCCAGATTCTTACAAAACACAATCCTTATAGATCAACCATCAAAGAACACTTGCTGTATAACATTCCTGGTGCATCTCTGGGATCATGAACAACAATTCTGTCTTGATACCAACATTTATGTCTCATTTAATTAACTTGGTAAATGAGCATCATGGCTGCCAAACAAGAGGTCTGCTGACGGCTGTATACCACATCATTAAAGATGGAAAAAAAGTATTGCTCTCTGGGTAAATGTTTGTGGTTGCCAGACACAATATCTCAGTGAACAAGAATTTGTGCAAATCTGACCTAACACCCAAACCTTTTAATAGCTCCTTACCCCTGTGAGTAATGGCATACAATCCCTTCAGAGGCCAGTGTAGATCCAGATCAACCTGCCAGTATACATCCAGATCAATCTGCCAGTATACATCCAGATCAACCTGCCAGTATAGATCCAGATCAACCTGCCAGTATAGATCCAGATCAATCTGCCAGTATAGATCCAGATCAACCTGCCAGTGTAGATCCAGATCAACCTGCCAGTGCTGATACAGATTCAACTGCACCAGTCACTGTTAGATTTGTTATATATAACATTGTAGAAGTCCCCATTGTAGATTATGATCTGACTTCACAGCAGTATCCAAAGGAACAAATGATTAGTTTTTGTATTTCTTTACTTTTTAAAAAAATAATTGGTGAATCTGACAGACAGATCCATAAATAACAGAACTGGCATGACAGCCTAGACGGAAACAATTACTGTTAAACCATTTTATTTCGCGCGGGTTTAATTTTCACGCGGGTTTAATTTTACGACAAAAGCGCAAAAATTTAACCCCAGCGAAATTAAACCATTTAATAGTGTTTCTTTACAGGATAATACAGTTGCGCGAATTAATGCCCCCGCGAATTTGTTATTTTCAAGTTTTGTGCGAAATTTTGTTTCCACGAAATTAAATGATACAATGTACTACAGTAAGTTAAATATAAATGCACAAGAATCTATTTATGCAAATTCTGCAAAATGTTTAAATCATCTCTCGATAATATTTGCATTTGCCAGTATTTTAAAACATTTTGTGATTGGTGTATTTGTTTTGGTGAGCAACATAATTACCAAAGTTCAAGTCCTGGTCATTATGAAGTGACATGAAATGAACTTGATACCACAATAATTATGATCTTGATAACATATGCTATTAAAATAACTGTTGATAAAAATGTTAATTTGTTATTTCTATGTCCATACAACTGCCTATGTTTTAATTGATCAGAAAAATTTAAACTTAGAATTGGATCACACAAGGTCAGAGCTTCTGCTTTGGTGCCTGGGCCTCCAAGTAGCAATACCCAGAAGGGCACCTGTGGTCTTCCTTCATAAGAGGAAACTGCAGGTCCACACCGAATTGTGCACTCATAGGAACTAGGCAGGTTTTACCAAAGCTATCAAATCAACACCAACAACATTTACTATAGTAGTTCCATACTAAGTCCATACTAGTTACATACCAAGTTCTGCAACCAAGTCAAACCTTTACATGGTGATGGGTGGGGCTCAGATATGTGCCATTGTCAATTGAGACCGGAACTTGTTAGTTGAGTTTGAAAATGTTTTGTTGTTTTTTTTTGCCATTATTATGAAGCAGGCTATTAACACATCATGACTGTATTACGGAAAAAATACAGTATGTAGAAAAGTCAGTTCTGTATAAAGCTTAGTAGATAATCGCCTTTGCACAAACACGGCTCATTGTACGCAATGCACGGTTTTACCAGTGACGGAAGCAGGCCTCGCTGAAGGTTACAAAACTGAGATTGGAAACCAGTCTCAAATCTCAAGCATCTGATTGGCTGAAATTGCAACCAGTCGCCTTTCAGCCAATCAGATGCTTGAGATTTGAGACTGGTTTCCATTCTCAGTTTTATAACCTTGGCAGCAGATGTTGCCAGTTACTCATTAGTCTGGCATTTGGTATCACATGCTGAAGTAAATGTAAAACTCCAATATACAATACAATAGAGGATTGTGTGCTAATGTTGTCTGAACATTACCCCTGAAGATCTAATAACTGTATTAAGCCAGAAATTACTCATCTGACGGAGAGCAAACAAATTCAGAGAATGATTCTGGGAAGACAAGTCTTTGATAAAACTTAAACCATTTTAAATCGTTATTTTTCTGATAAAATAAGTTTTTCACATTTCTATTTTGCTGATGTCAGTATTCTGACAAAAATCAAGACATTTTACTGCTATACACAAAAATATATATTAACAATCATTTTCATGGCCTGAGCATGTTCTGTTTGTTCAACACAACAAGTCTCCAAAGTCACTAAAGTGAGATTGAAGACCTGTCACACATATCTGCACTTTGATTGGTTGAAATCAAATAAATACTGTCTTAGAACTGACCAATGGCAAGCTTGAGATCTGAGGCTGGTCTTACATTTCTACTTGTCAAGACAGGAATCAGTACATGATCAATCAACAGAACTAACTGGCATGTTCCCCTTAACTCCATAGGATGTGTCTGATATCACATGGTTGAAGTCAGTACTGATCCAGATCAGCTGGCTCTACACGGGTAACCCAGGTGATAAAAGCTGTAGCTGTGGACTAAACGTGTACGTCACAAATTATAAATAGTCTGAAAACTTAATTATGGAAGGGTGCAAGTTAGGAATTCTGAAAAACCTGAAATCCTGAAAATTTTTAAATTTATAAAGGAAACACAAAAACCTGAATTTCAGGCATACGCCTGAAAAATTTCACCCATGATTATGTAAGTTTTTAGTAGTGCTGGTATCAAAACAAATATTTCATCTTAATATTATCATTTACAAAAGCTGATAATTAATGAAAGAAACAAACTGCATAATTATTCACCTTCATAAATACAAGGCAGCACTCCAGTATGCATCACCATGTTGAATTATTTCTGTCCGAATTCAATATTTCTAGTAATTAACACAGTTAATTCATTGTTGGTCCACAAAATACTGAATTAACACAAATATTTTAAACCATATCATACAAGTCCATCAAACCATGATCCATATATGACTGGACTTGTTTTCAATATTACTGTAATCAATCCATTCCACTGTTACAGTCTTAGTTTAAATCCTATTCTTTAACTAATTGTAACACCTCCCCTTAACAATAGTATAATCAAATTTTGTCTTATCAGTAATATGAAACCAATTTAAAATATGTGCATAAATTTAACCCCCCTTTTATCAAAATTTAATGCATATTATCATTATAAAATTATCTAACTGATGATTAATTAAACAGAAGTCCTAGTTTTATCAACATTGCCAAAGATAAACTGTAGATTAGTTTTCACACATTTCACCCGCTGACATTTTGTTTCCCTGAAATCCTTGATATCACTTAATAGCTCTTGTATAGTGTCAATTGCACCCTTAAACAGATCATGTCAAACAAACTGTTTCTGTAAAGTCTATCCTTTGAACAAACTTGAATTCTACCAAGCCTAGTAATCAGTGACTATAACTGACTAGAATGGACATGCAGTGAATGGACAGAATCAATGAGGATAGAACACAACATTCCAGCAGTCACCAGCTGGTGGTGTACAGACATCAATAGTCAGTACACCACTACACCCAGGCAATAATGCTGAATCAACCCTAATGAACCATAATAATGGCAGTGTCAAATTCATTCAATACACAGATGTGATGCGGTCAAGGGCAAAATCATTCCATCTCATACTGAATTATTAATAAGATAAAACAGCTTTGCTCCAAGCCATTAAAATGTGTTGCTGTAGAAAGTCTGTCAGCTACAGAAACGATTGGTAGCACACAAAAATAAAACAACAACTAAAACCGCAGTGTAATACATAACTGCTGTTTAGGTTATAAAAGCTATAATTGTTTCAATACAATTTCACTGGTGGATTACTTTCACTGTTGAGCATTAATAAATTAGCTCTGCATACGCACCCCCACCACACTTGTCTAATTTTTTTCACCACACTTTGTTAAATTTTTTCAGGTACATTGGAATAAAGATTATAGCAAAACATTCAGCATGTCTGTCAACAGTGTTCTGTTTTCATTCAGCATGTGCAGCTCACTGTGCTCTAGGAGAACTATCATCTACCTAACTATGACTACACTGTAGATACCATGCCTGGGGGCCTTCTCAATTACCTGCCCCTATTTCCAGACACAAACTCAGTTTCTCTGCATTTGCAAATTACATAAATTTCCGGTTAAATAATGATACTGCTTTGAGACTGAAAAAGAAAAACCTGTATCTCGAATAATATTAGAGCAATTCCAATGCATTTTCATGTGTTAAAATCTAAATATTGTTTTGAATAGTTCATTAGATAAACCACATCACTCATGTCTAGAATGCATTTTTACTTAATTTTTTTGTAAAATATGAATGAAGATTATATACTGAATTAGAGCATGTGTTGGGGTGCAGCCTATAAAGGTCTGGGTAATACATGTGTGATTACGGTAAAATTTAATTTACTGTTTAACCCTTTCCCATATAGACACACCTTTATTGCTAGGGCGAACAGTTTAGATCCAGATCAGCCGGCACATTCGTGCCGTCTGATAAGGATCTAAACTGTTCGTGTTCTTGATTCATTAGGTTATTTCTAACCAAAATGCGACCAGTGCAGATCCTGATCTACACTGGTCGCACATGCGTAAAATTGCGTATATGTCAAGGAAAGGGTTAATCGTGATATACAGCAGCCAATAATACAGTATCAAATCTGGCTACTTGTACAATCTAGTTCTTTGGGTGTATATTGAGTGTTTAAATTCTCTTCAATTCTTGCAACAATGGTTAATCTTTTAACTTTACTCCTGACACTTACAATTACTAATGGCCCTGGTGGGTTCTTAACTCAAATACATCTACAATCTGATACCCTGATTAAATTCCAATCAAGATTTAGCAGTCCAGATTTGGCAAACAGTCCTGTTCCTTTCGATGACTTGCACAATAACAATGATAAACTTTAAACAAAATTATGACAAGTATTTGGCTTACAACAGTTCAATGTTAGTACAATAACAACACTTTACATTTGTGCTTAAAGGAATGTATACAACCTTTCATTAACCCTTTCCTTGATAAATACGCATTTTTATGCATGTGCCACCAGTGTAGATCCAGATCAGCCGGCACACCTGTGCCGTCTGATCAGGATCTGCACTGGTCGCATTTTGGTCAGAAATAACCTAATGAATCAAAAAGTGAACAGTTTTGATCCTGATCAGACGGCATGGACGTGCCGGCTGATCTGGATCGAAACTGTTCGCCCTAGCAATAAAGGTGTTTCTATACAGGAAAGGGTTAATGGGAGTTTCAATTAATGGGTAGCCAATTAAATATCCCAGCATGGAGCTTTGGTGTGACAATTTGAAGGGAAGCTTTAATGGGTCTGATCAAGTAACAGAAGCCATCACAATGTACTTGATAGGATAAGTGTCAATCTACCAGCAGTCAGTGCAGTATGTAGTGTTTCCAAATCACCAAAGATTGTTCTGTAATATCACATGACTGTCTACTTATCCATAACCACTTATTATAATTGTAAGCAAAACATGTATTTGGAATGCTCTATCATGCCTACTCTTACTAATTTATTAGCTCGTGTGGGGTACTATCTATCCCAGATTTCATGTAAAGATTGTTCCACAAAGTATAGAATTGTACATAAAACATAATTTTAGAACTTAAAGAATGACAATTTACAATCAAAACACGACAAAATTCACGCCCATTTATTAGAAGACAGATTTTTCGGGTAGAAAGGGTGTGATCAAACCCCTTTCTGACCCCTTTCCATGTAGAACATCCTCTGACCTGCATGTAGAACACACTGATAATAGGTTAACTAAAAAGACCAGCATGCACAATAGAATGATTGTAATCCACAAAACAACAAGGCTTTTATGATAAACAGAACAGAATAAATGTCAAACAGGATAATGGACACTTTAAGTTAGTTGTTCACAGGAGTGTTGTTCGAAGTTCAGTGACCAAGTAAGAGTGTAGACCCTAACAAGCCTTCACTGATGTGAAGAATGACTGACTGAGGATCTACAGTAATTAATAATTATCTCTGAATAAAATATTGAATTTAACACTCTGTACATAAAAAAAACCCCATCTTACTCAAATGTTTTCTCTTTTTTGCAAGTTTTCACAAGAAAAACATACGAAATAGTGACACAGTTATTTTGCATCAAATTAAAAGTTTATATTTATTACAAACATGTTCTTAGCCATTTTTCTGTCAAACCTGAATTATACCCACCCAAGATTAATGTTTATATCCTGTCTGTGTGCTAAAATAATCCACACTTTATTCCACATGTTTCCAACTCAATATATACATGTATACAAATATCCAGTATAATAACTTATCTCCTGTTAGCAGATATAAATGTACACAAGTTACTAAACCCTTCAGACTGCTTACTGTAGTGGAAAACTTCAATATACATAAACTTTAACATACTTTGACAATATCTTAAGGTTTCTTGCAAAAGGGGGAACAACTCCCACAAGCCAACTCAGTTATGACTTAATTAGAATGTCACAAGTTATTCCCCTTGAATACCATTTTATCCATACATGTATGCCTTGAAAACCATTTTCTTGGTTTTATTACAGTAAAATTATTTAACAGAAAACAAAACAGTTACATGGGGATATTTACCTATCTATTACATTTCATGCCTATGTATAATGCCTAAACTTTGTGCCCATTTATTAAGCCCATTTAAAATTCAGCAGCATTTAACATTCACTGAATTTGACACTTTACAAAAACTGCAACTTAAGTAGATTAAAATATAGTGTCATACAAAATTCATAATAATCATTAGATGCGATTCATCTCTATGCTGAAGTAACTGTACAGGGACATGGATGTTTCAATCATCTCCATGTACCCTGTCCCACCAAGTCCTTTAATATGAACTCAATTTGCTGACAATACACACTCCCTCTCTTTTCAGGACATTCCTGAATATTGCAACAAATTTTTAAACAAACAGATAAGTAAGTGATAAACTGTCTTAATATGAACTGTAATGTGTAAGCACCCTAGCACCTTTAAAGCCCTTAGAATATTTGTATTGCTGGGCTAATGTATAAAAATGTCACATCATAAAATGAAGGCTACTGCCCAATCTATGGCAATAAAATAACAATAAATCTTGTACAATAAAATGTAGGACAAGTGGTTTCTTGTAATTGAAAGTATAAATTCCTGGTCAGGCAGCATAAAAAACAATATTAACATGTTATTACTCCATGGGGTATGTCTGTTATTCCATGGACAAACAGTAGATCAAGATCAGCTGTCACTTTTGAATCTACACAGGTCATCCATGTGATAAAATACATATTTATGGAATACCGTATAATGGGTTATTTTCGCGAGCATAATATTTTTGCTATTTTCGCGATCGTCGTGAATTCGCTAAAATAAAAACCGCAAAAAATTCCCAACTTTATTTTCGCGAAGTGCAATGCTGATGAGCGATACTTTTAAATAATCTGTTTGAAAAGGCTTTATAATGGTCTTAGCCAGCGGGATAACGCTTTTTTATCGCTTCATAGTCTATATCTGCGGTGGAAACTCTCATTATTCCGTCGATAAAAACATTATCACGTTTGTTATTAAAACGGATGTCAATTATGCTACGGACAATTTGATTTATAATAGTTTGATAAAATACCACTGTTAAATGCGGCTTTCACAGCTTTAACACTTCTTCTGATAATACTTAATTTTTACACCTGTACATCTGCTGGCACAGGATTACAAAAAAAAAGCAATAATAATGCACTGGAACATTAAAAATGCGAAAATTAATATCTGCGGGCACAAATTCGCTAAAATTACAACCGCGAAAATTTAAATTATGGCAAAATCGCGAAAATTTTCGATCGCGAAAATAACCCATTATACGGTATTTTAGTCCTCTGCACTTACGGGTACAGATGAGTACAGTCTGGTGATATTTGTTGTGACAGGTCTAGAATCAATCTTATGAATTTTCCATCGGCACCCCCAGGTGTAAGTTTTCATTCGTTTTTGACTAGACACAGTCTCGTCTAAACATTCCGAGAACTGAAAACATCTGCTGATGAACTTCTAACACACACAAGCATCCATCTTAATTATTACCAAAGCAAGGTAAACTTGTTAAATATCTTCATGATCATTCATTGGAATGGCCTTCAGAAAATACTCTGCCAAATTTTGATTGACTGCTGCTTTCATTTATTCTCCAATGTTTACAGAAAACTCCAAAGTACATTAACCCTTTCCTGTATAGATACACCTTTATTGCGTTGGCGAAAAGTTTAGTTCCAGATCAGCCGGCACATCTGTGTCTGATCAGGATCTAAACTGTTCGCTTTTTGATTCATTAGGTTATTTCTGACCAAAATGCGACCAGTGCAGATCCTGATCAGACGGCACGGATGTGCCGGCTGATCTGGATCTACACTGGTCGTACATGCGTAAAAATGTGTATATATCAAGGAAAGGGTTAATACCTAGCTATGTCAGTCTTGATATAAATTCTTAAATTCTAATTACTCTACAGATACAACTTATATCACATGGGCTACCAGTTTAGATCCAGATCAAGCAGCACATCTGTACCACGGATTAGAATATACAGTATGCATCAGGTTATTTCTGACAGGAAAGCGAACAGTGTAGATTCAGCTCAGATGGCACAGATGTGCTGGCTAATGTGGATCAACAATGGTCGCTCCGGTGATAAAAGCTTATCCATGGAGTAAACGGTTATAACTCGTTTCAAACTCGGACTGCTTTTATATTTCTTTACAAATAATTCAGAAGTACATTTATACCTAGTTACATCAGTGATGGAATTGTTGAAGATTATCTGAATCACTTGTTATAACATCTAAACAACATCTAAACAATATGACATTTTAATACTGGAGCCAAACTTTGACCAACTGCTGCTTCTATTACACTCCCTAACGATTCTTCTGAAATATTATATATTAAAACCATTCCGTATGGCACAGTAGAACTGGATTTCTATTTCCAAAATTTTAAGCTAAAGATTTGAAAGAACCTATTGAAAAAACATGCTTAATAGTTTTTGAGAAAACATTTCTTAAGCAGTTTTTCTTTTTTTATGCCATGAATATCAAATTTAATCAGACATTGAAAGATTCTCATGATTTATTGTATGAAAGAAACTATAAGTTGTTTAAAGTTTTAGCAGAGGATATCCCAGAAATGAAAAAAACAAAACAAACAGAAACTGGCCTTTTAGAGGGTGACAACACAGGAAGTATGTGCTTGATCTTAATAATGGTGCATGTTTCATATTCAGTCATTGGTAAAATGCTAAAGTCATATGAACCCATTAACATTTTATCAATCAGTTTGACCCTTTACTCCGCATATTACAGGTTTTATCGCTTGTGCTAACAGTGTAGATCCAGTTCAGCTGGCAAATCTGTGCTGTCTGATCAGGATCTACATTGTTCGCTTCTTGGTCAGAAATAACCTAATGAATCAAAAAGCATACAGTGTAGATCCAGATCAGAAGGCTCCGACGTGCTGACTGATCTGGTCCATTTGATAACAGCCTTACTCCATGGTGTAAAGTAAATATCAGAGTGATTACTTTCTTTTGAAGGTGAAAATATATTAATACCAAGCAATATCAGTTTAAGATTCTTTGAATTGCTTTCATCTACATTACATCTAAACAATATTACGCCTACAGTTGCATTTCTATTATGGTTTTCAGGGTATGGATTTTTAAAATAAAAGCATTCTTTATTTTGGGACTGCATTACAGGGTTTCTGAATTGGGATAAATTGCATTTTTCAGTCGTATTAAATTTCACAAAGCTTTAAATCAAAGAAGTTGTTATTTGCTGCCTTATTTTAAAAACAATGATATTATTCCTTATAATCTGTTTCTTTTTTTCTCTCAAATTTTTCTCACTCTGGAACATTCTTTTAAAGACAATTAACCCACTAAATTACCATAATTGACTTAGTCTTTCTTTCAATTTGGGTCAATCTATGCATTGTTCATAGAGGCTGTTCAACAGAAATTATTAAGTGAATAGCAAACAGTGTAGATTCCACTCTGATTGATCCAGATCCAAATCCTGCAGACTGATCTGGATTTACACTTTATTATAATTTATTCAGAGTAGCATTCTTAATGCATCAAGAAAACAGTTCGATCCTTTTACGACTGTTCAAGGTTGCCATTAGATCATGAACTCCATATATCAGTCAGTACATGGTGTGTGGCATATTATAAGCCCAATGTTATACAGATAATCCTACAGTGCATATAATGGTAGTCTATATTATACAATTAGTAGAGAGCATCTGATATAAAATATCAGGGGCGCCACAAAGTTATGATTTGTTCTTCCCAGCAGGACTGGCTGACATTTATGAGCTTGGACTAGAAAGCTGCAGTTAGTTACTAGAAGAATGTTCAATAAGGCATTGTCTTTCTTTCAGCTGATGTTTTTGACACAGTTTGTGGTAGAAGCACATTACAGGAAACTCTAAAGTTATTCAGTAAAAGTGTGTTTACGAACCCAACAATGGGCAAACTGACACAACTTCTCTGGCGAATTGATGAAAACCTTCAGTTCAACCCAAGCTTTCATATAATAAAAGGTTACAAATTTTAGAATTTCCCAATCATGTCAAACAAAATAGTGCTCTAGGGGCATTTTTTTGGTTTTGTTGTTTTAGCTGAACATTAAGATCAAAATGTTTAACACTGATACCATAAATTTATAATCATCAATTTTGCAACTATTATTATAAATTTCAGTAAACATGCAGAAATATCTGCAGTGACACCCTAGAAGAGATTGCTATCATGGCAGAGATTGTTACAATCATGAGAATCCAGGGGTTTAGGATGAGTCATGGAGCCATTCATGTATCCTGTAACCCTTTCCTCCACAAATATGGCTTTTATCACATGAGCAAACAGTGAAGATCCAGCACATCTGTCTGATCAGGATCTAAACTGTTCGCTTTTTGATTCTTTAGGTTATTTCTGCTAAAAATGCGACCAGTGCAGATCCTGATCAGACGGCACGGGTGTGCTGGCTGATCTGAATCTACACTGGTCGCACATGTGTAAAAATGTGTATATATGGAAGAAGGGTTAACAACTATTTTCAAATAGCAGATTCTGCTGGGTTGATTGTTAAATTATTGTCCAACTTTTGTGTGAGGTTTGGATGGGAACAGGTCTGGTTGAGGGGACTGTTTACAATGATGCAAAAACAAGACTCCGTCGCCCTACCGGGCAAACACAGATTCCCAGGAGGTTGGTTTTTCCTTTTCAAACTGGGCATAAATGATAATTCCAAAAATATATATACTCCATTTCTCACTCACCTCACAGCAAGTGACTCATTTTACATAGGCATGGGGGTAGGGGTTTGGGGAGGGGAGGGGGAAAATAACTTCTTTTATTTCATCACCAGTGGAAACATGGTAAGTTCTGATCTGTTACGCAAGAATACATAATATATAACAACATTACCTAAACTGTTTGGCTTATCTGTCCCAGCATCACTTCCATTTATTCGAACATCATTGCTGCCTTTGCCGCCATTTTCATCCAACTTGTCTTTCCTGTGCTTACTTTTAAACATACCCATGATTTACAACCTCTGTAAACACTTCTATAAACAGCAGCTTTGAACAGAATTACAACCTCTATCACACATAGGGAGAATGTAACACCTTTTTCCAGAAAACTACTATATTCCAATATTCCTGCATGCACTGTTCACAACATTTGATAATGAAAACAAATCCAGTCCAGCTTAATTCCAATATTTCACCACTAATCAGTGTTTTACAAATTATTCAAGCAAAAAAAATCTGAGGTATTTCACTTGGAATTGCTAAAAACACATCACTGGAGAGTTCCGAGATGGAAAATCAATATGCTCACTAACAAACTCACAAAATATTTCAAAAGCCAGGCGGAAGAAAACAAAACCTTTGAGAGAAAAAACAACATGATAGGAATCTAGCCTAAATATTTTCTGGTTTCCAAGACAATGAAGTCCTCTCTGCATCACCTGGATTTGTAAATAATTCAAAAGAATTGCATGATTAGCCAGTGTTTAGTAATAGTGGAGGCCCCGATGGGAGCAATCTCAATCAAGCAGTAAAGCAGGAGAATAATCATATATAAAATATTTGTAGAATAAAGTAAACAGTTTTCCTGGAATACTGAAATGCCAAATTAGCAGCAGGAAGAATATATTATACCAGAGGATTGTTACAAAAATCAGTAGACGCCCAAGAAAATGCTTATCATTGCCAATATTTCGTGCAAATTTGATGAAAATACCAGAATTTTCAGCTTTGAAATAATGCTGAAATAACAGTTGTTGACATCAAGATGTTCTAGCATAGAAATTAAACTATATGGAAGCTATCAGTAGCCTTGCCATATGCTTTTACTTTGAACTGAATCTCATTGTAATGGTATATACAGTCCACACTCGTTGTGTCAAACTCGCTTAAGTCGAAACATCGGTTATCTCGAATTAATTTTACGGTCCCGTCAAAATGTGTTCTTTTTACATATAATATTACGCCACTTAACTCGAATTCGAATTAAACAATATTTTTATAAGTCGAAGTAAATTTAGAACCTGCAGGCTAAATTATGCTATGTAAAATCACGGATAAGTCGAAGTGTGAAACTTGCCGCGGACGAACAATGCGCGCGGCTTCTTCAAAGAGAGAATTTGTCGGCAAACAAGATACCTTTATTTAATAATAATTAACGATTATCACCTGTTCAGTAAAATATATATTTAATGCATTCGGGTTTAAAATATTCATATTCGTAAATGTAATTAATTTCAGTTAAAAAAAAACAACAACATTTAATTACAATAATAGTGACATTGTGACAACCAGGCCAATAAAATATGAGTTCATCCGTTTAGGACAAAAATGCAAAAACATGATTTCAACGTAATCAACTCTCCCCCAAGACTGAAGCACAAAAAGCTCCAAATTAACGATTATGGGATGAATATTAATTTGAATTAGTTTATGTAATTAAAAAATCAACGAAAGACGACATTAACACTCAGAGTGAAGACGACGACGATGTTACACAAACACCGAAACTTTATGATGATTTTTTTTTACATGTAATAAATATAATCGAATTAATTTTTTTTCAGTTTTTTTAAACTTATTGATCCATTGAAATGTACATATACGTGTTCTTGGGCATAAACGAGTACTAGCACTCACAATCATGTCAGCATTAGAAACATATAGGTATAATATTCGTGCACTGACGCTTATTCTGATGTGTCGAACTTCCGATATATTGAATTAAAATGTACGGTCCCGACGACTTCGACACAACGAGGGTGGACTGTATATCACAAAATTCCTACTAAATGCACTCTTAGGGGAGACAAATTTTTTAAGGGGATGGTTTGGGGTTTTATTCAAATTTGAACACACTTCACAATTCAAAGATTATTTTCAATTTAATAAAGATGAAGATTCAATGAAATCAACAAAAGTGTGGAGCAGAAGTCAGATTAAATGGTTTAAAACACAGATTTAATAATTACCTAGAACAGTTCTCAGGAATAAAGTGTCAAACATTTTTCTTCTTATTATTTTGAGATTTCCAGAATCGTTTTCAGGAAAATGGGTGGATATGTTTATAAAGGTAGAGACATCTAATAAAGATTTACAGAAAACCTTGCTTGAATATTGTTGTTCTTTGTATTATTTTACTACAGGCTATAAGCTTCAGCCCAAATTTAAAGAAACAAGAGGGCCATGATGGCCCTGAATCGCTCACCTGAGTATGAAACTCAAGTTATTAACCAGAAACTGAATTTTTATTTTTAGCAACAGTGACCTTGACCTTGATCACAGACACGTGGGTAGCAATCCCAATTTGTCTCTTGTTATAAGCTACTCATATACCAAGTTTGGAGTCAATATGCCAAAGCAAACTCAAGTTATTAAGTGGAAACTGAATTTCTATTTTTAGCAACAGTGACCTTAACCTTGATCAGAGACACCTGGGTAAAAACCCAAGCTGCCTCTAGATAAAAGCTATCCATATACCAAGTTTGGAGTCAATAGGCCAAAGCAATCTCAAGTAATTAAGTAGAAACTGAATTTCTATTTTTAGTTACAGTGACCTTGACCTTAATCACAGACACCTGGGTAGCAACCCCAAGCTGCCTCTAGATATAAGCTATCCATATACCAAGTTTGGAGTCAATAGGCCAAAGCAAACTAAAGTTATTAAGCAGAAACTGAATTTCTATTTTTAGCAACAGTGACCTTAACCTTGATCACAGACACCTGGGTAGCAACCCCAAGCTGCCTTTTGATATGAGCTACCCATACATCAAGTTTGGAGTCAATATGCCAAAGCAAACTCAAGTTATTAAGCAGAAACTGAATTTCTATTTTTAGCAACAGTGACCTTGACCTTGATCACAGACACCTGGGTAGCAACCTCAAGCTGCCTTTTGATATAAGCTACCCATAAACCAAGTTTGGAGTCAATAGGCCTAAGCAAACTCAAGTAATTGAGCAAAGACTGAATTTCTTTTTTTAGCAACAGTGACATTGACCTTGATCACAGACACCTGGGTAGCAACCCCAAGCTGCCTTTTGATATAAGCTACCCATACACCAAGTTTGGAGTCAATAGGCCTAAGCAAACTCAAGTAATTGAGCAAAGACTGAAGTTCTATTTTTAGCAACAGTGACCTTGACCTTGATCACAGACATCTGGGTAGCAACCCCAAGCTGCCTTTTGATATAAGCTACCCAAACACCAAGTTTGGAGTCAATAACCCTAAGCAAACTCAAGTAATTGAGCAAAGACTGAATTTCTATTTTTAGCAGCAGTGACCTTGACCTTGACCCTGTGGTTATGATTTGAACAACTTTTGTAGACATCAGTGCCAGGATGCTTCAGGACAAATTTGGTTAAAATCCATCAAGTGGTTTCAGAGGAGATGTTGTTTAAAGGAAATTGTTGACGGACGCCGGACAAAGACGGGTCACAATAGCTCACCATGAGCCTATGGCTCAGGTGAGCTAAAAATTGATTAATCTTTTTTTTTTTGGTAAAGAAATCCTAATTCAAAGTTGGATTGAAACCAAAATCACTAAAATATTATGTATTATGTTCTAACATGTGGCTTCAATAGAGTTTTAAGGATGTAACAGGACAACATTTTTTTGAAAACGCTTCGATTATTTGATTTCCTAATTTTAAGTAAAATGCTGATAAAATTACCATTTCTGCGGGTATGAGTCATGATCCCAAATTTGAAAGAAAATCAAAGGGTTCTCCTGGGTAGCCCAATCGATTGAATTGTCGGAAGTGCAAGGCTAGGCGCTATCGCTGTGACGCTTTGGGTTCACTCCCAGGTAGAGGAAATATCATTTAATCATTTAAAGAAAATCACTGATCCTCACAAGTATGCTATCAGTGTAGAAATCGATGGACATGATTTCACAGTCACTGTAGTTCCATGCTGAACCTCAAACCATTGGCAATCTCTGTCAGAAAGCTATCAATACCAGCTCTAATTGTTAACACCTTTCCCCAGTCAGTACCCTCAACAGTTGCTTCAGTTCAATAAATGCCATTAAAACAACATAATGTTCCTCAGTGACTGGTTTCACTGGCTTTGAAGTGATTCTACAATATTGATGCAATCAGACCCACTGATGTGTCATCTCACAACTGCACATAAAGTACACTTAATGGTTGGTAATTTGATGGAAATGAAATTGTCTGGAATGGAAATGACTGATTTTCTCTTAATGTGGAAGAAAATTTGAATATCTTGAGCATATTCAACACAATTTTGGAAAAGCTGCCATAAAACTAAGTCCTCTCTACTGTTCCAACTTTGATAGAACTGAATTCCTACGCAAGACTCACTTACCACATTTACAGCATGTTTTTTTTCAACATTTTGTGAAAGGGGCCAGGGGTTTTCAGACTGGGGAAAAATGTGTCGTTTTGTGTACAAGTTTCTTAAAAAAAAGATTTCTATCAGCATTTAACTAAGTACTTGGTTGCCCACCAGAGCTAGGTACTCCTTTAGAAAAATCGTTACTCTAAATTTCTGTACACTAATCTCATAATGAAGCGCATCAGTTTTCATCTAATTAATTACTGCCACCATCCAACATCAGAGCAAAATAGCATAACTGCCTAACGGGGCCTTGATTGCCAACAATGTTCATTTCTACTGGCATTTTGACAAAGCAAAAAAAAAACATGCTTCACAAAAGCATAATGTTGAGTTTGATAAATGAGTTTCATAAACACTTCTCCATTGACCAATATTCACATAAAAGACTTCTGATTGTGAGATAGTTATGGCATTTTTATAGTTCTGCCCTGGAAAGTTCTAAATAACAGAAACAATTCAGTTTTTGTAGGCAAACAGAAATTAGCCTAACATGATTTCACTAACTAATGCAATACACCCAGACTTTTAAGAGCCTTGCATGATGTTCCTATTTGTAAGGAAATAGGCAATTTGAAGAAGTTTCTTCAGCAGACAAAAACTAGATCAATCAGGGGTAATCCTCCGGAATGTTCCTTTTTATTGAGCTATCAATGAAAGTTGCTGGTAATTGGCTGGCCAGAATTAAATTGGGACAAGAATCTATTATCTGAAAAGGCTAAAGGCTAATTGTTTCTGAAAAAATTTCTTTGTAGTAGCCATACGAAAATCTAGCATGCTGAGTCATCATCCTCATCATCATCATCATCAGCTTTATCTTCATCATCATTATGTAAACATTTAAGGGCTTTTTCCATCTTTAGTAGGGGCCTTTTATGGGCGCCTTCCACTCAGAAAGTTTCTTTGAAACAATGCAGTTTTCCACAAAAAGTAACTTTACATCTTGAATTTTCATTCCCCTGCAAAGAAAAAATTTCATGTTTTTCCCCCCAAAATATAGGGCATGGGCCCCTTTCCCTGGGGGTGAAAAATAGCCCTGCATATTCCTGAAACTTCTGACAGTAGTTCCTGATCAGATGGCATGAATGTGCCAGCTGATCTCGATCTACACTGTTTTCCATGAGAATACAACAACTTCCTTTAAATAAAGAGTTGGAGAGAGTATTCTAGGATCAGTGATTCAAATTTTGACAGAAAGCTTTGGACCATCATATTGTAGGTATTGTTCATACTACCATCATATCAACTGATTGGAATTCCATGTTTATTCACAGAATCTGGCAGAAAATTACTGTATTATCTTCCCTCCCAATCTCTGGCTTGCTACACATGAGCTGGTATCAAAGGAAATCCTGCTGTTAATGAAACTTACATTCAGTATACTGCCATGATATCTTCATAAAATACCTTGTTTCTTGTAAGGCAATAGAAAATTAATTCCTAGATTCTCATCCTAATTTTAGGAAAAACTGGGGCGGGTAGGCGGGTTTTATTTTTTATTTATCATTCTCACTGTTTCTAACCACGCTTGTGTAGTTTAAAGATAAATAAGACTCCAGCTGACTATGAATTGCCGATTCGCACTTATGTTTCATTTTGAGGTTTCATACTCTACCGATTCATACTCATAATGTAAATTTTGATGTACGCATTTTTTTTTCAAAATAAAAACCGTTCAGGCAGAGTGATTTATGAGGGGCAGGCGGGGATGAGAATCTAGGAATTCATTTTCTATTGCCTAAAGCATACCTACAGTAAGTTTCTGTTGCACAGCAACAAGACTTCTGATAATGTGGCACAAACAGTAGTTATTTGTGAGATAGATTTATGAGACATGGGCAAAGAAAACATGCAACTAATGACTGTCCTGGCTGTCAGTGAAGCCATACAACAACTTCTCATTCTAAGTGCAAGACTCTAGGAGACCCTGGGTCGAATCAGTACATAGACACATAAAAATGTTGTGTCATCTCACTATATTAATAACAAATATCCTTCAAAGTCAAACAATTAAGTGCAGTTTAAAAAAACATCAACAAAAAACAAACAAATAAAGCAGTGTTTATAATAATGCTGAAATACATCAGCACAAAAATTTGATTATGACTTCAGGTTCAAACAGTTATAACCTCTGAATGAGCCACTTATACTTACAGAAATGTTTATGTCAGTACATAATGATTAAAAGATAACTGGGATAGCATTATAACATTAGCAAGACTTACTTCAGTTTCATTGGACAAACTAGGAGATCGGACAAGAGGTTTTGATTAGTCTAATGCCTGCAATTTCTCAAAAATGGGTACAGCTACTTGACAGGTGTTCAGTTGAACAATAATGTCAACCCTGTGTCTTTGTAAGAACTACTGTTAAGTTTTTGTATCAAATTGTAAAACTGAATTAAAACTCATGACCAGGGCTCTCTCACTAGGAGATTTGGGAGAAGTGGTCTTCCAAAAGTGACCAGACTTCTCCCTCCTTTGAGCTAATCATTTTATATAGACTGTATAGGGGAAGAATGCTGTCCACTCCAAATTTCTCTGTAATTCAGTGAAATTATGACAAAACTTCTCCCTGATTATTTAGTCTAGTGAGAGCCCTGATGACATAAAGATATTGGCTTCATCACATCCCTGTAGTTATCAGCAATACAATTTGAAAGTTTGCTGTTGAATTTTCCCCAAAACTTTACATCACATTTTTACTTCCCTTTTACAGCAAAATAATGTTTTTTTCCCTAAACAGGCTATAGTTAGAAAAAAACACCTAGGAGTTGAAGTGTGAAGCAGCCACAATGTAGAATCAAATAAATGCCTAAATTAACACACTAGTTTCTTTCCTAAACCATCAATAATTCAAGAAAGAGCAATGACTTTCATGCTCTCTTAAAACTTTAATTACTTCTTAAATCAATAGTAACTTAAGGGAGATCACTTGGTCAAGGCCTGATACAACAAAGCTAATATTCTCTCAGCAGTTGTCTCCCCTAGCTAAAAATTCTATATTAAAAAAAAAGTTTTAATTCTGCTTCAAGCACCACATGATTGTATGGTGCAAGAACCAATTATACAATATTTTTTCTTCCATTTACTTATTTCTGCCAAATAATTTATTAACTAATAAAGTACATTAGACCCAAAGACAGGAGATTCTAGTGCATTAAATCTGCAGATTATGACTGAAACTGCTGTTATAAAAGACAGTAACTTACCAGTGAGGTTTGGATCAATCGAGCAGTCCCCAATAGAATCATCACCAGACAAAGTGCTCATCTTTAATGCCTGAATGGACTGTCCTGTTTTGGGAACTAATTTCACGTCTAGGGAGTCGGGTGGAAGAATCTTGTCCGTATCCAGTGCATCTCCTGATAACGATGAACTGAGACTGGTTTCCGTTGTGCTTTGTTTTTCCAGTTCATAGTATCTAACTTTCGGGGATACTTTTCCAACTTTTTCAGTGGTTTTCTCCTTTGATTTTTCTTTGAACTTCTGATATATATTCTTATCCGACTTGGAACCGTCTTCAATGGATTTCATATATAATTTTGTTTTAGATGTCTGCTTTGTTTTATCACCCTGACTGTTGTTTGACTGGTTTAATTCTTCAAACGATGCATCAGACTTATTATTGAGACTTTTATTTCCTTTCTTGGATTTTCCCACTAATTTCATAAGCGATCTGCGCAATTTTCCCCTAGACAGACTGCTTGTACTATGATGTCTTTGCAAAGAACTGTCTAAATCATCACCATGTGAACTGGCACTGGATAAATTTCCTTTTTTATTCCTTCTGCCCACGTGTGGTGACAATCTGCGGAAAAAGTTACCAATACTCTGACTGATTGAGCGCTTTGCAGGTGTAAGACGACTTTTTTCAATTTCTTCTTGATCATTTGGCGTTGAATTATATCTTTGCCTTGAGCTAGAATCTTTGGGTTTAATCTGCTCACTGGGACTTGTTTGCATCTTTGACTCTTCTTTTGGGGAGAGCTTTTCCATCACTTCATCAGCTTCCTGTCTAATTTCGTCCGAGTATCGGTTTTTTATAGCAACACGGTAACTAATACTCCTTTCGTTGTCATAATCCTCATTAACAACAATTTTCTTTCTATCATTTTCAGTGTATACTTGAACATTCTGTTTTGGTTTTCCGTAATCTTGGACAGCTTTAGCCATGCCATTCGGAGTGCCGTTTCTTGCATGGTTTTGATTAGCACTAGGACTAGAATTACTCACCTCACCATTTTCATCAGTACTTAATCCAGAGTATTCCTTCACAATCTGTTGAGATAATTCCCTCAATTCTGTGGAGTAATCTCTTTGACTAGCAAGTGACATGTCGGAGTCTAGCATGGAACTATTTGCAGAGAAATTTCCAGATGAATCATTTAGTTCATGGTCACTTAAGTGTTTGATACTGTCACTGGTGTTTGAATCACGAATCACAACTTTTTCATCATAAGTCACATGTCTATTAGAGCGCCTACCACCTGGACTTTTTGACCTGCTTCTATTACTGCCTTTCAGGCTCGAGGTACAAGGACTGGTTGACCTACTTCTGCCTGCCTTCTGACGTTCTGGTGGTGCTACAGCACTAAAACTGGTTTTATATGGCTGGGGAATTCTGGGAGTTATAATATCCTGTTCCTCTTCACCATTATCACTCGTATAACTGTTACGGTTTGATGATCTAGCGGGGCTTCTATGCCGAGTCAGTCTATCTCGTACAATACGATTAGAACCTTCACGTTCGATCTCACGACTGTCTAACACCGAAGCTGGACCATGTAACGCCATGGCTCATAGGTTGGTCCTACTCGAATCCCCAGGGCAACATAACAGCAACAAATCTGAAAATATACACAAACCAACTTTCATATCTCATTTTAAATGAACAGAATCTTATAAATTATCTGACCCAACAGATAATGCAACCTTCTGCTAATTAATTACAATTTCACATATTTCTATCATTGTTTTTCTTCCTATACTGTCCCCTTCGGCTTCACCAAATGTTATTTTATTCATGTTTTGTAGTTACTGCTTTCTACACTTTTTAATACACTAATTTGGCTCATTTTTTTCAATTTTATTATCTTTTTAAATATCAGACAATTTGTATAAAAAAATCTGAGTAAGTTTATTTGCCTGGGTAGCAGGACATGGGAACCAGTTACTGCCATCTGTATTTTAAACATGAGAGATTTAGAAAAAATGTTTAAATACCTGGTTTAAATACGTCTTTCGCTTATAATTCCATCATAATTATATAATACCACTACAAATTGTTCACAAAATTGATTTGAATTATAGACAATTTTGACCAAAGCTAAGCTTTTATGTAAAATTCAATTGGCAATCAATCATTTTTTAAATTTTAAAACTATTCTTCACTCATTCCTGCACCCAGTAACCCATTCTGTCTCTTAAATTAGTTCCTCTTGTGTAAGTTTTTGCCAACCACTGTAATTGTTATTTACAATGCCATCTCCCGCTGACCCAGCCCAAGAAAATACTTTTTCTGACCATGTTTGCTCACAATTGATCCAGGTCTTCACTTACCCCAGTCAATAAGCCCCATTTTGCTCATAGTGCAGCACATTCTTAAATATTCCATTTCCAAATGAGACATTCTCTCTGATCTGCCGCTGACTGAATATTTCCAATTTTCAAAGCTTTCTTATTTTGTGGCACTTGTTTCTTCCCCAATACCTGCCTGTGTCTTTTGTTGAAAGTCACAGTTCTCACAAAAGGTGAACAAGTTTGAAGCAAACAATACCCCTTGAGAGATTGTATGTAAGCCTAGCTTTCAGAAATAGTGGAAGTCTTTGATATGCTTTTATCTATTCATTTATTCAATAGCTGAGAATCCCTTGTGCCCAGGATCAGGTTTTATTACAGTTTTTCAGAGAGATGAATGATCACACATTAAAAGCTTTCCACTTTTACTAAGTCCACAAACTTCTATTATTACCACAAAACAACTCATATTTACAAAATATCTTTCTTTTTTTAATAATTTTTTAAAGCCCCAGCCCTAAACTTTAGTAAGAATATACTATTGAAAAATCATATTTGTCTATATAGACTCCGATCGAATTCTTTCTTATAGACGGGATTTTCAATGATATTGTTAAATTATCGTTTACGAACTTTTAAGAAGCTAAATATAATGGAGGTATATTTAGCACCGATTTTTGACAAAGAGACCAATTCATGCGCGATCTCGATTTCTGTGACGTTTCGGAAATCCTACTTTCGCTTTTAGTCGCACGGAACAAATTTATTTTAGTAAATTAAAATTTTATTAGCCCAAACTAACGCTGCAAATGTGTGCCTATAGTTCCAAGTAATAGTTCATACAAGAACAGGTTAAATTGAAGTAATGCCGCTTTATTGTTCTACAGAGAGAATTTTAGAGCTTTTTCATCAAAATAAAATTGGAATTTTCACTGGAATTTTCACTGTTTTTAAATTGTAAAATAGATCTACCATTTTGTCTTTGCCAATTTTTCAAATTGGTTTGATAATAACATAAAATAAATTGAGAATGTGTTTGTTTTGGTGAAACCACTTGTAAAAAAAACTTTCAACTTCACTTGTAAAAACCAAAAAATGATATTTTCCCTTGACACTAAACCTTATGTTCTAATTCTTGTATTCAAATACTCAGCAAAGTTTAAATGTAAATGTTAATCCTCATTTTGCAAAGATATATTTAAACAGTAGCTTATATTTTGCGTTGCCAACTCAAAAAAAAGAAAAAGAGAAATTTTCTGCAAACAAAAATGAGTCCTCATGTAATTAAAGGATACCGCAGCAATACAAGATTCAAGAAGATGATGACGTTAATTAATTTTTAGAGTCTCATAACAGAAGTCACCAATGAAAGTAGACATTCCTCAGAGTAACTAAGCAGGCAGAATTTCAAATCAATACATTAAATGTCATTTTATGACAGAAAAAGTCACTTTCACAATATAATCGTTCACTGAGGCGAGAGGGCAATCAGTCATCTGTTTTATCCAGCGCAATACCAATATTGTCAGCATTAACAGTGTTGTTTTCCATTAGGGTATAAGCCTGAATTTGCATGCAAAATAACATCAGCACAAGAAAACAACAGTTTTAACTCTTTATCCTTCCAAATTATTGTAATGGAGTTTTGCTTCAGTTCATTCATCATTGAACAAGGGGTGTATTGTAAAGATGTATAAACTGAACAGTGAACAGTGTAGACCTTGATCATTATTATCTGGGTCTACAGAGGTTGCAAGTGTGGCGTAAGTTGTGCCTTGTGATTAACCTCATCCATGCACATGAAAAATCACTGTAGATCTTGATCTGCGCATCTGGAACGATTCTGTTGCCTTCTTGGTCAAAAATGACCTTCATCACTTTAAAACATATCAGTGTAGACCCTAATCAAACGACAAGAATGTGCCTTCAGATCTGAATCTACAGTTTCCCCTTGGGATAAAAGTTGTAGCTATATAGTAAAGAGTTAAAATGATCAAGAAAATATAAAATGCCATTAACTCTGTGAACAACACATTTCCACAACAATCCAATATTCCTTATTAAGATATGTTTTCTTAAATGACAAGTAAAACACCAGGGAAAGGAAATTCACTCAATGGCCAAACATGAGATCCCAATTTTATGTTTCCCTAAGACTTAAATGTATTTTCATCTTCAATAATAACCATAATGAAAGTGGGCATAAACTGCATTTAAGATACCATAAAATATCATAAAATGCCAGCTGATTTTAAAATCTTTTAAAATTTCTGAAGGATTTCAATGGAAACTGCTAATTTCAAAATGTCCACACACTTTAACCGCACATAAATTGTGCGACAAGGCCTGCCTGATATTTTCAGTAGGAGATCTTTCTTTATGGTAATACTACCATAGAAATTGCAATAAAAATTGTCAGTAAAATCTGAATTTATGCATGAAAATCTATTGGCAATATCTTTATTGGCCATTTAGTATCTCCTTTATTCCTTTAAAGAGCCTCCGAGGAAAAAGGTTATTCTAGAAATTTATGCTGGATTTGTGTGGAGTAAATTGAATTAACCCTTTAAATTACTACATGGATACCTTTCTTGCAAACCCAGATCACGTCATCAGGTGTTTTCACCCTTATAGGAAATTTTAATTCTACACCCCCACGTAGAATGAGTCACACGCCTTATATGACGTCACGAAGTCTTACACATTTATGAATGAACAATGGAATGTCTCTTATATCAATCCGCTACTAAAAAAAAGTAGTGCAAAGAAAATTTACATGAAAATACCCCAAAATGCGCAAAATAAATAGGGTATGCAAGAAAAAGTATCATTCACGTGTGTTGGGTTAAGATCGCGTGATCCGGGCTTCGTGAAATATGCATTTAGACGGTACACTCGGCAGAGCCTCGTTACCGCCCTTGTGCATATTTCACTTGGGCTAGATCACACGATCTTTACCCAACACACGAGAATGATACTTATATTCATCACATGGGTGACCAGTGTAGATCCAGATCTGGTGGTACATAAGTGCTGTTTGATCAGGACCTAGACTGTTTGCTTGCTGATCTGAATCTTTACTGGTCACTGGTTACTAGACTTATCAACGGAGAAGGTCTTAAGCCCATACTCTATACACCCATCAGGAATATAGAGTATATTTGTTTAACCAGTGTAAGATAGAAATATATTTCACTGATTGAGCTCCGGAATTCGTATATTCACGAGTGGCGAAGCCACAACTGAAAATACATTATTCCGGGGTTTAGGAGTGAGATATATTACTATCTTTCACTGGTAAAAACATTATTTTCTTTTTATTTTATGCTTTTAGAGCAAAATTTGTGTGAAATGGCGCCAAAACTGCTTGCTAATGACATGACGTCAACTATACAAATTTGAGCCCGTTTCTAAACGTTCTCATTTGGTATGTTATAGGTGTTAAGGTACCAACGTGAAAAAATCATTGAAAATAAAAATGATATTCCACTGTTCAAAAAACAGTGAAATACCACTTTTATTTCACCGGAAAAATTCTATAATTCACTGAAAAAGCATAAAATAAAAAGTTGTATCATTCTACAGTGTTTGCTCTATTATTGGTTGACTTGTGGCATTTTTTGAAGTCCAAACTCAAAGCTCAATACTTATCAGAGATCAGAGTAACTCTTGGCAAATTTCAGATCTGAGACTGATCTCCAATTGTGACTTTATTAAACTTAAGAGTTGGATGGCAGCTTGATAAAATCAACAATCATTCTAAGCATGAAAGAGATAGGAATCTGTACATGTTTTAAAATAGTTTTTGGCAGCAATTGGCTTGGCAAATAGAACAGTCCATTGACTTTAGAAATAAAGTCAACATAGATAATATTATGAAACAAGAACTCAAACAAACAAAATAATTAGTATTGAAAAGACCACTTAAAAATAAGTTTAATTATCTGTGAATTAACAACCACTAGCCTTTATTTACACTGCTCTTGCACTAAATAATGATAAAATTCTGTCTTCAAACACTTTACATTTAGCATTTTTTAAACATAAGGTTTGTGATGTAGCTTAGCAACAACAAAAGTCAAGCACAAACTATTGGTCTGTGCACAATGTTTTGTCATCAAGCACTGATGAGCACGCATGTTTTACGAGTCACTACGAAAAGATACTGTTCTTCGCATTTAAAATCTCCTCAATATTTTGGTAAGGATACGCATTTTTACGCATGTGCGACCAGTGTAGATCCAGATCAGCCGGCACATCCGTGCCGTCTGATCAGGATCTGCACTGGTCGCATTTTGGTCAGAAATAACCTAATGAATCAAAAAGCGAACAGTTTAGATCCTGATCAGACAGCACGGATGTGCCGGCCGATCTGGATCTAAACTGTTCGCCCTAGCAATAAAGGTGTGTCTATACAGGAAAGGGTTAAATTCACAAGACACTTAGGGTGGTCTGTCCACTGATCTTACTTTACATATTGCAGTGATTCTCGAAAATGAAAAAAACAATATGTCCTAAGCAGACAAAAAAAATACCCAATTCAAAAATTTTTATTACACAAACAATTTATAAAATGTTCAAAATTTCACTTAATGTTTTTCTGGGTCTGATGTATCTATGGTTAATATTGATACTTACATCCATACAGTCTGATCAGGGTCTACCATGTTTAATGCTCTCAGATTATACCAGTATTCAGTTAAATTTCTGTGAACAATGTATGAGCTGGTAACACTGGTTCAATTTGAAAAATAAACTATGTGGGTGGGGTTAAAGGTCAGGTCAAAGCTTTCCTGCAAAGACTATACTGACAAATTCTGAATTCAAAAATCAGATTACTTGTTGATTACTCTGTAAATCTGCCAAGCAATCTATTTCTCACTTCAAGGGAAATTAAATTCCACTCTGCTTCCGTGCATTGTAATCTGCAATCTGCACTGTAATTGTCTGTTTTACAGTAAATGTTGTACAAGTCATTACCCATGATTGAGATGCACTTTAGCAGATCTCTAGAATATATTGGTAAGCATAACATGGACATTTGATAAACACTATGTGATACATTTATTGATGCTCTGGTCTACATGTGACCAGTGCAATCAAGTGTCAGTGTTTCCCAAATCATTGTGCACATCTATGCAGTCTAATTAAAATAGATAAATATCATGTTCATATATTTTATGCATAAATAACTTTGCACATTTAACTAAAACTTGATGAAAGTTAAATGTGCATGACCAAGTTTTTTTTGCAGTTTGTAAATAAATGTATTTACCTCATGCAATAATTCACTTTAACAGATAAATTCACTGCATCTGATATTACTTGATTTATCAAGTAAAAGTAATATAAGTCTTATATTTGAAATGTCTTCAGTTAACTAAGATATAATATAAGTTAAATCAAATATAAATTTTCTTTCATCAATTAAACTTTCACAACATAATGATGATCAAATATGAAAATACTCTAAAACTTTTTTACCTTGACTGATTTAAAAACAAAACATCCTGAATTCCAATACAAACACTTTGAGGCATTTCTTGATAAAAGCAAGAAATCAATATCTGTAATCAGCTACTGTTTATCCCAGGTAATTAATCAGGAACACTGGGACTTGTGGTTTTCTGGGTACATGTATCCAGGATAAAACATGTCTGTGTTTATCATTTTATGTCATGTACAAAACTGTTAGTGTTAGATAACTTCCTTGTTTGTAGGAACTGATTATTTTGAAATTATGGAAATCTCATGATTTGGGTCGTCTCCCGTGCATTTTGTGTAGATAAATTAAATAATTAAATTCCTTAATTTGGTCACAAACGTGGTGCAGAAATGAGCACCATTTAATTTCAAATTTGTATTAGAAAAAGTTTGATTTTTGACTTAACCCTTCAAACGAACAGCCGGTATTATAATAAATGGACATCACTTTTCTCTTTTTCGTATATGTATTCCACTGTTGTTTCTCAACCTTTTTCTAAAATTAGTGTCATCTGGTAAGAATCTGCACCCTTTGCTTTTGATTCAATAAGTTATTTCTGACTTAAAAGCAACAAGTGCAGATCCAGATAAGACAGCACAGATGTGCCAGCTGATCTGGATCTACACTGATTACACATGGTTTCAAGGCATATTTGAAGTAAAGGGTTAATTCTGCCCCAAATCAGCCCTTTGTTCCTACAAAATACATATAAAAGCTATGAATACTACCTATTATAAAATTACAGGGGATACAGTTTGCAGCATTAGAAAACACATCTTTTCATTTTGCGAGTATCCACCTTGCCAAGTATCAGCAGAATTTTTACCCATTGAAATTTTTAAATTTTAAAATGCATTCAAAGATCTAAACCTGTGATAAAATCTTTGACTGCTGTGAGATATTTATATATTAACAGGAGGCAAACCACAAATTGAATCACACACAGCCCCCTGTGTGTCTGGTGTCAGAAATATATATAACAATTACCAGACTATCAGCAGGAGATAAGTGAAAACATGTGATATATATCTATCTCCCCCCTGTATATCATCAGGACAGACATAACACCATCAGACAGCTCTTCCAAAACAATGTTGCCTAATAATAAACCCAGGGAAATAAAAGTGCTTAAAAATTATGTCAAGTTCAATAGGTTCTAATCAAATTATGATGGAGGTAAAACCAGAGATCTGTGCCCAAGGTTATAAAACTGAGCATGGAAACCAGTCTCAAATCTCAAGCATCTGATTGACTAAAATGGCGACCAGTTGCAATTTCAGCCAATCAGATGCTTGAGAGTTGAGACTGGTTTCCAATCTCAGCTTTATAACCTTCAGCCCTGTTACTTAGTTGATGCCTTGCAGAGTAAGCACCATGTTAGGTAACACAACTGTCATGCTTTTATGTTCACATTGTAAGTCTCCAACCTGTGTTGATGTGCGTCTGTCAGTGCACCAGGCTGAAGAACCTTCCTGTCAGTGCACAGGACTGATATAATTACTGGCACCAGCATAAATCCATGCAATTGTATAATACACACCATAATTATGCTTAAGCTTAAATTCCTGCATTTCCCCTAACATAAAATTTAAACTTGTGCAAAATATAATAACACCACATCCTTTTAATTGCATTTCCCTTTTTTTTTAGTTAAAATCTTTTATTAATGCTGTTATATCTTTTTAAAGATATTTCTTGTTTCTATTCCAATCAACAATAACGCTCTTCTTTTACTACCTCTACGTTAAAACTTTATCACATTAAGATAAATATCTATCTCCTGAAAATTTAATTACTGTTAAATTATTGGAATTAAGTTACAGAAAAAAACCTCTTCATGTTAAGACAACTGATCAATTACAACAACTATTTTTCCAGTTTCCCTGGAGGTTTCACTTCGGAATTAACAACACTAACAGTCAGAAACAAATCTATTTTATATTGACATATAGCTCATAAATAAGTTAAATGAAATTAACTTACAGTCAATCTTGCAACAGAATTAAACGTAAATATTTCCCAATTGACCAATTGTTCCAATTTCCAGCTTCACAGAAACTGACTTTTTTTGTTCTTTTCTCAAAATGTTCAAGATGTAAAAGAAATCACCAGCTACCTGTTCTTATACTGCACAGAATAAGATAATGATTGGTTTTGGTTTTCCCGATTTATATGATGCGAGCCTCGTGAGGGGAATTATTGCCTTTGTTTTTTGGCATTATCTGTATTTGCTATTTTTGCAAGACCACAAGTTTGTATTTCATTTGCTACTTAAATAATCAATGTAGTTTGCTTAATTTTCGACATCATTTCAAGGACTGACATCAACTTGCCGAAGACACATTTTCCTTTATCAGCCGCAGGGCATTTGTAGAAAAACACTTAATTAACCCTTTGGTCCATATATACGCCTTTTTACGCATGTGCAACCAGTGTAGATCCAGATCAGCCAGCCCATCTGTGCCTATTTATTCGAGGGATATGCTTTCTTGAACACTAAATAGAAGCTGAATATTATGTAGACAAAAAATAACAACACATATTGATGGGATAATGTTTAAAATTATTTTAAATTAAATTACTGTTTGGCTATCCAAAAATTACAACATAATAAATTTTATTGCAAGTGTGAATAGAGTAGATTCAGATAAGCCAGCACATCCATCCCATCTGATCAGGATCTGCACTGTATACATTTCGATTCATCATTTTTTTCTCGCCAAGAAGAGAACAATGGGTAAATGTGCTGACTGAAATGTAGATCACAAGTGGATCATGTGTATCCGTGAAGTAAAAAGTTGACCCTTTCCTCCATATATAAGCATTTTTATGCATGTTCACATTTTGGTCAGATATAACCTAATGAATCAAAAAGCGAACAGTTCAGATCCTGATCAGACGGCACAGATGTGGCAGCTGATCTGGATCTGAAGTGTTTGCCCACTCAATAAATGTTTATCTATGAATGAAAGGATTAATCAAAGCAATATCTACAACGAATTACATGATCTGTTGCAAAATGTGAACAGTATAGATTCTTCCCTGGCTGATCTTATCTAAGTCTAGCATCCTTGCAAGTACTTTCTCCATTGCTTATCAGTGAAAAGAAGAACAACACAAACAGCCAATGTTGCTTGTTTTTGTTATCTTAATGGTAGTATGCTCAACATTTTATGCCTCATTTTTCGCCAAATTTTCCAGTGATCAATAAAAATATATCCCTTGAGAATAGTGTGGTAAGACAGAAGATATTCAGAAAACAAATTACAGCAGACTGGCACACCACCTATCATGACATGTTATCATAAACTGTGAACATTTTAGCTCAATGACAAAACAATTTCTCCTGACAATCGTAATACACTAGAGTTTTGTAAATCCAGTGATTTATTTTGAATTATGATTTAACAGTCGATTATTGGCTGTTTTCAAACTTCTTTTTAATTTTTTGTGAAAAAGTTCCAGAAAAAGATGTTTTATAGTTGCAATTATATGGGAGATATAGCAAGATGACCCCATGGGATAAGTGAAAACATGTAATCTAATAATAAATCACTAAAATAGCTCTAAGAAGGCTCTGAAATTCTTGCCTGATATTGTTTTAATCATTGAAAGAATCACACTAAAATTATATGAATTCTCTTCATTTCGATTAAAACATTACAAGCAATTTAAAAATGATGCACAGGGAACATGTTAAAATTAGATCTGTTAATCATTTAAAGCAAAAATCAGTTGATCTGGATCTTCACTGGCTCTCCATACATCTACACTGGTCACCTTTCGGGCCAAGTCTCTGCTACAGACAAACAACACAGACTGATGTTTAATGGAAACAAAAAACCTGATCTTGATTAGACAATACATATGACAGATCTAAGGAGACTTATAATGCTATGTTTGTCTTTGTTAACTTAAACAGGACTGCAATCAAAACCACTCCAGGTCAACTAATTTTATTTCATGTGTGGTGTATTTTCTGGATTTTCGGGCTAGGAACAAATAGCAAAATTTAAAATCCAACTGAAGCTATTTTAATGAGAATAATCAAAAAGTGCAAAAATAATTGTGGCATATGAGCAAAAACTCTTTGCTTATTAAATTAAATTAGATGAGACCAAAATATATTATAAAATAGGGCTATATTGCCTATGTGACCAGTGTAGACCCAGAATAGACTGCACATTGACACAGTCTGATCATGGTCTACATTGTCTGCCATTTAGTAATAGATAGTTCAATAAATCACAAGTTGAGTTCTAAACTTCAACATTTAATAACATCAACGTTTCAGCCACAATGCTTTCTTCAGGATAATTTGTCATAAACGGAAGTGACGTCAACATCAAACAAAGATGAAGTCAAAATTAATCATGATGTTTCACATAAAGATTTACATTACAGCCGGTAATACAACAGTATGACAAGTACAAGTAATAAAAGCATTCATAATGGTTGAAATTATTTTTGAGCCAATGGCCATGCAGTAAATTTTAAATATTTCGAACCTTAATTCTCATAATGTTGCGTGTCTAAAATGTGTTTATTACAGGTCAATTTGCTGACAATTATTGTTCGAACGTTTAATGACAAACATATTTAGTTCGTTAGCGATCTTTTAAAGGTGTGACTTACAAAGAGAGAGGTAAATGATTTCATTTAAATATTTATTTGAGCATTGACTTTTGGCTGATGATAAACTTCTTAAAATGTTTAACCCTCTACTCCATAGAAACGCCTGTTATCTCGTAGGGGACCAGTGTAGATCTAGATCTGCCATAAAATCAATGCCGTCCAATCTAGATTTACACTGTTCGTTGTTATTGTTTTCTTTGTCAGATATAATAGTGATTCTAAAAGCGGACAGTGTAGATCATGATCGGAATGCACTGATGTGCCAGCTGATCTGGTTATAAAATGTTTTGCCATGACATAAAAGATGTATTTATGGAGTAAAGGGTTAAATGGAACTTTCACTGACGAACCCTTGTTTCTCCACCCAACGATACACTGTCACACAGGTTTCCCCTCAGCCCATGGTGTTTTCAGATAAAGAAATTGCATAACTCGCTTTCTAAAATATTCTCTCAGTTCATGTTTACAAGCCAAAAACTACTTTCAGTTTGACAGGTGATTTTGTGTATAATTACCCATATACATGTATGGTAATTTTGGCAGAGACTGTTTTGTCAGTTACAAAAATAATTTCGACCATTATGTTATAGTTTATTTAGAGGCTTGCATGAAAAATTAAACGGTCGCCCAGCTGCACTGGGCCTGACCATTTAATTTTCATACAAGCCTCCAAATGAACAATAACCTTAGTACTTAAAGCATCATGAATACAGCTTAGATCCTAGTAAATAAGCCTTGCTTTCTCATGATAGGTCACATAATATTATTTGCCAAGATGCTATGTCAATGTTTGGTCAGTCACACACCAGATAGTCTACAGTAATAGGTTCTCCTAAAACAAACATCTCATCAGTCACATCATTAAATGGCTGATGATTAAAGAGAAAAACTTCCAAGATAAATTACCTACACCTGTTCTAAGAATTTTTTCTGTTTTTATTAGATGTTGATGTTTTTCAGAAGATGAAAATTCTTACTGATTATGAAGAAGCAGACAGTCCTGCAATACTCCTTTATACAACTAAGCATGATGGGCAAATTACATTTTTTCTGTGATCAATCTTTGTGATATGAAAGTTGTAAACTTTTTGCTGATAAACCATATCTAAATTAACTTGTTTGTCAAATTTTGAGTTATTGATAATCTACTATACCCCAATTATGCCATCACTGACATAGTGCCCACACACATGCTTTTCTGGTCTCTTCTAAGATGCTCTAATCTTATAAGTGCCTAGCGCTTTTCTGGTCTCTTCTAAGATGCTCTAATCTTATAAGTGCCTAGCGCAAACAGCACTGTCACCGTGTGACCAGTTTAGACCTTGATCAGCCTGTGAATCCATGCAGTCTGATCAGGGTCTACATTTTTGCTGTAACAGCCCCATCCCTTTACACTCTATATAAGAATTTTATTGCAATTGGAAAACAGTGTACAGTCAAACCTGTATTAAGCAGCCGTGCAAGGGAGACACAAAAAGTGGCTGCTTAACACAGGTGGTTGTTAAAGACAGGTAGAACTTAGAACAAAATTTTAGGACATTTTCAAACTGGCTGTTTAAGGTAGGTGGTTCCTGAATGTAGGTTACTGCTAAAGTAGGTTTAACTGTAGATCAGATGGCACATCCATACCAGTTCAGATCTAGATTTGATTGCACATCCATGCATAAGAAGATCCAGATCAGATGGCACATTCATGCAAAGGCAGATCCAAATCAGATGGCACATCCTTGCCAGTGCAGATCCAGATCAGATGGCACATCCATGCCAGAGTAGATCCAGATAGCACATTAATGCCATCTGGTCTGAATCTTAACTGTTGGCTTTTAGATTCATTAGGTTATCTCTTATCAAGAAGTTTAAATCCAGATCAGAACACACAGATGTGCTGGCTGATTGCTTGAAGTAAAAGCTTAAACAATTTAAGGTTCATGAAAATGGATAACCTTGTAGTATTTCAAAAAAGGGAAGGCACTAAGGTTGAACAAAAAACAAGTCTGAACATGGTATGATCATAACACAAATGTACAGGGGCTTGCAAAATTTTGACATTTAGACCTCAATATGAATGTTATTAAAAATTGTTGTTTTTATCAAAGGCTACAAAAATACCAAAATTTAACATGATTACTGGAATGGATTTTATGGCTGTTTTGAATATATTTGATCATTTATTTATTGGCTAGAACCTTGGAACAAACTCTGCACATTTGTCACAATTTCACTTGAATTTGTTGAAACCAGACATCACACATCAATAAATGCCTGATGTTATGTATTCTTACGCTAGGATGGTCACAGTAGTTTGCAAATTATTACCAATATTTTCTAGTCCAATGGCATTGTATAGAATTATCAGGAATATTGATTCAAGTCCAGAGACAAACTTATGCAAAGCTTTTCTCCTTCTTTAATGGTGGCCAAAAACCCCTGCCCCACTCAGGATTTCTTTAAAATCATGCAGTTTATCTAAAACTCTTCCTTTACCACTTTTCTTTTTATTCCTCTTTAAAGGCAAAATCTCCCTATCTTTCTCATTTATAAAGTAAGGGCATCTTTCCCTTGCAGTGAAAAAAACCCTGCATACGTGTATATGATGTGCATTGACCTTTTAAAAGATGTCCAAAAGAGTTTACTCTTAAGCAATTAATGCTCAAACTGAATGAAAGGATAAGCAAGAAGATAGTTTTATATTACAATGTGACAATATCAGATTTTCTTCTTAAAATTTAAGTGTAAACGGGGCATTATGACAAAATACAGTCAGGACTTATAAGACTTGTTATTGTGATGTCAGACAATTATGGTAAGTATCTAGGCTCTACCTTTCATGGTTACTGAGAAAAAGTGAAAGAAAAACTTAAGGAAATATTGATGCCCGCTCATCCACCAAACGAATTACCCCAATCTAATAACCAGGGTTTTCCAAAGAAAACCTGGTTAAAAATACTGATCCAAGATGTATCTATCACTTAAACACCCAGTTACAAAAGTACGACAATCAATATAGAAAGAGCACCTCATAATCCAATGACTTACTTTTATTTATTCTTTTTGCTATTTTTTCAAGAAAATAAGAAATAAAAATTACCCTACCAATCAACCTAAGTGTAAATGGGAACATGCAAATGTTCTAGGCCTAACAGGGTCTGGTTGAAAGAAACCTTTTACAAGCTTGTTCAATATGAGATTAGTTTTTAAGCTGTATAAGCTGATGCTAATGGACGTCATTAAATGTAAGAAACATTTAGTTTTTTCTTCTAATAGATTTTGTCAAATGAACACAGAATCTTCCGTCCTGTGACAGTAACAGTGTGAATTCGTTATAAGAACTTCCTGCCGTTAATTCATGTTTACTCTAATGATTTCTCAGTTCTAATGGACTTGGATGTAAGTCTTCACAAACATATTCTAATTATAAAAGAGAAACATTTCCATAATGACCTTTCTTCCATAGACTCTGACCATCAACGCAGAGATGACTAAATTTGCTTTATAAATCTGAATTGTTTTATTTTATTCACTGAAAAGAGCAGTCCCAACTCTCCAAACAACCTCATCTCTGTAGAATTTTGTTGGAACAATACAGAATGAAGTTACTTAATATGGGCCAGTATGATCAGATGCCCTGATTTTGTCATTCTTGTCATGGGTTACTGGTACCTTTCGTTAGGCGTGCTGCAATCATTTTGACGAATATTAACTGACATGTTAAGAAATTGTAGAAAAGAAACATGAAACTTACAATGCAAACTATTAAAAGTCTCTGCATGTACAGCTTCAATCAATTGTATGTGCATAGTTGATTGCTGCGGCCTTTTGGACATTACAAATTGACAATCAAGTCTGCTTGCGGCAATCAAGAATATCACTTTGAAAGAGGATGATTTTTCAACTGCCTTTTGTGTAAAAACAGAAATATTCAGACAAATGATATGCAAACTGAAATATGTTGATAAATCATAAATACCATGATTGAAGGCTGCATAGAAAGTATGGATGCGTCTTTCATCATGTTAAAAATTATAATCTCTATTTTTTTTTAAAGCAAAGGTACCTAAAACAAAAATGAATCATACCTTTATCATTTATCCAACAAAATGAACACACTATTTATTTATCCAAATAAATTGAACACGTTCAATGTCGTAATGGGTAAGCACAAAACATTTCCTTACATTCAATTTTTATGTTGATAAGGAAAGTGAAATTCTATTCTTAACCAAATGTATTGAGATGTTTCATTCCAGCTTTTCTAAGATACAGAAATGTGGATGTAGCCACTGTACTTCGTATCTAGATTTAATGACATGCGCAAGCATAAAATATCCATGTAGCACAATATTTCATTTGAAACTGGAAATGAAGAACATAACTAAAATTGAAATAAACTATCAAAATTGCCTTCTTTTTTAACCTTTTCCTCCATATATACGCGTTTTTATGCATGTGCTACTAGTGTAGATCCAGATCAGCCGGCACATTCCTGCCATCTGATCAAGATCTGCACTGGTTGCATTTTGGTGAGAAATAATCTAATGAATCATAAAGCGAACAGTGCAGATCCTGATCAGACTGCATGGATGTGCCGGCTGATCTGCATCTAGACTGTTGGCCCATGCAATAAACGTGTGTCTATGGAGGAAAGAGGAAAATTGCCGTCTTTATTAAGCTGCTGCCAACAGGACTAGACAGCATTAATATAAAACTTAACATATAAATGCATTGTGTTTTCTATACAGTCTTTCACAAAACCTTCAAAGTGAATTTATACAACACAATTATGATATTTCAATATTTGCCATTTGAATCTATATAACTCAAGTCATGTTTACATAGTTGTGTTATTTCATTTGTGTAAACATTAAATTCTTTTTGCAGACAAATACTGTAAATAATGTAAATAATGAAATCAAATATTTAAGGTGGAAAAAACATCCTTGGTTTTCTTAAGGCTCAATGTCCATAGGTTTAGATCTAATACACTTAACAAGTTTCTAATTCTCCACAAGGAATCAGAATAAGAACTTGAAATAACCGAGACACATCAGGTCCTACAGTCTAGGGATATTGGTCTAAATTATGTTTCTAGTCAATTATGGAAAAACGATTCAACATAGACCCCTCCAGTTTTTTCGGGATATTTCTAAATTTCTAAAATGGCAGACTAAAACGTCATTAAATTGTCTAAAATGTTGTTGCAGGCATGGTATGTAGTGAAGCCATTCTATACTGTCTGTATTTAACAAAGTTTCTAAGCAAACAGAACTTTAATAAACCCAGTTTAAGACATAATTGCATTTTCTTTGCATTACAAGTGAGTGTATTTTGTTAGATGAGATTTGAGTTTTCTCCGTTTAGTAAGAAAATTAAATCTTGAAGTTCACCGTGCATGTGATGGCTATTTTTTTATTGGAAAAATCTAAAGAAAGTTGCTGAATGGCTAGACAACCCTGGATATAATTATTCTCAAATTTTTGAAATGGGTCCATTACAACTGGAACACTAAAATTAATTCTTTAAACCAAACAGGCATCATTTGCCTCAGTAAAAACACTACAAATCTGCATTTACTGAACTACTGCACATCTATATAACTACGAAAAGTTTCTAAAGACCCTCAAGCATCCCCGACTATAACGTCTAACTGAAAAATTCTGATGTTCACCAACAATTTCCTTTAAGCTTAGAAAAGATGCCTCTCCTTGTCAGAGGCTGAAATAAACTCCAACAGAATCTCTGGAATTTTTACATCTCACATTTCATTATATAAACAATTAAGCCCATTGAATAAAATCCTGGAAGTTTTTTCACCTGAATCTCTTTTATAGCAGAACAGAAGCCTTGCCAATTTTACCTTCACAACTTGATTAATAGCAGCTAGAACCACCCTCTGCTAGCTGCTATACCACATGCCTTTTGTGACAATTAATCCTTCAGTCCATATACAGGTGTGTTTACGCCTGTGCAACCAATGTATTTGCATGGCCGCGTTCTTAGTAAGACATAACTAACGGTAATTTAATGATTAAAAAAGCAATCAATGTAGACGGTGATCATTGCATGGATGTGTGGGCTGATCTGGATCAACACTGTATGCCCATGTGATAAAGGCAAATCTATGGGTTAATTAGGTTATTTTGACCTTTCTAATAAATGTGCAGGATCATGTGGGTCTACACTAATTGCACATGAAATATAAGTCAAACCCATGAGTAGAATGCTGGACTCCTGACCTCAAGACTGGGGGTTCAAATCCCACCAGGGTTGAGACTCGTTTGCAATGTCGTCAATCCAGCCTAACCCAGAAGTAGTAACTGAATATAATAAATATAAGTTGAAAGCAGGAACTACAAGAAATATCTTTAAAAAAGATAAACGGCGTTGATGGAAAAGATTTTTATATATAAGAAAGAAAGAAATAAAGACCGTGCAAAAATTTCGTCTGGTGATAATACGTCGATTAAAGAAGACTGTCTAACATTAACTGTACAATTCAGTTTCAATAAAATACCTCTTGTAGAGTTAGCACTAATGATGAATAAATGTCATTAAAATACAATAAATGAAAAAAAAACATCTTGTTACAAGAGCGAAATCTACCAACTTTTACGTAAATTAACTTTAAAAGAAAGTGTCCCTCCCGAGTATTGAACCCGGGGCCTCCGCTTGAGAGGCGAGTGTGATAACCACTACACCAAGGCGTTTTGAATATCTGGACTTGAAACTAACAATCAGTATCAAAGGAACTAGAAAGGAACCAGTAAGAACCAGAAATATCTGCACTTCTCTGTCGTTTTACACTGTGTATTGTACTCGAGTGTTTACCTGACACCTATGAATATTCTATATAAAATCGTATTTAAGCCATCAATTGACTTAATTGGTTATTTATACCGTAAATATCTTTTTCTCCAATACAATTAACGGTTTTTAAAACGAAAATGCCCGAACATAAAGCGCCAGGTAAATACTTACACACAATATAAAAATCGTTACGGTAATCATTAACAAGACCCACTAATAACCAATCAAAATAATCTATTTGATTTTCCCGCTGCATAATAAATTTTATTTACAATATTTCATTGGTCGAATAACTAGGTCAAAAGTGAGCTTAGACAGCTAACGCCGAAAAAAAGAACATGTATCGCATGGTTAACTTGCCGCACTCAAATTATCTTTAAGAAATTCAGGAGTGGTATTAACAAGGTAAACATGGCACCTCTGTTATTGTTAAATACTTTGTGTTTCATATCCAGCAATAGGCATCATGAATGCCAAGAAGTGTGCTGTGCTCATGCCCAGCTCTATCCTGGCATAACTGACACGAAACAACCTATGCTAATAAAGCCACTGAAGTCCTACCATTAGAATAAAAATCTGCTTAGTGATCATTGTGGAAGTAGATTAAAAACTCAAACATTCATGATTAAAATCAAAATGACAGAAAAACCTCAATATTTCTTTAGAATTAAGATAACTGCCATGTTCACGTCATCTTGTGTGGTTTCCTGTCGGAAGACGGACAGACTTGTAATCCGGGGATTGATTGTTCAGTCAAATGATGATTATAGAGGGACATTAAGGAAGAGATGGTGCCACTTCAGCATTATATTCCTCCACTTCTGTTAGATGCAGTTAGTTATCAGGTCAGAACAAGTGCTTGCTAGTCAGACAGATATTATTAACTCATCACTGCTTTTTCTGGGAGATTTGGGGACAAAGGTTCCTGATAAAATTCTGAACATTTCATTGTAAAAGGTTAATAAACTGAGAGAAATTCATAACTAAAATGATAAAATTGGAACTAATTAATTTCTTTAAAGAATTGCAGCTCGTAGTGATATAAAGTAATGCTTTAACATACCAAGTCTTTGCAGAGTTGTCCGAAGTTACGCTGAGATATCATTATCTGTTGCAGGGCTTAATTTTCACAGAGTGCACAAAATCAAACATCGTGGAACGTTACCACATAATATATGACTACATGAGAATAATACAGTCAAAGTTTTATATGATTTTAAATCAGCACTTGTTTGTGTTACATGCGCCAACATTGGGTCACTTGAAATTAAATGGTATCACAGAACCTGTTTCTCTAAATAAACATTGTAAGAAAAATTACTCCCTACGTCCAGTAGAGGGAGTAGTTGAGGACATTTGGGAGACTATTTTTCCCCAAGTCTCCATCTAAACCATTCCCTGAATTCCAGACAAAGACTTGGTCCCCACATTTATAAAATGAAAACTTGGTTTCCACTGAAGCATTTTTGTTTGAATAAAAGCATCTGACATACAGACTGGTTTCAATGACAGTGTGGTTTATATAAGGCATCCCATGTCAAGCAAAACACAAAGTGACAGGCAACCATTATGTTAACAGTTTGGACAGGGAAATTCAATTTCAGATTGGGTAATTTTGCACTAGGAATGGCTCCTATACTCAGACCCATCAGAAATAATGAAACAGTAAAGCTCATTTTTTCCATATAACATATAAAAAGCTAGAAAGCAATGCACTATCCCCTTACTCTGTGAATATGCCTTTTATGACATGGGCCATCAGTGTAGATCCAGATCACTGTGTCACTGTACATAGTCATATGTTTATTACTGTTCAGTTAGAAGAAAAGTGTTGTAAGTGTAATGATTAGCTGAGTGAACTGAAAATAAACATGTCTCACCTACAGGATTGCGCACACTTCCATTGATCCAACCTGTTACAAAGCTAACAGCTTGCACACCAGTCATTAGTGTGCATGGTTAGGTAGGAGTCCACACTGTTCATGGTTTTTGTACTTTTACCAGGAAAGAGCTGTACAGCAAACAGGTGAAATAATGTTTGCGCAGGCATAAATTCACACACTTATTATTCCATTGTGCACTTGCACAAAATATGCACAAATTAAACCTCTGCGAAATATTTTAATGATTTCAAAGTACTCAGTATTAGGAATTATTCAAAATACACTTTCCCATTGAGCATTTAACAGAGTGTGATAACTTAATTCCAAAGATTTATACAAAATTGACCTCAGCAAATTGGATTAGTCATTCCAAGTCAGACAAATTTAAAACTGAAGTGTTTGATCAAATGTAAATATAAATCCAAATTTGATAACAAATTTAATCATGCAGCTATGCACATAGAAAATTATTACAGAACCTTCTATCTCATGAGCGACCAGTTTTAGATCTAGATAAGCAGCATATATGCCATTAGTCAGGATCTACATTGCTAACTTTCAGAATCATTTGATTGTTTCTAAACAAGAACTGAACTGTATAGATCTGGATTTAGAAGATATGAATGTTCTGGATCAACACTGGCCACACGTATCCATAAACATCAAGGACTTTCCAAAAACAAGTCTTTTTCCTTCATAATTCTGTGAAGATCACCAGTGCCCTAAACTGTATCTTGAGACCAGTCTCAAAACTCCACCATGTAATTGGTTGAAATGAAGAATAGTTTTATGATCTTGGGCCCTGTTTGACCAATCAAACGTAACCACAGATTTCAACTAATGCAGATCTTTGCATTTTGATGCAAGCAAAATTGAATTATTGTGGTATAATTAATTTTTTTCAAAGTTTAATGTGAGAACCAAACTTGATTAGAATCTAGAAAGATCTTTATTAGCTATAACAATTCAGCAAAAAACACCGGAGACCAAAGATTTCTCCAACAAAATTTCATTACAAAGAAGACATAATTACAAAATTTTCATTAAGTAACCCTGAAATTTTCAGCTCACAAATAGAGTAAAATGCCATTTAGCCAAGTCATCTATAGTAAAACCTGTCTATTTTAGCAGGCAATAACCACAGAGAAACCTGCCATCATAAACCCCTCAACCAGGACATTACCACCGGTGCACACCTCCCAACGGAGACCAAAAACAGCCAAAATACTCACCATGACAGTTTTAGTATCCATTTTATTTAGTCCTTGTCAATAGAGAGATGACAAAAACCCTAGTTTACATCAGAACTGCAAGTTCACTAGTTATCTACAAGCACAATATTTTCATAAAATAATACATAATCTTTAAGAAGATCATTTATATCCACTGGAATGTTATCTCTCTGAACTGAATAAATTTATCTGTGAACAAACTGAAATAATCGGTTGAACAAATAAGTCAAGTCCTCTTACAAGACAGATTATACAACTCATTGTGTGTTGTGATACCATAATTACCTTGAAGCAATACAATTTGAGAAAAAGGTATGGTAAAGTATTATTGACAGCTGGCTAATTGACCTTCTACCTTTAGGAAAAGATATTATCATTTTTTCCTTACTAGTTTTCTTAAAACGTATTTCTTTAGTGGCAATAAAAAATCCTGTCTGACTGAAATGGAACTCATGTCTACTATAGTTGAGTGCCCTACCTGTCCGTTTAAAAGCTAACACAATGGCAAGTTAAATGAGTGTGGTTCACCTACAACTTTTAAGCAGTTTAAAATATTTATTGTGTATATTTGCACATTATTTTCAGCAGTCTCTTCAGATGTTTTCATTATTTTAAGATTATAATTTACTAACTCTACAGTAACGAGTGCTAGGTAAATACTGATGCACAGTACCTGCTGACACCTGGCCCGGCTTCTAACCACAATCAACCTGGATTTTTATGTCCTTGCTAAACCCGGATTTTCCCTGCACAAATTCAAATAAAGTTTAACCTGTGCATTACCGGTAAGTCTCACCACTTATCATAAAATAATATGCAGCACAGAAAGATTGATTTGAAAGTAAATACCGTTTTAAGCAGCCACTTGTTGGACCTTATAGACCTGCAAATCCATGCAGTGTGATCTGGATCTACAGTGAATCTTTGCTTCTTGGTCAGAAATAATATGGCAAATTTATTTAAAAGCCAACACTGAGAATCAGACTGCACAAAACCCTACATGTGTCGTTTACATCAAAATTGCAAGTAGTTGTAACTTCGGGCTTAAAGACTAAGGATAGGTTAGTATTTAATCATCGAGTATTTACAAAACTAAATTGGACTAGCATGGCACAGCTGTGCGACTGAAATTCATAAAATGCTAATTATAAATAAACACTAACAGACTTAGTAGTTTAAATTATATTTGGTATTTCAATCTTTGGTCAATTAATGCACTTTCTTGGTAAATAATTTAATAAATTGTAATTACTGATTTTTAAAAATAAATTTCCCAGTTCCATTGGAAAATAAAATATATTAATTGCAACCACTAATTCAAGTTAAATCTTTATCTGGTTTCCACTTCTTTTTTGCTTCACAAAAACAAGTTATTGTGACAAATTAACTTCCATTTTTATCCCCTAATTCAACAATTCAATGCTGTAAAAAGGTTAAGACAATTAAGATGTGGTATACATCTTTAATCAACATGTAGAACGTGACATTTCCTACGCTTTCAGTCGTAATTACTGAGATTCGAACAGTGAAGAATCAATTAAGCCTAAGCTAAAGGCAATGTAATTACAGAAATTACACATTACTTGCTTACCCCTACAATTGGAAAGTAAATTATGTACATTTTCACTACTATGCTAATGGCAACAATTTTTGAAATAGCCGGTGTGTGTGAAAGTTGTCTTTCTTAAAATTGAACTTAAGACTGTTGTGAACTATTTTACACCAATTTTTACTTTTGTAATTTATTCCTGTTGCAAAATGTTAACTGATAACAATTCTCAGCTTGTTTTGTTTTGTTTTTTGCTCTAATGAATTATCTCAAACTGAGGCCAACATTTTTTTTATTTTTTGTTTTACGGGAGCGCCGACCCTAATTTCTGGTGAAATGAAATAAAAATAAAAGAAGGAACATTTTCTTTTATTTTACTTCGTTCCGCCGACTTGATGAATTCCCATCCTGGCAAAATAAAATTTTCCGCGATCTGTCAGAAACAATTTGCGGCTGGTTTTCGATATTTTCCGGTATATCTTCCAAACAGAAATGTAAAACAAGTACCAGTCAACAGCCGGCGAATCTGATTGGATTAATCACCTTTCACGACGTGACGTCAAGGCTCGCGGACATGGAGCTAATAAAACCAAAATTGTCCGATAGAAACGATGTTTTTTTTTTTCATTTATATTTAAAACATGTTCAAAGGTTAATGCCGATTTAAGAAAGAGGTAAAATGTGAACCGATAGAGCAATGTTCTTTTCGTCTTTGCACTGGATTATCTGTCTGGAATTTGCATAACGCGATGGATTAAAACGCGTACTCATTATTCTTCGTACCAAATGAGAATTCGACAAGCTGAATTAATTTACACTCGAAGTGTGTTTTGCTTTGATTTATTCGCAATACTATGTGAATTAATCACAAATCATCATTAATAACGACATCGAAATTATAAGGTAAGATTTTTTTATCCAAAATAGTTGCATTGATTCCGTAGTGTCGGGATTCCAGGCCATCGCACTGGACGACGATATTTTCACACGGTCAATAGAAAAAATGTAGTTTTTTATCAGTTAGTAGAAATTGACAGCTGTCTGTTGTTTATTGTTTATTTACATGCCTTTCTTTAAAATATTGTCTTTAAACTGGCGACAAAGACCAACATTGCACAAATGTGTCATTCTATGTCGTCCAACAATTTGGGTAAAAATTACTTAAAATGAATAATTGGTATAAAAATACATTACAAATCTGATACAACAAAAAGCATCAACCTTTTTATGTATCAATTTTGGAAAATCAACAAAATTTAATATCATAATATTATAAAATTATCATTCTACCACTTTTCTCGAATATTTTTCATAAGTTTGATAAAAAAAGGAGTTGATCCACTTTAAACATTTATGTCGAAGATATTTTTGCCAAAATGGAATCTGTCACCTGGTCAAATCTAACAAAAAGCTTAATGAACACTATAAGCAATATATTTGAACAACTATCATAATTTATGAAAAAAATGACATGAACATTTGAATATAGGCCCAGTGATATCAGACACTAGGTCACCTGGGGTAATCTTGAATAAACTTGTGAAGATTTAAGAGATCACTTATAAGATTATACTTCTGAGAAAACTGTCGTAATGTTTGTCTTGAAAATCTTTCATCTAGGTCATGGTGAGCCAAATCTAGATCTAAAACACTTGGTTAAGTCATATCAAACATCGCCAGAAGATAAACAAAACATGGACAAACATTTCAATATTTTGAACGGAAAAAAAAACAACATATTATATATCCTTTTGGATTTATTCTTTGAAATATGATATAAAATGCACACTTAAACAATGGATGATTATACTTACTGAACTGTTGTCATTGATATTTGTGATCGTAGCTAACAATTTTTTCAAAAATAAGTTTTTCGAAAAATAAAAATATGCTGACGGATTTTCAATTTTATTTTTATTATTTTGGTCGACTCGACAAAAAAGTGGATTTTATTTTTATTTTTATTTTGGCCCCCCGACTCAATTTTTTTGAAAAAATTCCCGTAAAACAAAAGATAAAAAAATGTTGGCCTGAACAGTATATTTTCTGGGTATTATGCTACTGGTTTCAGGGCTTTTTCAGGGTTTCTGGGGAAAAGGCCCCTGCCCAAATTGGGAAATTTTTTATATGGTAAACACCGGTTTTTTACACCTCTTACATACATTAATTCACAGGGCAAATTTTTCAAAGATCAATGAAAACAAATGATTTTCATATGAAAAGTTGATTATATGGTTTCTCTTTAATTTCTTTCTTTTTAATATTGAAAAGGGATTTTGTTTCTTGAAACTGGGAAAAATGGTACCTATTTGGCATTGAGAATGGAGCCAAATATCGACCCCAATAGACTGCCTGAAAAAGCCCTGGGTTTAAGAATTTTTGAGGGTCTCACTCAATATTAACGTTTCTTAATGTATTCTTTATATGAATACATGACTTGTAAAGTGGGGGAGGGGAATTAAAAAATATATAGTTTAAGTTCACTTTTCAAACACCAGAGTCAACACTTACCTTAATGTTAAATCACTCACTGTTCTAATAAAATATAATCTAAGGCACAAGTGCTTTAAACAAATAAACTATGATCCATCACTATAATTACCTGTACATTCTCACTGTGAAATAAACAAGGCAGAAATATAATGTAATGTTAATTGATCCACAACTCACAACATAAGTACATTATATGACTAACCTTGATCAATGTGATTAAATATGTAAATACAACTTCATCCCTATCCAACAAAACAGCCAAACATTACCTCATTGCCAGCTAAATAAATACTGAGAATTTCATAATCAATCATTTTTGTATAGTAAAAGCCTCTCATAGCTTCATCAATTTCATGCTTGTTTGCTGATATGACAATCATAATGGCTCACAAATTTACATAAACACAAATCAGTCCAGTACAACCCTAAACATGGATAGAAATGTAGACACTTTCTGTCAGGCTTAGAAATATAAGTGAAAACCTAAACTGTGAAATTGCATGGATGTGCTGGCTGACCTGGATCTACACTGATCACCCTCTGGCTGACCTGGATCTACACTGATCACCCTCTGGCTGATCTGGATCTACACTGATCACCCTCTGGCTGATCTGGATCTACACTGATCACCCTCTGGCTGATCTGGATCTACACTGATCACCCTCCAGAAATAAAGGTTTATCTATGGGGTAAAGAGTAAATGAAATGGCATTGCTGACGCACCTGTTTCTCTTGCAGTTACCTTCAGCCAGTAGGAAATAATACAAATGATCAAAAGTAACCTATTAACACAAAAACTGAAAAATGAAATAAACAATGTTTATGAGCCTATCATATGACGCTGGAAAGTAAAATAATACTTAAAAGTCTCTGTCTCGTTAAATTTAGAACTGCAGAGGTAATCTGGTAAACTTTTAAACAGACATCTAGATTGTGGTCTAAATTATTATAGGTGAAATTAAGATGAACTGCATTAACACATGTATCTATTGGGTCAACACATATAGAAATTATATTTAAAAAAAAAAAAACAAAGCAAAAAAAAAAGAAATTTAAATTTTCACTTTAGCTTGGAGATTATTTGCAAATTTTACTCCATTGAATGTCAATATGATTATATGGCAGACACAGTTTTCTTTATTTCTCAGATAAAAGATATATCAAGATATATCAAGTTCAAGTTCTATTGTAAAAAATCACAAATAAATGTGTAAAAAAACATCAAATTCTCTTGTAATTTTATAATGACATATCCAGACTTCCCGAAAGTTGTAAAAAAGTGTCAGACATGAGGTCAGACAAGATGTGAAAATCTGTCTGACCGAAACAATTTCTGTCTGACTGAAACATTTAACAAATTAAATAAGCAAAACACAGTATTAAGGGTGTTTTTGTTTTTGATTTTTTTTCAGAGGTACAAATTGTCATTATGATGAATATGTAAAATATATCATTCTGATATTCTTTTCCCTCGGAATTTAGCGAGTAAAATTGGAACAATAATTTGCAAATCAAATTTTTGCCGGACATTCGGTCCTACAACATTGGAAATCACATCAGACCAGTCCAAATTTTACCGGACAGGTCCAACGGTCCGGCAACTTTAAGGAAGTCTGCATATCAACTCAACTATAATTTTTTAATTTATTTAAATCATTCTGTTTCACACTGGTTTCCTAGCAAGCAGTGTAATTTTGTCAAAAGTCATTTATGTCAGACCAATAATCAACAGCAAGTTCATCTTCAAACACATAACTTTCTTGCAGATGGACTGAATAAAACCAATGTAATCAAAGAAAGTGTCAACTTAATTCGCCATCAAGTGTTACAAGTACAGCTTGCAACCATAAAGTCACAGATTGCTATTGGTCCCCGGACAATATGGCAGAACATTGCTGAATAATTAATCTGTGCAAATGACATTCGGCTACCGGATTTAATTTCTCCTCACCAAATAACAAAATATATTAAATCAGTGGACAAAAAATCACACAAATTAGCTTTCTGTCAAATTATGTTCAGTGAACACAAATATTAAGCTACCTTTGCTTGCAGGTACTCCATTCTTCCCCTATTTAAATGATACAAATAGACCTATGTCTTTTCAAAATACATGTATTATTTCACAACATTTCACATAATGTGTTATTAATACTAGATGGGTGTTCAGTTGAACACTTGTGTTGCCCTCTGGTGCTATGTCGGAATAAAATGCAAGTACAAAAAGGGGCATAACTCCATCAAATGTAAGTTGACCTAAAGAATTTGGCATCATCATGAGCGTGTTGTCATAAGCAATATAATTTGAAAGTTTGATGTAAAAATATTAAGAAATGACAAAGTTATAGCGCATGTTAAGTTTTTGTGTAAAAATCAAGTTCAAGAGGGGGCATAACTACATCAAATGTGATCTTGACCTTGAGAATTTGGCATCATCTCGAGCGTATTGTGATCAGCAATATAATTTGAAATCCGGACTGACGGACGGACAAAGCGGTCCCTATGTATCGCCATTTCTTCGAAAGGGCGACATAATAAAAACTGTGATCAGTTCCTGTCCGAGTTCTTTTCATAAACATTTTTTATTTGTTCAAATAATTTTAAGTGATACAAAATGATTAAAGTATCATGCTGATATATTTTTTTGATATTTTATTCATGTAAAGGAGGCACTTGCAAATATCTCCATATTAAATAGGTCAGCATCATTCTTGTATAATTATATACATTTTAATAATTTAAAAGGACTATCTAAAAAACTTCCGTTTAAAGGAACAGTCCCAGCCTACAGTACAAACATGTTTCATGTAAACTTAGCACATTCCAGCCTACTGTACAAACTGTTTCATGTAAACTGAGCACATTCCAGCCAACTGTACAAACCTGTTTCATGTAAACTTAGCACATTCCAGCCTACTGTACAAACTGTTTAAACTTTAATGTAAACTGAGCACATTCCAGCCTACTGTACAAACATGTTTCATGTAAACTTAGCACATTCATGTAAACTAAGCACATTCCAGCCTACTGTACAAACTGTTTCATGTAAACTAAGCACATTCCAGTCTACTGTACAAACCGTTTCATGTAAACTGAGCACATTCCAGCCTACTGTACAAACTGTTTCATGTAAACTCAGGGCTTTTTTCACTGCCTGGGGAAGAGGCCCATGCCTTATAATTTTGGGGAAAATAGCGTATTTTCTTCTCTAAAGGGGAATGGAAAAACCTTATGTTAAGTTACTTTTTGGGGAAAACTGCATGATTTTAAAGAAATTTTCTGAGGGAAGGCGCCCATTAACAGCCCCTGCTATAGAAGAAAAAAAAGCCCTGAAACTAAGCACAAACTGTTTCATGTAAACTAAGCAAATTCCAGCCTACTGTACAAACTGTATAATGTAACCTGAGCACACCACAGCCAACTGTACAAACTGTTTCATGTAAACTGAGCATATTCCAGACTACTGTACAAACTGTTTCATGTAAACTGAGCACAAACTGTTTCATGTAAACTGAGCATATTCCAGACTACTGTACAAACTGTATAATGTAACCTGAGCACACCACAGCCAACTGTACAAACTGTTTCATGTAAACTGAGCACATTCCTGCCTACTGTACAAATTGTTTCATGTAAACTGAACACATTCCAGCCTACTGTACAAACTGTTTCATGTAAACTGAGCACATTCCAGCCTAATGTACAAACTGTGTTCAATTACTGTCAGGTGCTGTGATGTTTTCAAAAATATGTACTACAAATACACATAGCATTTCCCATAGTTTTAGTCACAAAATGAGATGGTGAAATATAATGCAGATATTTTTGTCTCAAACTGATATGAAAGTGGTTGTTTTTTTACATTGAGAGCAGTTTCTGTATTATGACCAAACATATTTTGACCAAACAATTAAAAATATAAAAATCAAGAATAGATAAAACAACATACCAAATTTTGAGAAAATATTTATCCACCACTAAAGCGTGAGACAATTTACCACAATTAATCAATTACCACAATAGAATAGTTATAAATTGGAGATTATTAAATTTTGTATAATGCTGGCATGGATACAGGCTGCATACATCTCCCAGCAGACATATTGATGAATGAACAGCTTATCACACCTGCCTCTTGCTGGCAGCTTTCACTCTAGTCAATAACTCATCATAGCCAGCCTCACAGGGCTTACAGTGAGATCTGAAACATTTTGTTTCATCATACTATTACAGAAACTAAAATCATTTTGTGTTACTTTTAAAATAATTCAGTGGTATCAATTTATTTTGCTGCATATTTCACACAAGGACAAAAGCTTGAATTCAAACCAGCAAAATTGACACTTTATTCCATATATACAGTACATCCGGTGTAGCTCTATCTAGATCAACATGTCTCCTGATTTGGGTAAAAATTATTTGCTTTTAAAAAGAACTATGTTCTTAAGTTTCTGCTTGAAATTTCATTCCTGCAGAAGTAAATGATGCCACAGTAGAATTAGAATATTTAAAGACATTCTCCTTTATTACGAATTGTGTATTTAAGGGTACTTTAAAATCATTTTACTTTTCTATAATAGCCATAAATATAGTTACCAGTAAATGTTTCCCCACAATAGGCATACAAAGTGTTAAATGAAAACTTTAACAGTATACCAGTTTTTGTTCTTGCTGTTTTAAATGAATTTCATTATGCAATTAACATGTACTTTAAATTCAAATCTATTAATTTTAAAATTGAATAAATTCACACCTACCTGAAAATTTCCGACTCGGCAATTATTATCCACTGAGTCAGTTGCTTAAGCAATCAGTGATGCGATGTTAAACGATTTCACAAACAGAATAATTTATACTCTTTTGAAGATTTCATTAAAATAATCAAAATAATCTAACAAGGTATCCATTCAGATCGTAAAATCACAAATGTTTGCAACACAGAGTTTATACTTAAATTAACTCAATAAAATATAGCTTATCAACTTAATGAAAATTTGTCCCCTCAAGTGATGTTAGCAGATCAGGTTTATATCTTCAATCATAGCTGACCAGTAGCCATGGTATGAATGGATGGTATGCAAAGCATGTTTTGCTGTTTCAGATATTGGAAGTCAGTACTCGTCAACTGTTAATTGACAGTATGGTGGCTGATCTCTGCCACAGGATTAAGCAACAATCTGACAGGAAAAACAATCTTATTTGTTATGTTTTTGTCTTTGCGGATCAGTGACTTGGCAGGACAAAAACACAATTTGAAAGCATTTCTTGCTCTACGAAACCAAGAAAAAAAATTGGACAGGAAAATGTTATCTTGGCTATTCCCTTACATAGCTTCTGCTCATCAACTTTACCACATGAACATAAAATATTAAGTGCAATGATATTTGAAAATCATTCTACAAAGTGATTTGACCCTGACCTTGAACCAATACGACCAAGCATTGGGTTCTGTACATTGACTTGACACTTAAGGCAAACAATTGTGCCTTCGGGGCTTTTTTTCAGTCCATTTATAGCTGATAGTTGGTCATGTTCCCAATGGCAAAACATATACTTTTTCCCCAATTAGAGAAAAAAAAAATATTGAATCAATACATAAATTTCTGACAATAAACCTAAGTTACCTAAAATAAATAAATAAATCTAATAAATACTAAAGCTTGTTAGTTAATCAGGCATCATTTTGTTTCTTTAGTACAGAAAATATTGAAAGTGTAAAACTTTATATATCCCGATGATGCAAAAATTTTGCAATACTCTGATTAAAATTAAAGGAACCCTAGTTAATTAGTTTTGTATGTTACCTAACTTCATTAACTTCATTCCAACACTGATGGTCATGAACCAGGTCATGTTTGTGAACCGGACTTCCCATCCAGTACAACTCTTCAACAGTCAATAAGCTACAGCCCACTCACAAATTAATGCACTAAAGGACAAAATACCTAATAATGACTCATGTATTACAGCTGCTGCTTGTATTGCATCAACATTTATCATATTTCTGACAAATCACTTACTTTGGAATCATTTTACATTAAGCTGGCTTGATTTTCACATATTTCACACATTGTAAAGAGTAAAGTTAAATATATATTTTTATTCAGATCAAGTGGGTGGAACAGCCCTGTGAAAGTTTAAACAATTATCATCTGATAATCATACTACTCTGATTTTTTGTTGCAGAGTTTCTGTGTTTAGATAAAGCCCTTTTTTACTGTCATTTGAAATTTCAATTGGATATTTTTGAAAATCAGACAATGTCCAGACTGACAACAATTTTAGTAACACTTATAATAACATTAATTTTTGCAAATTAATGTGTGTAATTTTTATTGAACTGTATTTTGTTGTTAGACAGTGTTTTTTTTCACTGTTGGGGGAAGGGGGTTGCAGCCCTTTGGTGGGGGAAAATTGCAACGCGAACAAAGAAAAGGGGGAATATTTAAAAGATACTTGCAGCCTGTCAAACACAACAAAACAAAGTATTCACTGATCTTTTGCTTTGCTAACACTGTAGTACAACCAAGAAAATCTTGCCTATAATTTCCCAGTGTTGAAATTTTACCACGCTATTACATAAGAGCGGAATGAAGAGACTCTGGAAAAGGGGGAATTTTTCATCAGATGTGGGGGGAAAATATATACTATTTTGAGGGGGGAATGGGGCCCAATTTCTCCAAATATTTGGCATAAAAAAAACACTGTTAGAGATTTGGATAGTTTTTTTATTGATGACAGTGTGGTAACGGCTGTAAGACACCCAAACTTTGGCACATTTATTGCTCACCAGTCAAATAATATACATTTGTAATGAGTGATGTAAATTTGTGTAACTAATTGCAAAACCATAATATGGATATGTTGAAGGTCCTAAGGTTTTGGTTGTTTTTCAAAGGTTTATGCAGAAATCTCATAGAAATGTCAAAATGTCTCTTTATAAAGTAAGGAATGCAAGTTTTTGAAACCCTGCTTTTTCAGTCAATTGAGTTAAATTCATTTCATTACATCTCTTTAAAGCTGCATGTTTTTTTCTGAAATTGGTCAAAAAACCAACTGATGCTGCAACTTTTGTAAGAGAAAACAACAACAGAGAAATGGCATCATATATCTTTCCAAGGAAATTGCATTCTTTAATTAAGCAAGAAAAAACTTCTGCTATTTAGTTGCAAAAAATGCGTAGAGAATTTACTTGATCAGTATCAAAGTTTGAAATAAAGCAGATTACTGACAGGAGACCCAAATAAGCCTGACAGTGGTGAAATTTTGAGTAGAATAAAATGAAAACTAGAATGTGTCCTCTGACACTGATCCCCACACTGCTGCAACAAAATTTGTAATTACAAAGGGCCATAACTCTGGTTAAAATAGTCGCAGGAAAAAATCCTTTCTTCATAATCATCTACACATCCTGCTAAATCATCATTGCAAGTTTGAAAGAAATCCGCTTGGTAGTTTAGGAGGAGTTGATGCCACAAGATTTGGGGACATACGGGTGGACAGATGGACTCTTTAACAGGACAAAAGGTCAGATTGAATTCTTTCTTATAGATGGGATTTTCGATGATATTGTTAAATTATTGTTGATGAACTTTAAGAAGCTAAATATAATGGAGCTATATATAGCACCGACGAAGACTCTGACTACTTCATGCGCGATTTTGATTTCTGTGACGTTTTGGAAATCCTACTTTCGCTTTTAGTCGCGTGGACCAAATTTTTTTCAGTAAATTATAATTTTATTAGCCCGAACTAATGCTGCAATTTTGTGCTTATAGTTCCAAATACATGTAATATTTCATACAAGTGCAGGTCAAATTGAAGTAATGCCGCTTTAATTAGTGAGCCAGTTGAAAGGCTCATATCCCATGGGTGACCAGTGCAGTTCCAGCACAGCTGTGCCCAACATCCATGCAGTCTTATCAGATTCTACAGTTCACTTTATATTCATAGGTAACTTCTGACTGATGACTATACAGTGCAGATCTAGATCTGATGGAATGGATGTGCTAACTGATCTGGATCTAATCTGCTCAACCATGTGATAAGTGCCCAAGGTTATAAAGCTGAGCATGGAAACCAGTCTCAAATCTCAAGCATCTGATTGGCTGAAATGGCGACTGGTCGCCATTTCAGCCAATCAAATGCTTGAGATTTGAGACTGGTTTCCAAGCTCAGTTTTATAACCTTCAGACAAGGTGTATCCTTAGAGTAAAAGGGTTAACCAGTATTTTGTCATTTAACATAGATTCTGACCTCAGAGAGTCCATCATAATAATTCCACACAGAATATTAATATGCTTCTTGTTTACAAAACTAACTACTTTCAAGTAACAAGGTTATTGTATGACCAGCTTTGATTAATAATGGTAAATGTTTGCACAATAACAGTCTGATCAACAGATGTTTAGCAGGCAAGTTGGAAAGACTATAGTTATGAATATGATCACACAAACTTGAATTTCTTTTTTAAAAAATCACTCTGATTCCACATATATGACTCCACATACATGATGCTTGACCCTATATTATAAACACAAGGAATGCAAAATTTGGTGGAAAAAAAAACGTGATTATTTCTCTGAAGGGGAATGAAAAAACCTGATGTACTTACTTTTGGTGGAAAAAAGCATGATTTAAATGATATTTTTTGAGAGGAAGTGCCTATAAAGGGCCCCTACTAATGAAGGGAAGAAAGCCCTGCCTTGTAGGTACGGTCATGGTTTTGCCAAAGAACTTTCATTAGTTGCCAAGTTTTGCTCCTGAAACTACACTTTTGGCATATTTTGACATCTAAACCCCCAAGTGTGACCTTGACCATAGGGGTAAGGCCACGATTCTTGGATGCCACACTGAGACTGTCTTATAAAGTGACCAATGTGGGGTCTCCCCTTACGCTGGGGGGAGGGGGGTATGGGGGTCTCCCCCGGAAAATTTTGAATTTAATGGTGCGAAATGGTGCAATCTGGTGTGTTTTGAGGAGTTAAGAATACCTAATAAATCTCCTTCAGGCTATAGAAAATTAATTCCTAGATTCTCATCTAATTTTGGGAAAATATGGGGCGGGTGGGTGGGTTTTATTTTTTAATTTTTATTTTTCATTCTCACTGTGAACGTATCTATATATTGGCAATATATAAGAATTTGTTGTTGTATAAGTGATTACTATGATTACTATTTTAAAATAAAGACTAAATTTATATACCTTACGTATTTTATCTTCGGATGGAAAAAAATATTTTTCTAGCTTAACGAATATTTAAAGACGAGAATTTTTATTTAAAAAAAGATCGTCCGAAAATTTAGAGACTTGTACATTAATTGACACGTCCGTAATTGTAAGCCCAGAATACGTCAACACATGCCAGACGTTTCTTCCTTTGAAATTTCTGCTTACCTTTGTCAAGCACTTAACTCCATAGTTGTTAAATAAACATCCTTTTGCTGTATAATCAACATTGCCGAAAAAAAATGTGATGGCTGTCGCAATAGATTTTTTGCAATTTGCTAATTCGGCGAAATGCCGGTACTGCAGATAAAACATAACCTGAACAGAAATAAGCTATAATTATCACAGATACGCTGTCAACAAACAATCAGCTGATTAAGAAATGAAATCATCCCAGTTAGTCGACGGTTTAAAATTCTTTTGTACAAGAGCGTCAATCGATTTTCGAGCAGTGCGCACCGTCTCAAGTTGACGTCGGCGTCTTTGATGTTAAATACACAAGCATCGATGACATTTGAGATCAAAACGGTCAATGACAAGGTGTTTAACAGATGTTCATAGCAGTTGTAAACTGGATGATTTTAGTCAATGTACATGTAATAATTCTCGGATATTTTAGGGGCAAGGTATTCGCATGATTAAAAATACCATTATATACGTCGTTCATATCATTTATCACTCGTAATAAATATTATTAACATCAGACTTAAACATTGTAAATTAAAATGCACGGTCAGAAATATACGTCAATCGTCGCACGGTCAGAAATACTTCGTTCGTATTAGTCTATGTGTTATTAAAATTGAATTTAACACGAACGAGCGTTGCTAACTATCGTAAATGCGATCGTGCGTTTCCGGAGCGTGACGTGTGCAGAATATTTATGCAGAATATTTATAACGCGGGATACGATTGGTCAGTGCGCGTGGCTCTAAAAATATATAAGTGTCAGCAGACTGAGGTTAGTCATGCCTAAACGTTGGGAAACCAGAAAACCTCCTATTCGTGAAATTCATATTGACAAGTTGTTGCTGTTTTAAATCGGCGAGTGTTGTGAATTAGTTTGCATTATTTTTTTCTAATATTTGCAAAAAGTAGCCGGTGGTGAATGTTTTAGTAGCCGGAGAAATCGCCAATTGCCGAGGCTTGTGGAGAGCACTGGACAAGGTGATTACTTTATGTACCTCAGCGACAAAAAAGTGTGGCTTTTAATGTATCTACAGGATTATTTTTTTTAATTAACCTAATTTTTAATCTAAACAATTCAATGTAACATCAAGACAAAGGTTCTGAGCAAGTCTGATAGTCATTCTGGCCTTGACAACAGTCAAAGCTTATACCAGACAAAATCTTGATCATGTTTACAGAAAAAAATGGCTGATTTGTGTAGCCTGACTCTCCCTATAAAAACCACTTTTCTAGAGACATTTTTCCATTTCTATTTTCATTACAATTAAATAATTTATGAAAGAATCTTTGGGGATTTAACCATAAACCATATAGTATTACTAGCTTCCTCCCTTTTTTAAAGAGACAGGGAGCTAGTGTGTTTCCTTTCTAATCATAAAAGGTTCATTAATAGACAAGTATATATGGGGAATCTTATTGGAGAAATTTCATTTCCCTACATTTTGTGTAATCTGATTTGTTGTAATCAGTTCATTTTTGAAGTCTCCATGGAAACCTTAAAAATCAATTATTAATCTAATTTAAGAAGCTAATCCACAGCTAATGAAGACAAATTTTCACTGAGAATTTAATCTTATGTTATGGTTTCCTTTAAATTTATGAGTTCCCAGAGAAACAAAAGTGATTATCCATAGTTTTGAAACCGTAGATTATCACTTTTAGTTTCACCTTTTTTCGCGCTGCAATACAGACATACGTCTTAAATTTCATAGAAACTAGAACTCCGCAAGTCGGATGTGTCACCTGACAAAAATTTTGTTAGGCGACATAAATAAAGTAAATTAGTTTTTTGTTGTTCAGTTATTAGCAATGTATTTGCACAAAATTCACATACAAAATAACCTTTTAATTGTCTCAATGATTGCAAGAAACATGCAGAACAAGTTATGCCCTCGGCAAGAAAAATAAATCAAAGGGAAATAATTCAAAAATGGAATAAGGAAGAGTTATTTTATTGTTCTTGTGGACAGCCCTTTGAGTCATTGCAAGAAACATGCATACCAAGTTTGGCGTCATTTGAACATATGGTGACATTGTTACACTCTGGACAAGAAATGCTCTATAAAAATCAAAGGGGAATAATTCAAAAATTCTCCTCCACTTGCCCCCACCCCCCTACCCCCAACATAGGGTGGAGAGTCTGAACCCCCAGATTCCCAGCCTTCTTTATGCAAATGCCCTGCTAAATGAAACCTGATGTACAACCCAATCTGCCATAATTTTACAATGTACATGATATTTGTATAATATGTCCAGAGTATTCAGTTCAAATACCAGATCCCATGAGTGTACTCAATAACTGTGAATTCACCAGTTAGATTATCTGAACTGCTCTCTGAAGCAGTGCAAGATTTTGCTTTAAAAGCATTTTTTGCAGTTTAAGAGTCTGCACAACAGCTGATATTGAACAGGACAGGCCAAGTTAAATCTGCACCTTTCATCTGTTGTTGCAACTGACTGATAAACTCTGGTAAACAAGAGCTGTCAGAGGAGACAGCATGCTCGACTATATATTCGAATCATTTGAAACAAATGCAATTTGAAGATTAAAACAATAACAACTATGGCCATACATTCATGTGCAATCAGAAAAAATATTAACAAGTGAATGGTAAGGGAGAAATTCATTTCAAATAACAGAAATAATTTCTTTATGTAACATAAATATTAAACTGAATAGGGGAATAACTATGAAATAATTCTGAATTTGTAAGAAAACAATTTAGTAATTTTTTATTAGAGACATTTACTTTTAGTCAAATATCAATCACTTCAGTAATGTTACAGAAAAATAACTGAAATGAAAATATAATGGAAGTTTGAAGTTGATACCTTAAGTATTTGCAAAGTTATCGATGAAGTGCACTTAAGTGAAAATATAAGTGAAACTAGAAATGTGTCCATAGGACACAGATGCCTCCGCTATGCATCATTTCAGACACTCAAGTGAAATGATGGGAATAATAGCATTTCAAAGACAGTGATGTTCGTGTAATTATAAAAATATGCATAAACTTGAAGATCAAGTAAATTATTTGTATTTGTGGCACTGTTGTCTTCTCATTACGGAAATGTCTGTGAAAAAGTTAGTGGTAATGCAATGCAATGTCATAGTGAACATTTGTGCCAAGTAAAAATTATTTTGAAATCCCTTCATTCATAAAGAAGTTATAGCCAGAACAAGTAAATTCAAGTTTTAGTGACTGACCTTGACCTTGGACTTACAGGCATGGGTAATGTACGCAACACACCCTCTTGTCATGGTGAACATTTGTGCCAAGTTATTTTGAAAACCCTCCATTCAAAACAAAGTTATAGCCCGGACAAGAAAATTCTATTTTTAGTCACAGTGACCTTGGACCTACAGGCATGGACATGGTACACGACTCACCACCTTGTCATGCATTTCTGCCAAGTTATTTTGAAATTACTCAATTCCTAACGAAGTTACAGCCCGGACAAGAGAATTCTATTTTTAGTAACAGTGACCTTGACCTACAGGCATGGGCATGGTACGCGATACACCGTTCTGTCATGGTGAACTTTTGGGCCAAGTAATATTGAAATCCCTACATTTATAATGAAGTTACAACCCGGACAAGAAAATTCTATTTTAAGTAACAGTGACCTTAACCTTGGACCTTCAGGCTTGGGTATTGTGCGGACACACTGCCTTGTCATAGTGAACTTTCGTGCAAAGTTATTTTGAAATCCCTCCATTCATAGAAAAGGAACAGCCCGGACAAGAGAATTCTATTTTTAGTAACAGTGACCTTGACCTTTGACCTACAGGCATGGGCATGTTACGCGACACACCGCCCTGTCATGGTGAACATTTGTGTCAAGTTATTTTGAAATCCCTTCATTCATAAAGAAGTTATAGCCAGAACAAGTTAATTCAAGTTTTAGTGACTGACCTTGACCTTGGACTTACAGTCATGGGTAATGTACGCAACACACCGTCTTGTCCTGGTGAACATTTGTGCCAAGTTATTTTAAAAACCCTCCATTCAAAACAAAGTTATAGCCCGGAGAAGAAAATTCTATTTTTAGTAACAGTGATCTTGACCTTGGACCTACAGGCATTTACATGGTATAGACTCACCACCTTGTCATGGTGAACATTTCTGCCAAGTTATTTTGAAATTACTCAATTCCTAACGAAGTTACAGCCCGGACAAGAGAATTCTATTTTTAGTAACAGTGACCTTGACCTACAGGCATGGGCATGGTACGTGATACACCGCCCTGTCATGGTGCACATTTGTGCCAAGTTATATTGAAATCCCTACATTTATAATGAAGTTACAGCCCGGACAAGAAAATTCTATTTTTAGTGACCTTGACCTTGGACCTTCAGGCTTGGGTATTGTGCGGACACACTGCCTTGTCATAGTGAATATTTGTGCAAAGTTATTTTGAATCCCCTCAGTTCATAAAAAAGGAACAGCCCGGACAAGAGAATTCTATTTTTAGTAACAGTGACCTTGACCTTTGACCTACAGGCATGGGCATGGTATGCGATACACCGCCCTGTCATGGTGAACATTTAGGCCAAGTTATTTTGAAATCCCTCCATTCATAATGAAGTTACAGCCTGGACAAGAAAATTCTTTCTTTGGTAACAGTGACCTTGACCTTGGATCGACAGGCATTGGTATTGTGCGGACACACCGCCTTGTCATGGTGAACATTTGTGCCAAGTTATTTTGAAATCCCTCCATTCATAATGAAGTTAAGGGCCAAGTGTATATTTTGCTTAACACAAAATGTAAGTGAAAAAGGGGCATAATTTTGAAAATATTGGAAGCAGGGTTATGGGTTTTGTTGGTTATGATATAGATTTTGATGGTGAAAATATATTTCAAGTTTCAAGGCAATATCTCAAGTAGTTTTAAAGTTATGGGCAAAATGCATATTTTGCTCAACACAAAATATAAGAAAAAAGGGGCATAACTTGAAATATATTGACAGCAGAGTTATGGGTCTTGTTGGTAATGATGTAGAATTTGATGGTGAATATACAGTGGTGTTGGGCAAGTCTGCGCACCTATCATAAAAGCTTAACTGTGGTGTATAACACGTTCAGTAGCTAAAGACAAGTACCTGCCGGAAAGAAACTGTATCCATTCAGGAGTTGGTTAGTTATCATTTATGTGCACGAATTTGCTTATGAGGCTTTAAAATGATGTCATACTGAAGCCACACCCATGTTTACATGATGTCGAAAACGTTGCCCAACTCTGCGCATGCCTATGTTGACTGTCAATTTTCTGTTTATATTAAAAAGTACCGCTCTCTCAAGCTATAAAACTTTTGAAAAGAATATTGAGTGAAAGGTCAAAATAAATAGCAACCATTTATTTGGATCACAACTGTCAAAATTAGGAAGTTTTGGAATGAGGGGGTACTATTAGCAAATTTATTTGATGATTTTGGTACTTTATAATACCTATTTACTTACAAGACACGTTCTAGCAAGATGTACCTATCAGAATTTTCAAGAATTGTCGTACTTGACTAAAACCACAGTCTGCAGCCATTTCTTTTGACATCATTGTTTTTGTAAATATATACTAATCAGGTGGGCAGAGTTGGGCAATGCGCAGACTTACCCCACACGACTGTATATTCCAAGTTTCAAGTTGATATCTCAAGTAGTTTATAAGTTATGGACCAAAGTGCATATTTTCCTTAACGCAAAATTTAAGTGAAAAAGGGCATAACTTGAAAAATATTTGTAGCAGAGTTATGGGTGTTGTTGGTAATGATGTAGAATTTGATGGTGAATATATATTCCAAGTTTCAAGTTGATATCATAAGTAGTTTTCAAGTTATGGATCAAAGTGCATATTTTGTTTAACGGACGGAGACGCCGACGCCAACACTGGGGCGAGTAGGATAGCTCCCCTATTCTTCGAATAGTCGAGCTAAAAAGTGCAGACTTTACAAGAACAATTGTTGAACCATGACAAATTAAGTTGAATACTATCACATACCATCATTGCTCCTGTTAAGGCTGGACTTTTACCCAATTTTAATTTAATCATTTTTGGGTTGGGAATGCAGCACTGCATACATGTAAATAATTGGAATATTTGTTCAAGTGTGATCCATGCCATCTCAACAGGATCTACACAGTTTATTTTAAGATTCATTGGAACATTTCTTTCTTGCATACCAGATCAGGTCATCCGGTGTTTTCACCCGTGTAGGAAATTTCGATTCTACACCCCCCCCCATGTAGAATGAGTCACGTGAGTGACGTCATATATTCAAGTTGTTGACGTCATTTATAAAAATGGTTTGCGTTAATGTCAATATTTCAGCATAAGGAAAATAAAAAAGTATGTACACATACATAGAAATGTTATAAATAATAAAAGGTATGCAAGAAAAAGTATCTTGCATGAGACAATCGGTAAAGATAGAAAAATCTGTCACCTCAAAACAGTTAACCCTCGGTGACAGATTTTTCCATCTTCACCTCACACTCATGCATGATACTTATAGACCATGAAAGCAACTGGATACAGCAGATACAGATCCTTATCAGTAGCACAATCATGTGATAAAACCTGAATACAGTCAAGGGTTTTAAAACTGAATTCATCAACTTTATAGCAAAAAAAAGTCATGGTTGCAAAGTTTAATGCTGTGCTTAACACATGAAACATGCCTTTCTTACTCCTTAGTATAGGAAACTGGCAAAACTGTTTTTTTTTTCTGAAAGTGAAGGTTTGTTGGTTTCTCTCCAGAGAAATTCCTGAAGGTCCAATTATCTTCATGATAAGTTACAGATCAGCTGTGTAACAGATTATTACCATCTTCAAGGATATTGTCAGACTGACTACACACACAGGTAACAGTCTGTACTTTTGTGCCAAGATGGCAACCAAATGATAACAGTCCCTCTTCCATTAGTTCTAAAAAGGGTGTGCATTTCAACCACCAAACTTTACCTTATGACAGAACAACTGTCATTTTGTTTGTTTTGAGTCCAGAATCACTCTACTTTCAAAGTTAATTAATTCACTACACCTATAAAACAGAAAATCACTACACATTTAAAACAGAAATTCACTACACCTATAAAACAGAAATTCACTACACATATAAAACAGAAACTCACTACACCTATAAAACAGAAATTATTCACTACACTTTCAAAACAGAAATGCACTGCACTTCCTAAACAGAAATTTGATCTGTGTTAATCTACAGTGTTTCCTCAACATTACAGCCATCAATTCGTTAACAAATAGATAAACACAGTATTAAAGACTTAGACTGGCTATCAATCCAATTAAAACTAGATGTTTTTTGTGAAAAACGCATGTCTCCCCCATGCGCCCTATTGAGTTTTTCACACATTACGGCCGCTGTGATTTTACCGATACACGTTTTTCTTGAAGTACTCAATCTAACGTGTAATTAAATAAAATGCAATTGACTTGTGGACCCCAGTTTTTCCATTAAACATAAAACACGGGTAAAAGCCAGTTTGCATGATTTAAGGGCTTGCCACACTCCTCCCAATTCTATTTATCGATAAAGTAAAAATCATCAAATCTCAGTAATGGCAAAATGCCGTTCAATGAAACTTTGCACAAATGAATGTTACTAATGTAACTTTATTTTGCATACAGAACGACACGTTAGAAAAGTAAAGAAACAAAGCTAGACCTAAAAATTCCTTGAATTCTATTTGCATAAATTCACAAAAACTAAGGGATGCAGAACATAATTTTAAATTCCCTCGTGAGCGCAATGATACTGACAAGAAAATGTTGTGTACTTTGTAAAAAACTTTCAACTATTAAAAGCGAAATCAGTGATTGTCATCAGTTTACGCGACCAGGAAATTGAAGGTCAAACACACTTTTACTAATATCTCGTAAAGTTTACATATGTAAATCACGAGGGCACAATAAATTGTTGTCAGTATCATATTACTCATGTGGGCATTTAAAATGATGTTTTGTGTTCTTTAGTTTTTGAGAATTTATGTAAATAGAAGTTGAGGGAATTTTTTGATCTCGCTATTGTTCTTTACTTTTCTAACGTGTCTTACCATCTGTAAAATAAAGATACATTAATAACATACATTTGTGCAAAGGTTCAATTAACAGCAGTTTGCCGTTATTGAGATTTTGATAATTTTCTTTTTATCGATTAATAGAATTGGATGAGTGTGGCAGGCCCTTAAATAAGTTAAAATAATTACCTTGATGGTGATGTCTGTTCTTACGAAATCCTCATTTTATTCCATTTATCTTTTATTATTACATTTATAAACCGCATAATTTGAAAAACAGCCGTTAACTTATAAAAACCGCATGTATCCCTTACAAAAAACATGACCATGCTGTGTATTTGGTATGGAGGCAAAAAAATCGATACCGCCGAACATCAAACGCGACTTCAAAAGACGTCGTCGGCTCGAAACATCCATCCGTGTTTATTTCGGCTTTGCTATAAAAACGTTTGATCTAAAACGTTTGACTTCAAAAGACGACGTCGGCTCGAAACAACCATCCGTGTTTATTTCGGCTTTACTATTAAAACGTTTGATCTACCTGGTAGTGTGCGCTTGTCATTTTTAGCTTGTGTGATGCAATAATTACTGAAATCTGATAAAAGCGATAAATTGAAGATTAGGATATATTTTAAATGAAGGAATATGTTAGCGTTCGGTAAATAATAATTGTTTTACTTTGTCGTTCGTAAAAATGCATCCACGTTCGCGCGATTTACCTCGGCGGATCCTCCGCGACATCGCGGCGGTAAATGATTGCCTAGAGGCATCCGCTTATCACCGTGATGAATTTACACGATCACGGTGACGAGTGGAAGTCCGCGTATTGCGGGGGACGAAAATTACTCAGTCCGCGATGAAAAAAATCGCGGGGATGAGCGAAAAAAAATGTACTGTATCATGGAGATAATAAATGAGGTTACCCTGGAAAGGGGTCTGAAATGGAAAAAAACAGGGGTGGTTTGACAGGTCTCTCACTAGACTTGCAAATCAGGGAGAAGTTTTATCATAATTTTACTGAATTAAGGAGAAGTTTGCAGTCAACGGCATTCTTCCCTATATAGTCTATATGAAATGACCTCTCCCATAGCTCAAATAAGGCAGAAGTCTGGTCACTTTTGGCAGATGACTTTTCCCAAGTCTCCCTCTAGTGAGAGCCCAGTTTGACCCCTGTTGAGATTTTTTGAGGGGTCATAATCAAATAGTTGCAAGTCATATCTTCAATATTGTGTTCGTAAACAAATAAGACCAGCCTGCACCATATTGATAGGTTTGTACTTTGTATTTTTCAAGTGGGCAGGACTTATTGTTTTTAATAAATCAGTAATGTTATGTTTTTTTATTCATTTGTGTTAGTGTTTTATTTTGACACCTGAAATAGACATTAAAGCAGGTGCCAAACTTCACTTTTCTAACAAAATTCTTTTTTTTTAACAATTGTCGACTGTTATTGTCATTATACATCAACTTTTAAACTTATAACAATATAATAACAGTATTGTTGGAAATTGTTAGAAAGAATCATTTCATTTTAACACCTTTTCATCTCCATAAACCATGTGGTGGTCAATTCAGAATTACCTTAACACTGAATAATTTACTGAAAAAAAATAAATATATATGTAAATTTATGGCTAATAAAATCTTAGCTTGGGAGCCAGTATTTGTAAACACTGCCAATTTGATCTGCAAATTTATCAAATGTTTTTCATTCTAGTGTGTTCAAAGAAAGTTTTACTCATGTTTGTTTTTTATTTGGAAGTATCTCCTTGACCAGCTGCCGGTCTAGAAGACAATACAGGGAGGACTGTCTCCTGGACTGGCTCCGGTCGAGAAGTCTATACATGTTCTATTATCGCATAGACCGGTTCCAGAATTGATACTATAATCCCCCGTCCAAGTCATAAACTGTGATAAAACTTGAAAATCGGACGCAATCCGGAATTCAATTAATTTTTTGTTAAAATGTTTGTTTGTTTCTTTATTTTATGTACACGTGCTTTTTTCACATGTGAAATAATATTAGCACCAATTGCTTGTCCTCTGATGTTTCGACTATAAAATTTTTAAAAACTTGTTAAAACTGTTAATTCTCATTGATCTACTCAGTTTGCTGTTGAGAAATATTGAATATGTCGCAACAGCTTTGTTCAATGCCGCCATTCACAGGGTTGGTAATTGTTTGTTCTTACTCAATAAATTAAACAGATAATTATGTCTCTATTGTTTGGTCCTTTTTAGAACTAAACAACAATTTCATAATGGCACAATTATGTGTGATGGTTCAACGTCGATTCTACATTCCAATCGTATTTTTAAGTAATAATAAACATGGATGTCGGAATAGTTTCCCTCAGAATTTGCATTACCTTGTTTTCAAATTGGAGAAACGCTTCCAGCCAGATTATGACAGCTTGTAAGTCAAAATTTTGAAATACCAAAAAACAAGAAAATGTGCAGTTTTACAAATGAGGCTAGATCAGTTTCTACACCAAAGAAAAAAAATTAACAAGGATATTAACTTTAGCGAGCTAACTTATAGTTCTATACAGGGTGCAGGACATTTAAATCGTACGGCGATGGAAAAACAAATGAGGTATGTACCTGTCATATGCATCACGGGGACATTTAAAATGACTTAAAATGCTAATATGCAGGCCGAAATTTTATTAAATTTTTGAACTATATAATACAATTTTTTTCATTAATCGAAATACAGTTTTATTTCTCACTGGCATGAGGTGGTACTTACATGAATACCAAAGGATCTCACATAAAAACCATCTTCGTTTACAATTTGTTACGGACTGAGTGCATGGTTATCAGTCATTTTCGTTATCAAAAGTTTTGTTTAGACACTGATTTCGAAAAAAGTCAATATCAAACAGAGATGTTAATAATAGGGAACCTAATTATAATCCTATCCAGAGCCGGTCAAGGGGAAAATAGTACACGTATAGTCTCCTTGACCGGAGCTGGTCGAGGAGAAAATAGTACACGTATAGTCTCCTTGACCGGAGCCGGTCAAGGACAGTCCTGTCTGTGTAGTCTCCTCGATTGGCAGCCGGTCGAGGAGACTGGTCCGTTTCTGAACTGAAACATTTCATAAAGAAAGAAAGGCTGGAAGAATGATTGCCAGGGGCGTCCGTGGCCGAGTGGTTAAGGTTTCCGACTGAGAATCATTTGCCCCTCACCGCTGTGAGTTCGAGACCTACCAAGGTCAAGATCTTTCATGTGAGGAAGCTAACCAGCTAACTTGCGGAACGTCGGTGGTTCTACCCAGGTGCCCGCTCGAGCATGAAAATTGCCCGGAGGGGCACCTGGGGTCTTCCTCTATCATGGAAAGCTGGTATGTCCACACCATAATGTCCTCGTTCAGAGGCGGGAGGGACATAAAACTGGGAAGTAACAACAACAACAACTAGAGCTATCACTGAAGGTGATTAATACCCCCGCAATGCTGCTTTGTCAGAGTATACAGAAATGATGTTTGCATCTTTCATGGGTGAAAGTTGAAAAATAATTGAAATCCTGAAAATTTGCTGGGGGTCCAGGGGGCCGCTAGGGCTCCGGTAGGTCCAGGGCAAAGCCCTGGTGGGGGACAAGAGGGTCGACGCCCCCCGAAGCTTCTGGAAGATAGCAATTTATATACCATTGGGAAGCCATTTCTTAAGTGCATTTGAGCTTTTTTTGAAACACAAAATTAAGACATCTGGAGGCATGGGTTTATCATTTATTGTCATTTATCTTAATCAACAATGCCTCTCAATTCAGTGAAAATTCTCCATAAGCAAAAATTATAGAACTGCATGAATATTTTCAATAATTATGAAATTGACGGTAGTTGTTTATTTCTGCTTTTTTTTTTTTTTTTTTTTTTTATAATAAATATCTCCAATACAAAGTATGTACATAATTTGTGCGCATTTTAGTTTCCAAAGTACATCATTGGACGGCATATTCTGATGTAGACCTACTTTCATTTTGTGTAGTCCGAGATTAAATTTTCTCGCGGCATAACAATTTTAGAAAATAAAACATAGGACTATATCGGCCTACCGATACAAGGCCAGTTCAGTTGCATAATAATTACATACATATTACTTACTACGCAGTCTCTGCGTAAGAAAAAAAACAATCGAGCATCTTCTGAGTATTGTTTTACAATCTGTATTTAATTTTACGCACACAACTACACGACCTTCACCCGGGCACATGTTGTTATTTTTCCCAGAGGGATAAGAATAATACGTCATTCGGAGAGCTAATGCTAACGAAACCAATCGTAGGACTATATCCGCCTACCGATACAAGTCCATTTCAGTTGCATGATAATTACATACATATTACTTACTACGCTGTCTCTGTGTCAGAAAAAAAAACAATCGAGCATCTTCTGAGTATATTTTTTTTTTACAATCTGTTGATAAGCACACAGCTACTCAACCTTCACCTGGGCACATGTTGTTATTCTTCCGAGAGGGATAAGAATAATGATGTCATTTGGTGATCTAATGCTATCGCCACGTGCATGTAAAGCAAAAGTTGTGTTTAAAAATAGCGACTTGGGTTTTCACCGGATGTAAACAAAACTGTAAAAGTAGTTGACGTCACAAGGTTTTGTTGAATCGTGCTCCCCTTCCAAAAAATAATGGACTGATTCAAATGAAAAAAAATATGTCATACAAATCTAATCAAGAACGTATGTTAAAAGTTTGAAAACTGGAGAAGTACAAAATGTAGTTTGTGTCATAAGATTTTGTTAAATAATGCTCCCCTCCGACCAAAAATGGACTGATCCATAAAAAACATGTCACTAACATGCACACTTCATGCAGAACATATGATTTCAGTTTCAAGTCGATATCTTGAAAACTGTAGAAGTTTGCATAACATGATTTTGTTAAATCATGTTCCCTGCAAAAAGAATGGACTGATCCACACAAAAAATATGTCACGCACATCTACACTTCATGCTGAACATATGTTTAAAGTTTCAAGTTAATATCTTAAAAACTGTAGAAGAAGTTTGTGTCACAAGATTTTGTTGAATCATGCTCCCCTGCTAAAAAATAATGGACTGATCCACATAAAACAAAGTATGTCATGGAAATCTACTCACAAACGTATATTTAAAGTTTGAAAACTGGAGAAGTAGTTTGCATCATAAGATTTTAAATAAAAGAGTTTGTTAAATAATGCTCACCTGCAAAAAATAATGGACTGATCCACAAAAAAATATTTCTCTTCAAAACTGTAGAAGTTTGCATAACACGATTTTGTTAAATCATGTCCCCTGCAAAAACATAATGGACTGATCCACACGAAAAATATGTCAAGCACATCTACACTTCATGCCGAACATATGTTTCAAGTTTCAAGTCAATATCTTAATAACTGTAGAAGAAGTTCACGTCACAAGATTTTGTTGAATCATGCTCCCCTCCGAAAAATAATGGACTGATCCACATGAGAAAAAAAGAAATTTGCGCAAATGTACACACGAACATATGTTTAAAGTTTCAAGTTGATATCTTGAAAACTGTTGACGTAGTAAGTGTAGAAGTTTGAATAACACGATTTTGTTAAATCATGTCCCCTGCAAAAAATAATGGACTGATCCACACGAAAAATATGTCACGCACATCTACACTTCATGCCGAACATGTGTATCAAGTTTCAAGTCAATATCTTAAAAACTGTAGAAGTAGTTCGCGTAACAAGATTTTGTTAAATCCTGCTCCCCTCCGAAAAATAATGGACTGATCCACATGAGAAAAAAAAATAGTTCGCGCAAATGTCGTCACGAACATATGGTTAAAGTTTCAAGACGATATCTTCAAAACTGTTGACGCTGTAAGTGCCACAGACAGACCGGCTCAACCAACCAACCAACCAACCGGATGATGACTCCTATATACCCCCTATACTTCGTATGCGGGGGTATAACAAGAATGACTGCCCAAAGACTGATATCCCAGTATGTGGAAAAAACGAACAAAAACCTTGGGAACACTTTTCAGAAGGACCTCAAACAAAAGCTTGACAAGTTTGTTAACTTTGAGTGATGAACTGAGGATGCATGCTACTTGATCTATTTAAAAATCACTTCAATCAAAGATATTTGTTCGTGGCACGAACTTACATTCAGAAATAGAAGTAACATCGTTGCAAATTCTTGCTTCTTTACAGTTAAATAACCCGCGTCTCTTGGGTTTTTCAAAGTCGCAAAAGTGCTTTAAACAGTTAAAACAAGCGCCTATAAATGGTGTCGGACTAAAATCGGTTACCCGGCCAAGATCGGATGTAGACTGATTCACTGCATGTGACCATACCTTGCTGATCTAAAATGTTCTAATCCGAGAACTATAGTTTACAGATATCTATGTCAATCTACAATCCTGCTTAAACATCTGTGCAGAGTTTATGAGAAGTCAATGCCACAACTTTGTATAACCTAAATTAACTAAGGGTCATAATTTGATAAAATGGTTGCAGGAAAATTTTTTACGACCATCTACACATCCTGCTTGATTAGTTTAGTTTAAACTTATTTATTTTACATCGATAGTGAAAAAAGTTATTCCAACTTATATTAATCACGCTCGATGACTGCTTCCTGGGTTTCCAACCAGTGCTCGCGCCGAATGTGGATTGAGGAAACTGCAGACGAACCTCATCCCTGGTGGGACTCGAACCTGCAGTCTCCGGATCTGGAGTCCGACGCTCTACCCCTAGACCACTGATCTTCCACTGATCATCTGTGCAAATCTAAAAGAAATCCACCAGATAGTTAATATGGACTTTATGCCACAAGATTTGGTGGGTGGACGAACGTACAAACATACATAATGATGATTGCAACTAGATATTCCTCCCACTTCAAAGGGGCATAAAAACATATGGGGAACAGCACTCTGCATAAATAAATCTCAGTCCTGACAATACCAACTGCTTTTCTCCTGAATTGGAAAGTATATGAAGAAAATGTCTACAATACAAACACAAGATCAGTTCATTCGTTTATTTTCAACAGTTAACAATTCTTGACATATTTTTTTTATTTTATTAGTAAAAAAAATAAATATATACACAGATTGGAACACTAAAGAGCAATTCAGACTATGCAATGTAGGCTTGTATACATACTGGTACATAATGTCAAAACAAATAAAACATAAATACCCAAATAATGCAACAGAAAATAAGGGGTACAACTAAAGTGATTAACTATTTATGGTTTACAATGTTTGAAATTATTGATAAAAATATTTGTTTTTATTTATTTAATATAGAAATCAAATTTATTTTGGGCTATCTATACCCCCTTTCTTTTCATTAACGAGAGCAACAGTCTGTATTTTTTCCACCAATATGTGTTGTTTTCACTTAATTTGGTGATTCCTACTTTTATATTAATGTTTTAAAAAGCTTCAAAATGATAGATTAAAAAAATAAAATTCATAAGTGCTGTCTAAGACTTTTCTATAATAAAAAAAATTGATCATTCCTTACAAAAATACAATAAGGGCTGGATTTCTTGAATTGTCTTTTTTTCTAATTATATATTTCCTCAACTAAGAAATTGGAAATTCAAACTTCATTCGTGAGAAAAAAAGTGTAATTGTTTTTTGGCACTGTGAATGGGGCCTTATTTCTGCCCCAAATTGGCATGAAAAAACCCTGATAGTTCTACTGGAAGTCAAAAAAGAACAAAATGTATTAACCAGTTTTTAAAAACATAAGAACAAAACTCAAAAAATTTACAGAAATGATTAATTTTCAACAACTGTTTCATACTGTTCAACTAACGTTCTTGATACCTATGCTCTAGAACATAGTTTATAAAAATCAGTTTATAAACACAACAAAATAAATAAATTTAAAACATCAAACAAATGCACCAATAAATAGGCCAAAGTTATATACACTAACCACATTACAACTGTTTTACAACCAGTAGATATTGTAAGTATCTTGCATCAGATTAGGATGAAGACGGATAAATCTGTCTCTGAGGGTGAACAAGTCTCTGCCAAGTTCCCACCACAACAGTTCACTGAGGTGACAGATCTTTCTATCTTTATGACATCACAAACTTGATGATGTGACATACCCAGGCAAACAGTATCTTTTCCCTATGGAAGTTTTTTCTTCCCCCACTATTTAGGTTACAAACCACCAATTCAATTTCCATAGACTTCCATTATACGTTTTCATCAATATCTGAATTTACTATTGAGCCAAGCCCTTAAAATCTTACAGTTCTCAAGAGAACCAACCTAGAGACACCATCAAATACCAATCATACCATAGCATGACCAATAAACTTTTTCGGCATTTTAGCCAGAAGTGTATCACCCCAGTCTCTGTGAACTTTTATTTACATTCTGTAAAAAATGATAGCTATTTTTAAAGTTGAATTGCACTTTGTTTTCAATATCGATTTCATACTATTTGTATTCAAATTAATACAAAATCATTATATTTTGCACAAAATTATTTAGAGGCCTGATCACCAACATTTAGTGGTCTATAACCTAAAACATTCGGAAACACTATCTGGTATGCATCTCTTCAAAAGTACAAGAAATCTATTTCTTGTTTGATCATGAAACACATGTGTATTCAAAAATGTATAACTATACTTTGTTGTTTTATTGCACTCAATTGCACATGTATCTCTTTGAAACATAGTTCATTTATTAGTCTTTCAAGTAGTAAACTTGTCCACTAGCAGATGGCTACCAGTGTAATTTCCAGCTATTTCAATCACATGAAAAATTAGTGCTTGAACTTTTACTCTTTACCCCATGGATACAGCTCATATCCCATGTGCAAACATAGTAAATGCAGATCTTCCTAAACAGTTGTGCTGTCTGATTAGGATCTACATGGATCCCTTCTTATCACTAATAATCTTATAATTCTAATAGCTACCACGGTAGATCATATAAGACTGCATTGAGATGCCAGAAGTCTGCATCTACACTGGTTTCAAATGGGATGTAAGCCATATTCATGGATTTAAGTGTTTAACAGTTACGAAATTGCGCTTGAAATTATATAAAATCTACACTGCTACATTCTTTTTCCTTCCTTTTACTTGTTACTGCTAGCATGTAATGGTCATAAAAACATCATTTTAAAAACTTTTATTTATTAAACAAGTTTAAAGAATTATGTTTTTTCTCGGTACTTTCTGTAGAACCCACATACTGCACTCTACACATGTTCATGTTATACAAAAAAATATGAACAAACATGACCAATTGAAAAAGTAACTAAAACCAAAGCTAACAACATGCTTATTAAAACAATCCACTTGCAATGGGTAACATAAATAACAAACAGATGTCTATGCTTAATGTTGGAAAGATAGAAAGTATGTTTACTTATGCTTTTTATGAAGTTCTATCAAAAAAATATTTTATGTAAAAACAATAATAAATAACAAGAAATCTAATTTTATGCCAATGATCCCATTTAACCATGACATACCATGGGTGAACAGTGTAGATCCAGATCAGCTGGCACATCAATTAGGTAATTTCTGATCAAGAAACAGTGAAAATGCTGATCAGACAGCATGGTTGTGCCAGCTGATCTGGATCTACAATGGTTGCCCACATTATAAAAGGGATATTCATGGTTTTAAGGGTTAATTGTAATAATTAAAGCATCAAAATTAACAAGGATGCAACTTGGTATGGAGTCCCTTCAACACAAACAAGGACAGTTTTCAAAACAATAATTTAAAAACCTATTCAAAAAGAGTCAATGTCATACAACTGTATATATATATGAAGTCAATTTTCAACAACAGTTTTAATCTCTTTCCTCATTTTTTTACTGAAATGGTTTTCAGAATTGAAAAATGCCATGACATCTTTTATTATCTGCTGAATCCCCTTTACTAACATATGAGACTTTTCTTAATTTCAAGCGTCAAATACAACCGCTGATTCTATACAGTATTGTTCAGCTTTTTCTCCAAGGGCTATCTTTATTAGATAAAAACTCAGTTGATGGCTTACAGGACTCCATTTTCTCAGTTCAAGTCAGAAGTATCTATGGAGTAAAGGGTTATCCCTGTAAGAACCTATCAACTTACACTCTGGTAAGCCTATTAATAGCACAGTGTGATCAGGTAAATTAAATTGCTAGATGGGAAATCTATTTGGTTATTAAAGCGGCATTACTTCATTTTAACCCACTCTTTTATGTAATATTACACGTATTTGAACTATAGGCAAAAATTTGCAGCATTAGTTCGGGCTAATAAAATTTTAATTTACCAAAATAAATTTGGTCCACGCGACTAAAAGCGAAAGTAGGATTTTCCGAAACATCACAGAAATCGAGATCGCGCACAAAGCTGTCTCTCCGTCTGTGCTAAATATAGCTCCATTATATTCAGCTTCTTAAAAGTTCGTTAACTATAATTTAACAATATCATTGAAAATCTCGTCTATAAGAAAGAATTCGATCGGACCTTTTGTGTTCCGTTAGAGAGTTTTTATATTGGAGTCTATATGGACAAATATGATTTTTCAATAGTATATTCTTACTTAAGTTTAGGGCTGGGGCTTTAAGGATAAAATACCCTTTAAAATAGATGAATTGATGACTCAAATTGAGATAGAAAGATGAGTCCATTAGCATACAAGGTTGATATTTTATCTAGTACTGTGTTTGTTGACATTTGAACAATTCCTCTGGAAACACATTTAAGATCATTCGTTGTTTAAGACATTAAGACAACACATGCATATTTATATGGCAAATAATATATAAAACTTTTTGAAAATACAAGTAATAAAATACAAAATATTATGCTGAGTTGTTTGATCAGATGTTTATGTAACATAGTTGCTAAGAAGTCCTTAACCATTTCCTAAATATATACACATTTTTACACACCTGCATTTTGGTCAGAAATAACCTATGGATGTGCCAGCTGATCTGGATCTACACTGTTCACCCTTGTGTCTATGGAGGAAAGGGTTAACAGTTTGGTAGACTCACTAGAAGACAAGGACAGGAATAAATATTGCCAAGTTTTCAGTCCGTTCTTTCTTGTACTTCTTGCAATTTGTCAAATCTAGGTGATCTTTTCTTTGATGAATACCTAAATCTTTTAGACTTAGAAACTGAATACAGTGCTTCTACACATGCTTGGAGATTACATTTTTTTGTTTCTAATGATCCTTTAAGCTACCATAGAGTAAATAGTTCTCAATTCTATACATTTACACTCCATTCTGACATCTATCGAGGCCTGTAGCACTGCATCAATCAATGCAACTGCTCGCTTAAATTACAGTTAATAGTGTGCAGCCGTTTACAGGTAGCTTACAGGTGAGGCTTGTTTCAATTTGTGCATCTGCTGACAGGTAGTCATGCTGTATTATTCGAAACTGCTGGCTTCAATATGTCATCACCTTAGTCAAAAAAGATATACATTGCAAGTACCATTTAAATAAGGAGTTATACCATTTTTGCACTAAGGTGACTATGTGCAGCTGAGTACAAGCAGCTGTGCTGCAAGGTTACAATATAGTATGGCAGCTGTTTACAATGCTTACAGCTGCTTACTACAACATGTGCAGCCTCCTACAGGTAGCCATGCTTTCTGATATGATTCCAATGATTTGAGCATGATGCTATGCATTTCTTGTCTTATATTCACGTTCGAAGGACAGAGGAAAGGTGAAAATAATATCACAAGCGCTATCTTTGTGGAACATTTGCACAACATTTGATCACTTCACATTCCATCTATCTCACTTCTTGATAGTGTTCCAATAAACTTTACTGGTTCCCTTCTCTTTGGACTGGTACAAATAGTTTGTGTTGACAGCCGAAAAACTTAATCCTCCAACACCTAAGCAAAAAAGAAATCCTTTGGCCCATCTGTCCCATACACTTTTTGCTGCAGTAAAGTCATCTCTCTGTAAAAAAAAAACACCAAAGTTATATAAAAGTAATATTAGCAACTCAAGTGATTACCGTATCTGATTTTATATTAACCCTTTCCATCATGTAATACAGCTATCATTCTATGTGTAACCAGGGTAGATCCTGTTTAGACTGCATGTCTCTATATTTGAGAGACAACTTCAGACAAAATCTGCTGGAAATATATTGCTGAGTCATATATAACTATGCATCTGAACACATATCACTGGTGGCTATTTATTACTGCAATTATTTAACTTTTCTTTATAGAGCTTTATAACTGCAATAATTCATTATACAGCTTTAAAACTGCTGGCTATACTTTGCAAAATCTGAACATTAAATGTTTTATGATGTCAAAAAAAACATGTACATATTTATGGATTGTTTTATCACAATAGCTCCAAAGCCTATTGGAAAATCTCATGCTAGCATGTTGCAGAACAATTAACAAACATCTACCGGTAACTTGAAACTGAAAATTAAGTGATGCTTATAAATGGTCACTATCATCAGCTCATGCCTGAGCTGCGATATGAGCAAAAACCAATATCTTCCAAATACCATTAGTGCTGTATGAGTTCGGTGAAAATGCAGTGCACACATCAGAAGCGCCATGAGAATGCAGACAATTACCAGTAAGAACTTTGTAAGAATGCAAGTGAACACCATGGGAGCTCTGTAGCAATGCCTTGGTTTCTATTAGGACCCCATGACATTTCCATCTTCACAAAAAATATCTTATATTTTCTTGGGATCTCATGGCGCTCTGCAATATTAAAGATTGCCATGCCATTGCAAATGAAGTGTAGTCTTTTCAGTACCATTTTGCCAATGAAAACTGCTGGATTCTTACAAGTAATCCCCTTAACTCTTTACTTCATAGACAGATTTTTTATCACACATGGGCAACAAGTGTACATGTAGATCCAGATTAGCAGTGCATATGTTCAATCTGATCAGGATCTACACTGTGCTTCTTGGTCAGAAAAAGCCTAATGAATCTTAAAATGTGACAGTGTAGATCCAGATCAGGAGGTGTGATCACTCATGCCACTGAAGTTGTATCCATGGAGTAAGTCGACTTGGTGTGTGAAACCATAATGAAGTTGAACACAACAATATAACTCGAGCTTTAGAGTTACATTACCTGCTTGATCAAGGATCCAGTTGAGAAACTGCGAGCCATCTTAGGCAACACTTTTACTGCACCTGGGTTATTCATTATCACTGCTGTTATTCTGGAATATACATGCATCATTTATTTACTCTTATACTAAGGACCTAGGTCTTGATACACTCAAAGTATTTTACCATGATTTTCATGTTATGACATTTATAATTATTTACTTTTTTCATACCTAAAAGTTTGAAAAGAAAATCTGACCTAGTTTGTCAACTCTTTTACTTTGACCACCTTGAATTTTGAATTTGTAATGGTCTGTTAACCGTCAAGTAAAACAGATGTCAAGGGAAGGGTACTTCTTCAAAATAATCATCAACAACAACTTATGTTTGAAGAAGAAATGCCTCAGAACACTAAGGTATTATTTATGATTTATTGAAGATTTTGGTATTATGCACAGCCACAAGTTATTTTTTGGATTGTACGCGAAAAAAATCTGATTTTGGAGCGAATCAACTTCCTCAAATCACAAAGTATCATTGAAGCACATTAAGAATGACCTTCACAAATTTGATCCCCATGGACTTTGACGGTGCACAGACAACCGTTGTTATTACTTACTTTCAAAATAATTCTGACTAAATTTAAATATATTGTCGATTAAGGGGTCATTTTCATTTAAATATACTCACATGGCACGAAAAATTTCAAAATTTTCCACAGAAGGATGGGCAGTTGTTGTTGTTATGTTTGGTTTGGCTAAAGACTAGTGTCATCCGCATTAAACCGGATTTCGCATAGACTTTTACTCAGTTATTGTCAATAAATAAGGTACTTGGTCTCTACATTTCTACTGTTACAGGATATAAAATAACATTCTGTCGCAAATATCCCTATCTATCTTTCATTACTGCCTCACTGCTCTCTTTGAGTATTATGTAAGAATTAAAGAAAAACTGAAAGAAGACTTCCAGGCATAGAAATAATGGGAAACATAGCGTAGTTGATAAAATGTTTTTAAAAAAGTAGTTAGATAAAAAAAGACGATTAAAAACAACTGCTCTGTTTAATATTGGTATAAGGCCACCGTCTGCTTTAACATGAATTTGACTGAGACTGATGGGTGCATCTGTCTGGTTAACCTGGTTGGACTTCAAAGTAAGCTGTGAGTGGAATGACTATAAGATAGTGATAAATCTTGTAGAACATGACCGGTTTAATTTCTAGAGATCTCTTATCAAGTGTGCACCACCCTAAGGTGTTCTTTAGGTCCGTTAAGCTTGTATGTCGCGAATAGTCATTTTGACCCATTTGACTGAACGCCGCTAGACCATCTCCAGCTTGTGTATGATAACCTTAAATATACACGTTTAGTGAAAGGGTTCTTTGTTGGTATTGTGACTGCTCTGGTCATATCAATAAAGAGCAGAGGTATAGTTCTGCTAAACAGTAAAATATATTCATTCGAACAATTTAAAAAGGAATTTTGAAAACAAATCAATTTATTTTAGTTCCTTTTATATAATAAATATTATGTCGTAAGAACTTACCATGGGTTCTTAAATCGGTGACTATTTATTCTGAATGCGATTAATTTCTCTGGATAGTATATGTTTTAAAATTAAAAACAAGTTCTGATATACGTGAAAAACTATGAGTAGTTAAGACAATACTATAAGAAGCGCATTGCCGCATTTACTATAGTCCATTATTTGCAGGAACAATATCAGGTAATCCCAAGCACATGTCGGTCAAATATCTTAAAGCTGTATAAAGTAGGTACATTTGTATGTGGACCATAATCACATTGTCTCAGATATTAAGGTAGATATCTGTACTTTCGCGTGAAAATTATTGCATATACCACTATAGAAGCCCAGTAACACGTTTTTGCCCGTTGTTTCTGGAACATAATCATTCAAACTATTAATCTAGATAGGCATCAAAACTCTGAATAAAAACTAGTTTAGTCAGTGTAGTAATAAAATTATTTAAAATCAAATTTTGATGAAACATTGTGTCTTAAAAATGATAAAAGGTCAATGTACCTATTGAAAACTGGTAAGAATGTGGTGGAACTCAATTCGTTCGACCAAACAAAAGAAAATGTACACTCACCAAAATTTATAATTAGTCATCAGTTTTATGTGTTTGCAATGTATGCTAGTTAGCTTCCATATACTTAGGGTAAAACAGAATTATGTCCTCTTGGAATCAATAATACAATGCCATATTAAACTTTACCTGACTGCTTGTTCAAATCTATGCATGCTCAATTTTACAGTGTTTTGATTATCATCGGAAATGGAGGTAAGCATAAAATTAAAACAAAACAAGTAATAAACAGTAATTTTCTGGTCGCTTGACAAACTCGCTTTTCATTTTAGCAATATGTAGGACAACACACAGAAAAGATTCTCCAAGTCAGCTATTGAAAGCTACCAAACTACAATCACCAAAATATCACTTGCTTGGTTTGATTGAGCATATTCAAGCGTAGTAATGAAAATGCATGATAACAGCACTGATTGAATGTACGAGGAAACATTTTACAACCGCCATACGGCACAAACAGCACTATTGTGACATTTGAATAGATGATAAAGGAACGTTCAAAGCCACCGAACAGGACAAATATCAAAATATTGCAGATTAAGTTTAAAAGTTTAAATCAAAAATCGAAAACTTTTATCAACAAGTAATGACAGACAAAATGAGTAAGGTCAAACTCTTTCTAACAAAAACATAGACAAAAAGTGACCAATTAGATCTCTGACATGAGTGCAGATGTTTTTAGTTATTAAAATGTGGAAACAGTACACGTTTATCTGAGAAGCTAGTAAAAAGATGTGACAATATTTTAATTATTATTCTGTTGCTTTTACATTTTTATGCAAAATAAGAGGTTGAATTTATACACATTCAAAGTATTATTTCCTCATAGCAAAATTCGATTTAAGAATTCAAATGAAATCATTTGCGGCGACCAGATGCTAAAATTCAACATTCAATGTGTATATTGATAATGCGGAAGAAAATATTACATTGTTTGTCTGTGTCATTGTTTTTGACACAATCGCTCGTTAGTAAAATCCACCACATAACGTCCGCTTCAGAATTCTCGCTGAAACCGTAAAACGACATTTTTATGTACAAGCTGTCGACTTCTTGATACCATTCCATAGACCAGTCCATTATTTTATTTCTTAAGGTTTCAATAAAATTTTCATTACGATTCATCGTTCTATAAATAGTGGTCACGTCATCAATACACATATCAGTCTATGCTCTCAGTCTGAATGAATGAGACTTAGTTATTTGTAGTCTTAATGTTTGAGACCAGGTGTAGCCATACATATACGATTTTAAAATAAATAGCTTAATTAAGAAAATATCAAACTTTTTAAAACTTGAATTTTTAATGCTGTCGAGTATGCATACGTACTTGATGCTGGCCATTGTTAGTCGGTGACTTGAAATTTCTGTTAGTTAATTTTATCGCAATCGGCCAGGAAATTACTTATCGACCACATTTTTGTGTATGCGCATGTTCTTACTTTTTTGTAAGTAAGTTAATAAGTTAGGCTTAAAATATCATAGTGCCTCTACCCAGGAGCGAACCCGCGACACCACGGCAACAGCGCCTAGCCCTACAATTCCGACGACGCAACCAATTAAGCTAACCGGGACAACCCCAAAAAAGATTGATTGGATAGCCCTGATATACGTTATCATCATTGCAGGACATCGATGACGTTTTTTTAAACCTAATAACAGTACTGACTATATGTACGGAGAGACTTTTCGAACCCACACCTTTACGGCGACAGCGCCCTATACGCCTTTCCAATAATTCGATGAATTTTTTGGTTACCTCCCCTGTCCAGTCACCAGACTGTTCTACGGGAAAAATGATTGCTCGCTGTATTAACGTAATAGGGAATATTTACCTACAGCTCTCTTATTTATCATAAAATTCTTTGAACAATATATGTTCCCGTTGAATTAGTAATAATACGTCAGCGACATGGTATTTTTTATAATAATTTATAAAACAACCAAGTTTCTTTGACTAAAAGTGTCAAGTCATTATTCCTTGCGTTAAACACTAAACGACTTTAACTAACAGCCAGTGTTCTCTCCACGGCTAAATTGAGTCTCGTTTCCGGATTAGCGTGTCTAATCAACTACTGACATCATGTTATGAATATGTCGGCGGCGATTGATTTTGAAGGCGGCATGCCATAAAATTGTCAAATTGTCGCGCACAAGGGGTCACCTGTCATTTACTTAAAGGAGCAGATTAAATTGACCAAAAGAGATCGTGTAATTACTATTTGCTAGGTATCTACACCTCCCAATTATTAAGTATATTGGAGTCCTTTCATTACTGGATGTGTCAGCAAATGTATTTGATTTAGAAATTATATGTATTCTTAATCCACATTACGACACGTTATAGAAACAAAAGCCGTCAATAAGAAACACAACTTGGCAAAACATTTTATATAAGTTTAATTAAGCGTTTGGGCTTTTACGCCATAATTACAAACTGTCAAACCTAAGTAATCTAAATTGGATATGCAACCATATTGTAACATAAATGTTCCCATCTTTATTGGAAGCCGGCATCTGATTCCTTGAATTTTATTATACGAATGATACTTCTACAACAAACAATCAGATTGCCGATCCTTTTTTATTTCAAGACAGAATCAATCATTTTTGGTTGTGAAGTATACGTAACATTTTAAAAATTCAAATTATTTATTCGTTGAACATAAACGCCATAAATTATAAGGACAGTTCTGTTGTTCAAATGTGTAAATATCAAAAATTTATATTGTAATTTTATATGTCTACAAATCATGTAACTAGATGTTGACATACCACGATTTCCGGATTATAGCGTACTACCAGTATTAGCAATTTGCAACGTTCACACCAGTAAATTTTAATTTTCAGCGAAAAGACTTTAAGATGAAAACGTTTTAGAGAAATTCGTAAAATTAATGCTGATGTTTGTCCAAATTGCGTTTCAAACTGCCTACTATCAACAAGAATGGTGCATGTTCTTAAAACATTAAAAATCTTAATATCTATCAAATAGTGAAAATAAAAAAGTCTGGCTAGAATAACAGACCAGCTGAATCCTTGAATTTTATTCTACAAATGATACTTCTACAACAAACAATCAGATTATTTTTTCAACGCCGGCGACTAACGCAGGCCTGCAATATATCGGATAATGTTAGCTATTATGTGCTTAAGCCATAGTCCGATCGTTCAGCTTTCCCGCAGAGCCTCGTTTTGAATGTATTTCCGGTCACGGGAAGTAACACGTACAGGACTGCGAAACTGTTTATTGGAAAGGCGTATAGCCCTGCAACTCCGACTATGCAACAAATTGAGCTAACCCGGACAACCCCCAAAAAGGTTCATCGGATAGCTCTGATATACGTTTTCCTTACTGCATGACTCGGTAATGTTTTTTTAACTGATAACAGTACTGACTATTTGTACGGGGAAACTTTTTACGGCCGCCACACTGCACAAATAGCGCCATAATTGTGAATTTCAAATGATATTGCTTCAACCTGGGAGCGAAGAGATCTACAGAAAATGGAAAGACTCTCGCTTCGCCTTCTTCATTTTCTGAAGGTCACCAAACCTAAAGTCTTACATTATTTAAACAACTTTTATTTAAATCGGACAGAGCGAGTAAGTTATATGTATATTTTGCACGCAATGCAAAGATAAATGCATCAATTTTCAAATTCTTCAATTTTTATTTGCATAATCGGCACTTTAACAATACCTTTGGCAATATATTTACACCTTTTCAATAGCACATATATTGTCCACTATATTGCAATAAAATATTCAATAAAAATCAACAAAACAATATACAAAACGGCGGACATTTGAGAAAAATGAGAAAATACAATTAATTTTAATATATGCATATACGATGTGCTTATGAAGCAGTTTTATATCGCTAAACAAATGCACGTAGCTCTACTTTTAATAAATCAGTATTATGTGTAAGTTAAGAGTTCAAAAATGAAAATTAAAAAGAACAACTTTGGCTGTCTGTAGATGTCTGTTAAAATGGAGAAGTCTAAAATTGGCTTTCTATCTATTTGGTGTACTTATTTGACGTTCTAACTCAACAAACTGTTTTGTCACGGAGCTACAGAAATATTGCCAAATACTCGAACGTCATTGACCCACAAACACATCGACTTTCATACTCGTAAACATCGACTTTCACACGCATACACACCGACTTTTATACTCGTACACACGAGCTTTCATAACCGTACACAACGACTTTCATACTCGTACACACCAACTTTCATTCTCGTCAATATCCTTTATACAAGTAATATCAGTACTGCACAGTATAATTACTGTTTATTTCACGCACATTTTATGTACATTTCTAGTGCTCGATAGATTACAATTCGTTTAAAGTTTAAACAATACAGCTTATACAGTTTGACAACCACATGCATTAAATACATGTACATTTAAAACTCGCCCATAGTATTTATATAGTCTGAACTGTATTTAAGACCACATGCGAACAAAGACCACATGTGGGTAGATACCACATTTAATTTGTCCTACAGACTAATTTAAAGAACAAAGACCACTTGCCTTCAAAGAACACTTCTAGCTTTTCCTCGAGTGGTCTTTGAAGACACGATTTGCTGTATCAGTAAGCAAAGAATATTAATAATTCTGAATCTAAACATGACTTTTGAATATTTTACATCCCTATCTATTATCTATTTAGTAAAATATGTTAATATTCCATATTAGCAAAGTTTTCATAAGCGTCAAGATCGTCAATACTTTTCACTTCTTTTCGGCTGACAGGCTGTTCGTAACTTTCATACTCGTCTATATCTTTCATACCAGCAATATCAGTACCACATCCTACTGCTTCTCTCATGTGCTCAGTCTTATTGTGCGCTTTCACATAGCGGTACTTTCCATTATTTCTCTTTGGTGGAAGGCTATAGTTCTCATAACTGTCCAGTCGTTTCAGATAACCCCCGTGATCAGCATCAGTTCCACTAGGCTGTTTTTTCTGAGTCCCAATATTCTGATTCTCATACGCATCAAGACTATTCAGGTCGGCTGTCTTTTTAACCTTTACTGGTAGCTTCGGAAGAGTTCCTGTGCTTTTCAGCGTTGATCTTTGAAGGAACCCTGGGCCTGGTGTTAAAGTTCCCTTGGCATTCAGAGTACATGTATTCCTATCATAGTTTTCATAACAATCAATTTTAGCAAGATCGTGTTCATCCGACTTATTGATGTAACTGTGCGCCTGCTGAAGGTGATCAATGTCAGGGTCAAATTTCTCATAACACGGAAGAACCTAAAACAATAAATCAGGACAGGTAGTTACATCATTGTTTTATTTAAGGATTGAATCGAAATTTTATCGCGTTCATCGGGGTATGGGAAACATATAGTAGATTAATATTAGGCCTGTTATTGCTCCTTGCAGTTGAGAAATGCTAGTGTCACGGTACGAATCTAGTCACTATCTGGTGAGAATATGTGTAAGCGGACGGATAGCTCAGTCGGGAGAGCACTTGCCCTGGGATAAGCCAAAATATATGTCCACAATCATGCATTAAAATGAGAAATATTAATGTGCTGAGGGGAAAAATGAACCAAATAAAATGATTGTTAGAAGCTTAAATTGCTAAATGATTTAATTGATTCTTCTTGGAAATGAGGTGTATTGTTTACTAAAGCCACTGATTGATAGAAACTCTGGTTAGGGAAGTTAAATATATCTTTCGTAATACTGGGGGATTCACCATGGACTTAATAAAATCCACACCTTGGAAAAAAACTGAACGAAATTTAAATGAATGTTAGCAACGTAAGAATAGGGAAGTTATCAAATGCTGGAAGACATTCCCCTTTAAAATTAACGACTTGGTTGTGGTAAATTCAGGAGTTAAACTGACATGACCCCTTATCGTCTGTACTTATAGACCGTTTCATTTAGACTGTTTTCCACTTGATATAGGGTCGCCAAAAAACAGAAATCTCGAAATTGTGTTTAATTCACCAAGCTTCCAACAATGATATGTTTTGGGTTAATAACAAAATATATACTATACTCCTCTGGTAAATTTAAATGATTTGCATTTATCAAAATGGCAGTGCTATTGGATAGGCAGTAGGAAGAATAACGTTTATATCTCCAATATATAATCTCATCGCGTGCTAATAAAATGAAATTATATTGTTGTTAATTAATTGTACATGTAATACATTTTGTTCAAAGTTCTTAAATTTCTTAAAACACATAACCTTTGGTTTGTAGAAGGAAGACACACATTATAAAATTTTAATTCAACAAAATACGAACATACCTTGACTGCATCTTTTGGATCCATAGCATAGTACGAGTCTTGTCTAGGTCGGTTTGCTGATGACGACTGTGATACGGGATCTTTGGAATACCGAGTTATTAGTAAACGATTACATTCCTTTATCACGTCTTTTTGACAGTCTGAATATTTTGCTTGTTCACAGTCCTGAAATTGTTCATATGAAAAGTTAAGCCTCGATGTACTCTTGCATTTGAATTCACATACGTAGTAATGAGGAAAGGTTGATCCTAATAAACGTTTAAATGATATTTTGTAAGATCACAGAAACCGTGTAATCAAATTCTGATTTAAACGGAATCGGTTTGATTGAAGTTGTTCATGTTTCCATTTTAATGCTAAATTAAGAAAACTGGGTTATACAGTTTTATTAAATAAATCAATTTGCACATCTATTGGAAGACCCAGTCTGTTCAGATTTCTAATCAGACTGAACATTGCTCTGTTTGCTTGAGGTGCATTATGTTTCTTGGCATTAATAATAAACCTCTTCTACAGAATGCAACTCCAAGATATTTAAAATCGTTGACAATTTGAATCATTTCGTTTTTCATAGTGAATGCATAAATATTTCTTAGAACTCATTTACTAAAATCAACAACAACAACATAAACCGTTTTAGTTTTAGAAAATTTTAATAGTAAGTATCAATTGTTTCCATACATGGTAACTGCATTCTGAAAGTATCGCTCATTTTCTGACAAAGTAACCGTATCATTAGCATTTAATAAAGAATATAGATTCTTATAAAATTGTATAATTCACTTATGATTAGATCTTTTACTATAGTGAAACCTTGTAAGTTTAAAATAATAATGGTAATGAATTTCCTTTCTGTCGTACGCCAATGTTGCATGTTGAGTTTATCCGAACAGTTAAGATAGAAAATATAATTATTATGTCAACAGCGGTGAACCGTTTTGGCTGGAACTCGGCAGTCTCGTTCCCACAAAAGCAATACCCCGACTGAGTGACAAATTTTCAGCTCTCACTCATGCAAGATGCTTATAATCTTTAATAGCTTTCGAGGTTAATATGAGGAAACATGTTTCAAACCTGGTTACAGAAAGGTATTGTTAAATTAAAAATAAAGTTTTAAAATATTAAACATAGCATACACAGTATTCACCTCATATGATTGGGAAGGTACTGTATGGTCAGTTTGATCAATTTGGTTGTCAACATACGAGTTACCGCAGATCGTGCTTCCGGTGTTTGTGTTTGTACCTCCACTTATTATTCTCCTTTTAATAGAGTTGTGTCTGTGAAAATGAAATATGATTATATTTAGGAAGTTAAAAATAGAATTTCAATTATTTTTCTCCTATGCAACAATGAAATCACTATAAACCACACACTCATTTAAATTTTAATGTCAAAGTAATGTTTCTAGAGACGTTTAAAAAGCGATTAATTCAAGGAAGAAATTCTTGGTTAACGGCTCATCAGATGTTGCTAATAAATTTTATCCTTCTATCTTGAATTTTAAAAGAAGGATTTTCACTCGGGGATTTCGTGGAAAAAGGCTTGTTGCAAGAGCTTCCGTTGAACTCGGGACCTTGCGTGTGTTGCGGGGATGTGATAATCACTACATGACAGCCAGCTGAAAGCTGGAGGTGACGATGACTGTTCTCACTGATATGCGTAATTGGCAAGATCATCACCAGCCTGTCTAATTGGAAACTTTAGTATCCACCCAAATTTAACTATATACTTCATCGAACAAATAAATTTGTGGTCTATTTGTAATGCTAACACAAGAAAAAGAATACTGTCTTTGTATAGTGTAACTCTCTTATTAACCGTTAGAGATAATACAGAATATTTATTTGGAACTATGAAACTTACAAATTTAAATGCATGAACAACCTTCAACAAGCTTCAGCATATTTTGACGAAAATAGCTTTATGTAATATAAGGAACCGAACAAAAGTGCGAATCTTTTCCTTACCAAAAAAGTTTCTTCAAATTTTGTTGCAATGTAAGAAAAACTGACATAAATTGTAAGCACTCAATAACGTACCTCTCTGTGTATCTGTGTAGCCGCTTCATGTAATCATCCTGGGTACTCCGCCTCTTAACGAAGCAACAAGCAGCAAGGATGCCTATAGCTATCAGTAAAACACTCACGGCACCCCCGATACCTCCGTACACACTAGACATCTTTGTGTTCTCTCCTGTAATTTAAATAGCTAAAAACACATTCTGCCATGGAGTCATAATCAAGTTTATCAGGATTAGCCGCACAACATTCTTGAGGGGTCGGGGTCGGCGGTGTGTCCCTGCTAGTTAGCCGGTAGCGTGCCTGTCACCGTACAGTACGGGTTCGAGTCACACTATGGCCAATATCATTCCAAAACCAAAAGGATCTTAGTAACCCCACTAAAATAAATGGTGTACCATGCAAGCAGATATCTTAAAGCATTATTAAATGTTAATATGATTCTGTTAATGTTATATGGATTCTGGGCAACACAAAAATAAAATTCTAGTGAAGTTTACAAAATACTTGTCACTAATATCATTAATATGTCCAATGTCGAGGAATACTGAATATTTGAACCCTGATAGATTTGTACAAATACACGAATTATTATGTACGATCAATGTCTGCAAATTATAAATAATAACATGATGGATTTGGTGATGCTCTCCTATTTTTAAGTAGTAAATGCAACTCTACTTTCAACGGTGACGTCATTATCGCTAATTTAATGAAAACCCGATAGAATGTTCGCTAAAAACCTCACTGGAACCACACCATGTATCAAATATAATAATGACATAGGAAATCAGATAAAAGCGATTTTATGTTTCTTTTATTACTGTCACATGTTCTTGCTGATTGACTGCAGGTGCTCTGGTCTTTAGCTTTTTGTTTTATACGTTTGTGTGGTTTTAATCAACACTGCCGAGTTGATGGATAGGATGGAGCTAATTCACCAAGACAAAACTTGCACTTGTTTGTTCATATGAGAACCTGTTGGAATCACGTGTGGGACAAGTGTAAGATCTGTGCACCCTGGAACATGGTTTATACCCCTAAATGTAAATTGTTTGCCAATGACCGTTCCAAGGCGATAGCCCCTCAGGTTTTATATTTAGTTGTCTGTGGTGTGCTATTTGAAATGAAGTTTGGGGAGTGTGTCTACTCCTGATATTCATGTTTCACTTTTTCCAACATAAAGAAATGTTCACAATGTTTACAATATTCAATAAGAAAATATTACAATATAATACAAAGCATCTTAGTTTAATATCGAGAAGGCCTGTACCAAACTTTCAATTTTCAACATACATATAATTCGCCTGTGTTGCCAAAAAAAACCGAAGTGGCAGTAATTATATTTCAAACCCATGATATGCCATACTGTTGGACTGAAAATTTTTAAATAACAGTTTTCGATAATTTGATTATGTTGATTATGTTGATCGCCTTGATAACATTAAAACTGTACAAAATTTAAAATGTGTTTGTGCTTTTAAATAATGAAACCAATACTAAAACTGTCATCAGAGTAATACAGCTACTTTCTCAATATAGTTTCCAGTGGGCATTTGGGAAACCTGTAACAACACGTTTACAAAATCAACTATTTCATAAATTATATGTTTTGCTTTTGTTCACAGTAATCAACGTTGCTTCCAAATGATCATTAACATTTACTTGAATAATCCGCCAACGTGTCATTTTCCTGGTTGTCGATATCAGACCATACGTCAGTTAAAGGTTTTGGAAGTTTTGTTAGAGTTGGGACAAATTTTTCTTCACCTAAAAATAAATTAACATTAAAATTCAATGGGCATTTAAACAGCCGCTATTGCCCCTCCCCCACCCCACCCCACCACAAAACAAAAAAAAACAACAACAAAGAAACCCAAAAAGATCGGTAATCACAAAGCCATGCATGCATATTTAAAACAAAATGTTCAAGTGAACATATAGATAAGAACTTTTGAAATTAATTATATTTATTCAGTAGTATGATTACGGCCATCCTTTTAAAAGCTGTTGAATATATCCAAATGATTGTAGAATATTGTAATGACAATATATTTTTGTTCGAAAAAAACAGAGATGTTTATATGTTTTTATGCAATATAAGTATAATTTACGAACATCCTATGTTAAACACGTGGGAAGAGAATATCATAAATGAGCGTTAAATTAAAAAATGTTGTGCACTTCTTTTTGGACGGAACAAACTTTGCATAGCCGCTTTACAATTGGCACTTTACCGTCGGATTTCTGTTGGGCTGAAAACGATTTGAACCTTTCAGCTATGAAATGTTTGAAGTCTGCAACATTGCACAATCCTTGTTCTGTTACACCTATCTGATAATGGCGCATTCATCAAACATGACCAATATTATGCAAACAATATTGTCTGGTTATGACTCTGTAAGTATATGTATTTTAATGTGTATAATTCAGTATTTACCTAGTTGTAGACAATAAACCTTGTGAGAATGGGAACAATTATCCATGGCATATATAACAGAACCATCGGACAACTTGACCGCACCAACACACCATTCTATCGATTCACTGTCAGCTGACATTAAAATATATAAATTAATTTCATTATGCCAGATAATATAAAATACAAATGTCTTAATTAAGATTTGACACGAATACAGTTTCAAAATGTAGGCATTAAATGAATGTGCTTCCTGAATCTCCAAATCTCCATAGCAAGTTTTTTTAAATACTGTTTAAATCAGTTAAAGAGACACTTAGGGAGATTCCTAAATCTGTTGTTAATCACTGTTAGCATCAATTAAACTCCACATATCATTAATTGGATACAAATTCGCTTCACATTGGCTAAGAACTTTTATTAAATTATTGAAAAATAATTTGACGATATGTTCATTGCTAGAGAAAAAAAACTTGTTCTCTTCTATAAATAGATTGAGAATTTTTATCTAATTGTTGAGAAACAAAAAAAAAAAGAAACAGAAAAAATTGATTTTAAATGCCAAACCTACAATTAACAGAAACATTTGAAGCCACATATGTATACCATATACTTTAGTTTATATAGAACTGACGTTGCACTATTCCGATTCAGATAGAGCTTCATTTAAATTAATGCCAGCATCAAATGATTTAGACAGAGCTCTAAATCAACTAAATAGCTCATTATTTCAGTGGGCTGAATCGAAGCTAATTCAAAAATTTTAAGAGGTAGCTCTAAATTAAGTCCAGTCTCTCTTCAACCAAATTTAAGATATTTGCTGAGATTATGTAAGATTTGGCGTTCCGTACATTTTATTGTATGGTGAACATGAGTTTATGTAGCCTGACTGTTTTACTACATCTAGAACACCATAGTGTACGTTCACTGAGAATATAAACATGAGAAAGATTCTTTAAAGGTTATGGGTTTATAGTCTGGTTCGTACGAAACATATTCACCCGGCTTTCACATTTACCCCCTGATCACTGGATATAAGTCATCCGTTAACAGTCGGTGCCGAAAGCAGCCAAGGAACAATTGCTTATATTCCTCACAGGTACCCATTTATACACCTGGGTGGAGAGAAGCAATGAAGGCTTAATTTCTTGCTCAAGGAAATTAGCGGCCAGACTTTGGCTCGAACCCAGGACTCCCCGATCCCCAAGCGAGCGCTATACCACTGGACCACCGCTGCCTTCAGTTGTTATAATCCGACACCGCGAATCGCGAAAACTAGCCAAAATTCCAAAAATGAATTTTTAGGAAATATACCCTTTGCCATCTTGATTTAAGAACACGTGTATTTATCTTAGGGTGTATAAATATTTTGAAGTTTAGTCGAGAAAATGTTCTGAAATGCATAGACAATATGTACAAAATAATTTCTGTATCAGAATATGCTTATTTGTTGTGACCATTCGTCAAAATACTTTTCGGAGTTTAAAGAAATTCGGGAAAGACACCCTTCATGTCTGATTTCGGCTTAAAGTCAAAATACTTCCCAGTTTTTTTTTAAACCTGACATTTTTTACAGATGACCGTTACATTTTATGCGATATCTGTATCATTTTTCTACATTTTTCCAAGCAGCAATTCCAGATTTCTGATGCAAACGACTTTACTTTTGTGTCTGTCTGTGTTGTGCGAATAAATCATAATTTCACGAAACTCTGCCATCCAAACATAAATAGCAACTAAGGAGACTATATTCTTCACTTCTCTTGTGCTATCATAGAGTATTACTGCCAGATTTTGAAACAAAAACAACAAAATGTTTGGACTCAAACCGAAAGTAGACGTCAAGTGAGTCTTTCTCGGATTTCTTAAAATTTGCGTTCTATTTCAGTATTTTCTCACCCAAGGAACGTGTTTGCTTCCACTTAAATATTTGGCTAAATACCATACCTATATGCGGTATTGAATACTCTGTGACATTTCCTATCCAGCAACGGGTATCGTTCTGCAGTAAAGAAATTGTCGAACGGATTTGCTTTGGCTGTGTAAAATTATACAGCTGCGCTTTTTCCTTTTTACACGACTCTGCAGCTTTATGCCAAGACAACGGCGTGAGACTGTTTTCCCATTTCAATTCCGTAGCTGTAACTGTTAAAAAAATAAAACAATGACTCGTGTTCATTGATTGATCGAAATGGCAATTTTATGTATAAGACACCCACATCTCCAACCTAAACATGTATTTTTAACTGTGGCACTTCATAATCAAATTCAAGGCAAAGTTTCGTAAAACACATTAAGAACTGTAGGATTTGCCCCCGAACTGTTTTTTTTTCTATGTTGTATGTCGAATCAAACTTTCAACGGAACACCTCAATTATGTAATTTTGCTACAAATAATGGGACAGAATATTAAAACGATTAAATATCCGAATATACGAAAAGGTTTGAACATTAGTTAAAACTTCTAGAATAGTTTTAGAGCGATATGGCCTTAAATAAGGGGTGTTAACGAACGTTCGAACATTCAAACGTTCGGATAAGGTTTCGAACATTCGAATGCATTTGAATCATTCGAATGTTCGTGAAAATTCGACAATAAACGACAATCAAGAAGGTTTGGTATTAAGGTTTTAGAACTGTAATATTTCCGCCAAACATCGACTTATGTCGTCACTAATTCGTTTTTTCCGAACGCCGATTCGTACGTTTCCGGTTGATACTATTTTTCGTTTAAGGAGTCTACGCTTTAGGTGTTTTCCGCGATTATGACATCATTAATAACTAAATCAAATAATACAAAGTGCGGATATAAAATTGATGTAAAGTAAACAAATATTTTCATAACTAATACTCAAAATAAGTCTATAGAAGAACAACACTTAGTAATGAATACAGGTTATATGAAAGTGAGCAACTATGATTAATCTTCCTTGGTGCAATGGTAACGCACAAGACTTTTATTTTGACGGACCCGGTTCAATCCTCGCGAGAGGAACCTTTTTTTCCCCCCTTTTTCTTCTTTTTTTTTTTAAATTATTATGAGAAAATTTTTTGAGAAAATAGTATAATCAATAGGTTTACAATTCGGAAACAATTGTTATTATTCTTCATCTTCATTTAGTAGCCATGAAAACTGAAATATGGTAATGATATTATTACAAAATACTGACTCTTTTATAATACAGCAACAAAATCACGATATGAAACTAAAATAATTATGGAATCTGTACTTTCATTTAGGAAAATGTTGCTATTTTATTGTTTCTATAATTGAACAGTAATTTTGTGATACTTGTCTTATAAAACTAATTTTATGTGTTTGCACGATGATTTTTTCCTTTAAAAGAATGCTGTGGTTGCTATGGTTACAGTTGCCAAAATTACTTTTTTGAGGTTAAATTTTAACCAGCATAGCTAATTGCTTGCGTATTTCTTGTTTTTCAAAAAATTTGAGGGGGTATAAAAAAAATCACCATTCGTAAACCAAGCCCTTTGGTTTTTGTGGTTTTTAACCGTTTGGTCTGGGGCATAGGTACCTATTTTGTAGGCCAATAAAATGAAAACTAAGATGGTGAGGTGCTCTTTTTTTAATTATTTGATTCCATACACGTTGCAGATAATTTTAATGTATAACACAATTATTTTACTGCATTGAACATGCACAAAAATCACAGATAAAAACTTGCTTAATTTTTGCAGATAGGAAAAATGTGCATTTCCGGAAATGGGGTACACTTTAAAAAAGTCAATTTATAAAGTGTTAGAAATAAATTCTAAACATAATGCTTGTTTTTTCCTGTTCAGATATGATGTCCTTAAACAATTAGCCTTTATTTTACATAATTTTACAAGGTTTCAAAGAAATAGAGATGAATTTAGCTTCTAGTATGTTTGATTTTACAGCCCATTTTCCGAAACAGAGGGTCCCCTTCTAAAATACTAAATTACTCGAGTTATGCATGGTAAATGTTTTTTAAAACTCAGGTTTAGATGTCTAAATGGATGTACTTGGAATTGAAAACAACAAATCCCAATCTGACAAAGTGCATATTAGAGTCCTAAAACCTTAATTTGACACCAAAACCGTCACGATAAATGTTTATCCGTTAACAAAGTACATGTAGAAAATAACATGTCTGTATGTTGATTTCTGCGCACGCGCGTTCTTTTGTAACATACGGCTAAATATAAGTGCGGATCAAAACAAATTCTGTGCACGCGCATACCGGTAATCAAATTTGAAAGTTAGTGCATAATAGATCTACTAGAACACGAATGTGTTAAAATATAAAGTAGGTTTAATAATATTAAATATTGTATTATTTACTGCATAGTGTAACGGTGATTTATTTAGTAAATCGATAAAGCCATTCATTAATGAAAATAAAATAATACATACAATTCAATAGACAGACCAATACTTACTTAATGATTGAATGGAAGAGGAAAAAAGTGATTTTAAACGGTTACTCGCATTTCAATGATTTGTGAATGAACTTTAATTACCGTATACCAAGAGGTTTTAGACTAATGCTGGACTGACCTATTGTATTTACTTTTTAAACAATCTCCTTCGCAGAGTTGTCGTTCCTTACGCTCACTTTACATCTCTGCGAAAGGCTGAATGTCAAGATTTTTGACCAAACTCGACTGCCTTATTTTATGCAGTCATAATTTTGAATTTGAAAGCTTGTGGTAAATCAAATGACAGAAATCTTCACTATCTTTCAATCAAACCAAAAAAAAACCCCAGCAATGTTAATGTAAATGATGAACTTTTTTTTTAGTTATAGTAAAAGTAGTTGAAAGTAGTTCAGCCTATAACAGAAGTGAATGTAATTTTTAACACTGTCTGGTTGTAGCTTTAGCTATACAATGACCTCCTGATGCAGAAATCTTTCTTTAAAACAAATCAAATCGAACCCAATATGACTTTTATACTACGAGATACAAAACATCTATCATGTTCTGTTCATATTTAGCAGGGATAACTCATTACATCGTCAGTGTCTGGATGAACAAGGTCTATTCTGGTATACTCTAGACGATTAATGTTTGATTCTTCTTTTTTTCTTGTTTTTTTTTCTTCGTATCTCATGCACGCCAACAATAAAACAATTATCTATCTGAACAACATATATACGAATGATTAATTAAAGTTACTCACACGTTTGGCACAGATATGACGTTAGTTCCGAGTTAGCTGGATAAAATGCGTACTTCAAATACGCATACGCTCCTTCTAAAACAAAATATGAAACAATGAACAAGTACAAAAACAATTTAGTAAAAAAATGTGTAATACATTATGCTCTTTGTTTACTGTCTTCTTAACCCAGTGAGACCTTTTTTTTAACCCATATACTAAATTGAAATTCAGCAGTCGGCGTACGGTCTATTGTATGCAGGACGATATTTCATGTCCTTATGCTACTTCTTGGGGCACAATGAGGCAAATTTACAAAGAGACCATTTCATCATAAAACCAACTATTAAAATTACTTTTAATATTAAATCACAGCTTACTTGGGTATGCAACATGTATTGTTTTAGCATTAATCCAGATGAATTCATCGGTAGGAATCACAGATTTGAGGTTTTCCTCTCCAAGGTCAGGTAACAGAAGCTCTTTATATATTCCGCATACAGTCTTAGCCCGTTCCCATTCTAAGGAGTGCCGCTCAGCTGCAATGAAGTAAAAACTTCAACTGAAAGTGTTAAACAATGAGAAGAATATCCCATCCCCCAATTCCAGCTACTAAACACGTGACTTGAGAGTTAGCTGCTAAATGGAAACGTATTTATGAAATTACTGATGTCCTGTAATCATCTCTATAAGTGTCCAATGCTTTTGAAATTTTGTCATAAAATAAATTTGCAACACTAGACTCAAAACTCATTGTTTTGCATTCAAGTTTTTCTACGTTATAGGCCGAAAAAAAAACAATTGCAAAATCACTCGTTTTTTGGTGTAAGCTGTCTAAGCTGGCTTTTGACCTTGTTTTTCAACAAATGAAGTATTGTAAATTATAAGCGTTTTAAATTAAACGGAGGGAAAATCAAATAAGCTGTTTTGATTGTTATTTTTACCAAATAGGCAGCTAGCGGAATGGTGTTTATGATTGTTGGAATAAAATTACACACAGTTTCGGACACGGACTTGAATTTACAAAGCATCACAACTCGTTATTTAAAAAGACCATTCAAAATGAGTAAAGTCCGCGTTAATTTTATGTTGTTTTTTTTTTTACATTTTTCACAAACTTCCTTCCCTTTATACTTAGCTTTTAGGCAACTTAAGTGATAATAGTAATATTTTAGTATTTTAGATTTCCAAGATTTCGTTGTTCAGCGGATAAGTCACTCGCTTCAAACGCGAAGGCACTGGGTTCAATTCTCAGTATGAGAACTGATTATTATTATTGCGTGCGTGTGTGTGTGTGTGTGTGTGTGTGTGTGTGTGTGTGTGGGTATTAACTTAAAATACTGTATGTAGATAAGTATCGCTTTGATTTGAATATTTATTTCCATCCATCACAAGCTGAGCGTAACCTGAAAATATGTTTCAATGCCGTTAATCTTTTAAAATTTGAAATTTACCGAATAAGACGAATAAAAAATTGCATGCTCTATTGATTTAACCTGTTCATGGGCAGTAACGGAATGTCGCCCAGCCCCTTGTTGGCGCCAAGCCCCCTCATTGGTCAATGGCCTCCAAATGACGTTATTTATAACATCACTGATTGAATGTTCGGGGGATTTTTTTCATCCACCACACGGTACAAAAATACTTATCATAAAATTTAGTATCCTTACAAGTAGAGTTATATGCATTCATATCAGTGAAAATTTGCTCAATACAAATATACTTTATACTAAATAATACTTATAAACTAATAAATAAATAAAAAACATAATAAACCTTATGAAAGTAAAACCAAAGAGTTTCGGACCGTCATAAGCCGTCTTGTGCCGCTTTTTAGTAATAATAACAACACGGATATATCAGTCACATGATTTGTTTTCCTATTTTTGAGCAAACATGCCATCCCACGCATCATACCTTAATGAAATCATGGTACTATTGTGCATCTTTTATACGTGTAAATTAGCACTCGTTAAGTAACAAAATGTAAAGTTATTTGGAAAAAAATACTTACCAATCTTTATTTTTGCTTGTATACATATTGTGTTACATAGGAGTATTCCGGTGAAGAAATATTTCATCTCCAGTTTTGACATTTGAATAATCTTCAACTGCCTGATAAATATTTCTGGCATTTTTTACGTGTCTGGTAGTTTGATTCAACACCTTTAACTAATTCCTGCTTTTAGATTTCAGTGTTCACTCCATGGTTATAGATGTTTACTATTGTCTGCCAATTCAAGAGCAAAGTCTCTCTAATATTAATGTTTAATTCTATTTTCAAAAAGGTAAAATGCCATAAATTTATCTTTGCTTCTTATCTTAGCTTCATTTCTTAGTATATTCGGTTTAATTTTAATTTCCTTATGAACAAAGTGTCACAATAGGAATTTACTTTGGGAATCGTCTCGCATAAAACAATGATTGTTCCAAAGATCAGAGCATTTTCAATGACATTGTGACCTATGTATGTATCATCCATGCATTACCTCAACCATTAGGACTATAGTGATCGCTTTGAAAGAGATAACTGAAAGTGAAACAAAGGCTTCATATGTCAAACTTCCAATCTGAATCAAGTGGTTTTTATCATTTTCAAAACATGTAACAATAGTATATTCAAGTGTTACATCAGCCGCAGGAAAATACCAATTGACTTTTAGGACCAAAGATGAATGAAAGTAAAAGTTTTATTCATCAACTTCCATCTAAGCAATGTATTTGATAAAAACACTTAAGACTATAAAATAAAGTTTCCTTGCGATAGATATTCTCATGGAAGTGTTAAAAAAATACTCAGCAAAATTGTATATTGTTATTATGAAGTATTTCATTGCTGCTATTCATACAATGTATATATAATGCAGAATTTTCTTTTTCTTTAAAGTGACAGTACATATTATTTTCTTCATTTATAAAGAAAGATAATACTTTCGCACCGTCAAATATTAAATGCAAAAGCTCGAAGTGATAGGGTGTTACAAGAATGTACGTTCAAATTATTGGGGTCGACATTACTTCGGAGCTAATAAACGTTAATTAATATTCACTTTGTCACGTGATTATTTCAATTACAAACATCTTGACGGATACCGAAAAGATAAAGCGTAAAGAGTCGAAAAATATCTGTTTGAAGTCGAATGGTATGGTATTTCGTAATTCTCATTTTTCCTTGACGTTTTATTTGTTTTTTTTCTGGCGGGATGGCGATTATTTCGTTCTGCTTACGTTCGACATCGCATTCGTAAGCATATAGTTAATCGGCCTCATTTGCATATCTCGCGGTGAGGCATCAATTTTCGTACTTAATAACTATATCCGTGTAAAGTAAGTATACAAATTAGATTTCTTTATCCTATTTTGTGTTTCTGTCTGTGGCGAAATAAATTCTGACACTTTATGCAAAAACTCATTTTTCATTAACAGATTTTTTACATACAGTGTAGTTGATGGAAATTCACTTTAAAATCAGAGTAGAAAACATTTTACTGTAATTTTTTAATAAATAAATTATAAATGTTCAGGGGGTCCAACGTATTTGGTTTTTGCGGAAAAGTAAACAAAATGGCGGAATATTTCGTTATTTTGTGCATTTTCGGAGATATTTTGACCTGGTAAGTGGGTTTATATCACTATTATCGAAATATAAATACGCCTACCCGGAGGCTAGACATGTAAGCTTCACTCGGGTTTTTAACCTATCTTTCTAGAGGCCTTAACAAAAAAGTTATTGAATGTATAAACTGAAAGATTGTTTGTTAACAACGTGAAAATAGAAAATTGAGTGACTCGAAACTGCGTTTTTAGTCAAAATATACCGTTCTTGGACCTATTTTAGCTAAATTATTACCGACGTTTTGCATATATTTCTTCACGACGGCTTTTGTACTTTACATGGGTACTTAATTACCAATTTTTTTTTAAGTTCAAACACCTTAAATGTTTGCCGTGGAAGTGGTAAGCATTGTTTTGTACGGTGCAGAATCTGAATAACAAACTTGAATGCGTTAATATAAGTGTAAGTAAGACAAGAGCTGGTAACAAATGTTAATAATCAAAACAAAAGCCAATTTGATAACCAAATACGAATGTCTCGCGTATTTGTTATGCAAAATTACCTACCCACATATGCTTGTATATTATTCTGCCTCTTGATGTGTGTTCATTACATTATTACTTTTTAGTAGTTCTATAGCACTATAGTACTTAGTAGTAGTTTAAAAAATACAGGCGCACCTATAAATATATACGCACCTTTATATGTAAATGGTCATGGCGTTGTTACATGCGTCTCTGTACCTATTTCAGATCGAGGCAATTCACGATGCCAAGATATAAGAAGAAGTCTCATCTGCATTTTGAGAAGAGGCGCACAAAACGGACAATTCGAGACACGCCATACAAACGCTTGAAGCGTATTTGCTACACAACCACACCTAAAATGATGATTGTTTACTTGACTCGTAATGAAGTACTATTTGGGTCAAAAGTAACACTGTACTAGTCGTTATGTGTATTAAATATATGTATATCTAATTAAAAGGTTCGCTTTTATATTTTGAGTCACAACTCTATAATTCAAGGTGCAGGTCAAATTTAAGAGGTGCTCCTTTATGTCTTAAGAGGTCGCAAACATTGCAAATCGCGAAAACTAGCTAAAATTTCAAAAATGAATTTTGGAGGAAATACTTATTGCCTCCTAGATTTTAGTAGAGAAATGTATTTAGCTATGGATGTAGTAAATGTTTGCAAGCTCAATTTAGTCTAATTCATGTTCTAATTACCAAACACATACTAAAACAAAAGAAAAACCGTTTGCATGAGAACTCTGAAATTCATGAACAATATACCAAAGCATGCTGGTCTACAATGTTTAGTGCCAATTCGTCGAAATAATGTTAGGGTTTTCAAGAAATTCAAGGAAATCTTACTTCCTGGTTCAAAGTGAAAGTAGAATCTTATCAAGGTTCAGTGCAATAATGAACTATCGAAGGCTCAGTGCAATAATGAATTATCGAGGCTCAGTGCAATAATGAATTATCGAGGCTCAGTGCAATAATGTACTATCGAAGGCTCAGTGCAATAATGAACTATTGAGGCTCAGTGCAATAATGTACTATCGATGCTAAGTGCAATAATGAACAATCAAGGCTCAGAACAATAATGAACAATCGATGCTTAGTGCAATATAGAACTATCGTGGTCTCAGTGCAATAATAAACTATCAAGGCTAAGTGCAATATGGAACTATCAATGCTCAGTGCAATAATGAACTATCGAAGGCTCAGTGCTATAAAAAAATAATCGAGACTCAGTGCAATAATGAACTATCGAGGCTCAGTGCAATAATAAACTATCAAGGCTCAGTGCAATAATGGACTATCGAGGCTCAGTGCAAAAATGTACTCTTGATGCTCAGTGCAATAATGAACTATCAAGGCTCAGTGCAATAATGAACTATCGATGCTCAGTGAAATATAGAACTATCGTGGGCTCAGTGCTATAATGAATTATCGAGGCTCAGTGCAATAATGAACTATCGAGGCTTAGTGCAATAATGATCTATCAAGGCTCAGTGCAATAATGAACTGTCGAGGCTCAGTGCTATAATGAACTATTTAGGGCTCAGTGCAATATCTCAGCAACAGGCCGTTCTTAATACATCACTTAAACAAAGTCATCGGTAATTTTAGTTCACGGTCAATAGAATGTTGGGGATTGGGCACGAGGAAAGCAAAACGAGTAACTGTAAAATAGCTGTTAATGTATTTAATGAAGTGTTGCAATGGAGGCCTGACTGTATTTGTATTTATTAATTAACAAGTGAATGAAAATTTAAAAATATGAAAACCCATTGTAACACTTATTTCGAAACATTTAAACAGCAATTTAAGTGAGCATTATGTTTTGTCGATAATTTGTTAACAATGCGGTGAAAATATTATTTTGCTTCTTTAATAAGTCATGCTGTTCAACAATCAGACTGGCCTCATAAAACATGCCTAGTAAAAAATGGATAGATGTACCGTTATAAGTACAGCTGTACATGGAAAGTTTAAATAATTATACACTATAAATTGAGAAGAATATCCCTTTCCATTGAATTTTAAAGTTTGATGGAACTGCATTGTGCTGTTTGAGAGATGTTTATATTTTTCTTTATTGTCAATGTCAAAGGAATGGTGAAAAGGCGCAATACCTTAAATGATTTCTGATGTAAATATATAATCAACAAAAAAGAAACTTTACATGGGGTACTGATGGTAATAACGTCACCTTGAAACAAGATGGTGCACGTATGTAGCTGTTATATGAAACTTGGAAGCAATAACTTTTTGAGTTTGTAACAGCGTAGATAACGATCTTTTTTTTAATGATGGACAAATTTGAGATAAAAAATCATATGGGTCAATATAAAAAAATCACAGACAACTGAAGAAATGTTTTAATGACTAAACATAAAAATAATACGTTATATTAAAATAAAGAAATGAATATATAATAATAATAATATAATCATAATAAAATACCATTGTAATAAATATATAATTTAATATATATAATTATAAATAAAAAAATATATATATATAATAAGTATGAATACTGTATAATAAATCTATAATAGAAATAAGTATTTAGCAAACCAAAATTTTCTCAAAGCAGATTAACACTGGCGATTTTAGGCAGCCTATTGTGATTAAAAGTCTTGAAAAAAGGAAGCGGGTTACCTTCGAAATGGGTAAAAAAAAGGACAAAACACTACCGCACGCATACCATTGAAGGCAGTGTTGTTTTTCACCTGTGTTTTCTGTAATCTTGTTACAATGTTTGTTTTCTGTAGAAATAAACTGATTACCATAAAAATTGTTCACATTTATTATTGTATAACAGTTCATATTAACATTCCCAAGCTCCGACACGAAACTTGCAAAGTCGGTCGTGTTCTTTGTGCGATTTCTAAACAGTCAAGCACGCTACGATAAAAGTGAAACCAATTTCAGATAAATGAAGACATTATTGTTCGTGCTTCAACAACACACTGATCAAATAGCAGGACGTTGCACTTGTTCGTCAGCGCAACACGTTTTCTCAGCCTACTTCATCAATCAGATCAATGCAGCAACTTTTAGAGTTTAAAGGCCTAGATTTTATGAAAATTTCTCATTTTCCCTACTAGCACATACCTGAAACAGAAAGGGCACATACTTGCATCACGATGACATTCAGTCTCTGAATACAACGCAAAATAAAACTCAAAACATATCAATTAAATGTTAAGCTCCAGGTTACAGACCACCAATTCAAATTCCATAGACTTCCATTACAACCATTCATCAAGTTCTGAATTTATTATTGGTTTAAGCCCATATAATAGTACAGTTCTCAAGAGTACCAACCTAGAGACAGCGTAAAACACAAATTCCACCATAGCATGACCGATATTTTGTTAAGTTGCAAGTTAACTGAAGACATAGCCAGAAATGTAATAATTTTGCATTTCCTGGCACCCGTCTCACACTGAAGGTGTCAGAGTCAAAAAGAACACGTCAGACAATTTTTGGTATTCAAGCTAAACATGTGAAACTGCAAATATAGTATCTAAAACGTTGTTAAAGTGCCATGCAGCTTACTGTTTGTCCACTTACACGCGTATCTTTAAATTTGACCGGGCCAATATGCATCTACGGTTAAAAATACTTTACTACCACCAAAAGTATTTTCCCAGCCTGCAGCAAGGTTCGCTATTTTTCTTTCTATTCAAAAGGAAATTCACGCGGTAAAAGCTACCAATAGATGGAAACAACGAATATTGACTAGTTTCCATCCATTTGTAGTCATCCAAGGTAACAATGCGTGAAATGATGTGTCTTCATAAATAGCCATAGTATGATGAACGATTTCTGTGTGATATCCAATTGAATGCATATACGTATCGGGTGCTAATCTGTATACAGCTACGTCTGGATTAATATATAGAAAACATTTCAGACCTATTGAACGGGGACCCAAACTAGCGCAGGTGTTAGAGTACTCGGCCTACACCCGGGAGACCCGGGTTCAAATCCCAGAACTGTCTATAAAGTATAAAACTAAAGTAATAAACCTGAAAACTAGATTAAAAAAACAACTAAAATAATAAATATATAAAACTAATGATAATAAACTGAAGTGAATAATACAAAATAAAAGTACATGTGTATAAACTGTATAGTAATATGTAAAATAAAAATATCAATATCATATGTAAAATGAACTATCTAGGCTCAGTGCAAAAATGAACTATCGAATGCTCAGTGCAATAATGAACTATCGAGGCTCAGTGCAATAATGAACTATTTTGGTCTCAGTGCTATAATGACTCATCAAGGTTCAGTGCAATAATGAACTATCAAGGCTCAGGGCAACAATGATCTAACATGGTCACAATGCAATAATGAACTATCAAGGCTCAGTGCAATAATGAACTATCGAGGCTTAGTGCAATAATGAACTATCTAGGGCTCAGTGCAATATCTCAGCAACATGCCGTTCTTAATACATCACTTAAACAAAGACATCGGTAATTTTGGTTGACGGTCAATAGATTGTTGGGGATTAGGCACGAGGAAAGCAAAACGAGTAAATTTAAAATAGCTGTTTATGTATTTAATGAAGGGTTGCATTGGAGGCCTGACTGTATTTGGAATTATGAATTTACAAGTGAATGAAAATTTAAAACTATTACAATCCATTGTAACACTTATTTCGAAACATTTGAACAGCAATTTAAGTGAGCATTATGTTTGTCGATAATTTGTGAACAGTGACGGTGAAAATATTTTTTTGCTTCTTTAATAAGTCATGCCTTTCAACAATCAGGTTGGCCTCATAAAACATGCCTAGTAAATGATGGATAGATCTACCGTTATAAGTACAGTTGTACATGGAAAGTGTGAATAGGTATACACTATAAATTGAGAAGGATATACCTTTCCATTTAAAGTTTGATTGAACTGCGTTGTGTCGTTTGAGCGATTTTTATATTTTTCTTTATTGTCATTGTGCGATTTCTAAGCAGTCTTGCACGCTACGATAAAAGTGAAACTATAGATATGTAAAACTATGCATGTGTTGCGGTTGGTAAAAATTAGAAGTCGTTTGGTTGACTAGAATAGAGTAAGTATACGCAAAATGGAGCCCGTTTTTCAGGTACATTTTAGTCCAGAATTATGCGCTTTTTCAAATATCTGGTCGTGTTTTTTCAATCAGAACTCATAAATATAGATCGATGACAGTTGGTTATCGAAACTTGACCATTTTTCTACCTGTTCCAACAGTTCTAATTGTTCTGATTTATTCTGAAAAGAAGAAAATGGTTCAAAAACATGTTCCGTCTGGCGCGACTTGAAAATCGAGAAAAACGGCAACAACACGACAAACTAGATATATGTTTCCTCGACACATAGACGAGATTCGATTTAAATAATAATATGCTCGTGTAGAGTCATACTAGATCTGCAATCCCTAAAAGTTTAAAGTGATTAGGTCGATTACAATTGATTCTACAGATGAAACTTGGAGACTGGCTTTTCGACAATTTTGGACCGAATTTCAGACAAATGAAGACATTATTTTTCGTGCTTCAACAACACACTTATCAAATAGCAAGACGTTTCACTTCAGCGCAACACGTTTTCCCAGCCTACTTCATCAATCAGATCAATGCAGCAACTTTTAAAGGTCTAGATTTTATGAAAATTTCTCATTTTCCCTACTAGCACATACCTGAAACAGAAAGGGCACATACTTGCATCACGATGACATTCAGTCCATGAATACAACGCAAAATAAAACTCAAAACATATCAATTAAATGTTAAGCTCCAGGATACAGACCACCAATTCAAATTCCATAGACTTCCATTACAACCATTCATCAAGTTCTGAATTTATTATTGGATTAAGCCCATAAAATAGTACAGTTCTCAAGAGTACCAACCTAGAGAAAGCGTAAAACACAAATTCCACCAAAGCATGACCGATATTTTGTTAAGTTGCAAGTTAAACTGAAGACATAGCCAGAAATGTAGTAATTTTGAATTTCCTGGCACCCGTCTCACACTGAAAGTGTCAGAGTCAAAAAGAACACGTCAAACAATTTTTGGGATTCAAGCTAAACATGTGAAACTGCAAATATAGCATCTAAAACGTTGTTAAAGTGCCATGCAACTTACTGTTTGTCCACTTACCTCGTATCTTTAAATTTGACCGGGGCCAATTTGCATCAACGGCTAAAAACTCTTTACTACCACCAAAAGTATTTTCCCAGCCTGCAGCAAGGTTCGCTATTTTTCTTTCTATTCAAAGTAAATTCACGCGGTAAAAGCTACCAATAGATGGAAACAACGAATATTGACTAGTTTCCATCCATTTGTAGTCATCCAAGGTAACAATGCGTGAAATGATGTGTCTTCATAAATAGCCATAGTATGATGAACGATTTCTGTGTGATATCCAATTGAATGCATATACGTATCGGGTGCTAATCTGTATACAGCTACGTCTGGATTAATATATAGAAAACATTTCAGACCTATTCAACGGGGACCCAAACTAGCGCAGGTGTTAGAGTACTCGGCCTACACCCGGGAGACCCGGGTTCAAATCCCAGAACTGTCTATAAAGTATAAAACTAAAGTAATAAACCTGAAAACTAGATTAAAAAAACAACTAAAATAATAAATATATAAAACTAATGATAATAAACTGAAGTGAATAATACAAAATAAAAGTACATGTATATAAACTGTATAGTAATATGTAAAATAAAAATATCAATATCATATGTAAAATGAACTATCTAGGCTCAGTGCAAAAATGAACTATCGAATGCTCAGTGCAATAATGAACTATCGAGGCTCAGTGCAATAATGACTTATCAAGGTTCAGTGCAATAATGAACTATTTTTGTCTCAGTGCTATAATGAACTATCAAGGCTCAGTGCAATAATGAACTATTTTGGTCTCAGTGCTATAATGACTTATCAAGGTTCAGTGCAATAATGAACTATCAAGGCTCAGGGCAACAATGATCTATCATGGTCTCAATGCAATAATGAACTATCAAGGCTCAGTGCAATAATGAACTATCGAGGCTTAGTGCACTAATGAACTATCTAGGGCTCAGTGCAATATCTCAGCAACATGCCGTTCTTAATACATCACTTAAACAAAGACATCGGTAATTTTGGTTGACGGTCAATAGAATGTTGGGGATTAGGCGCGAGGAAAGCAAAACGAGTAACTTTAAAATAGCTGTTTATGTATTTAATGAAGGGTTGCATTGGAGGCCTGACTGTATTTGTACTTATGAATTTACAAGTGAATGAAAATTTAAAACTATTAAAACCCATTGTAACACTTATTTCGAAATATTTGAACAGCAATTTAAGTGAGCACTATGTTTGTCGATAATTTGTTAACAGTGACGGTGAAAATATTTTTTTGCTTCTTTAATAAGTCATGCCTTTCAACAATCAGGTTGGCCTCATAAAACATGCCTAGTAAATGATGGATAGATCTACCGTTATAAGTACAGTTGTACATGGAAAGTGTGAATAGGTATACACTATAAATTGAGAAGGATATACCTTTCCATTTAAAGTTTGATTGAACTGCGTTGTGTCGTTTGAGCGATTTTTATATTTTTCTTTATTGTCATTGTGCGATTTCTAAGCAGTCTTGCACGCTACGATAAAAGTGAAACTATAGATATGTCAAACTATGCATGTGTTGCGGTTGGTAAAAATTAGAAGTCGTTTGGTTGACTAGAATAGAGTAAGTATACGCAAAATGGAGCCCGTTTTTCAGGCACATTTTAGTCCAGAATTATGCGCTTTTTCAAATATCTGGTCGTGTTTTTTCAATCAGAACTCATAAAATATAGATCGATGACAGTTGATTATCGAAACTTGACCATTTTTCTACCTGTTCCAACAGTTCTAATTGTTCTGATTTATTCTGAAAAGAAGAAAATGGTTCAAAAACATGTTCCGTCTGGCGCGACTTGAAAATCGAGAAAAACGGCAACAACACGACAACCTAGATATATGTTTCCTCGACACATAGACGAGATTCGATTTAAATAATAATATGCTCGTGTAGAGTCATACTAGATCTGCAATCCCTAAAAGTTTCAAGTGATTAGGTCGATTACAATTGATTCTACAGATGAAACTTGGAGACTGGCTTTTCGGCAATTTTGGTCCGAATTTCAGACAAATGAAAACATTATTTTTCGTGCTTCAACAACACACTTATCAAATAGCAAGACGTTTCACTTCAGCGCAACACGTTTTCCCAGCCTACTTCATCAATCAGATCAATGCAGCAACTTTTAAAGGTCTAGATTTTATGAAAATTTCTCATTTTCCATACTAGCACATAACTGAAACAGAAAGGGCACATACTTGCATCACGATGACATTCAGTCTATGAATACAACGCAAAATAAAACTCAAAACATATCAATTAAATGTTAAGCTCCAGGTTACAGACCACCAATTCAAATTCCATAGACTTCCATTACAACCATTCATCAAGTTCTGAATTTATTATTGGTTAAAGCCCATAAAATAGTACAGTTCTCAAGAGTACCAACCTAGAGACAGCGTAAAACACAAATTCCACCATAGCATGACCGATATTTGTTAAGTTGCAAGTTAAACTGAAGACATAGCCAGAAATGTAGTAATTTTGCATTTCCTGGCACCCGTCTCACACTGAAGGTGTCAGAGTCAAAAAGAACACGTCAGACAATTTTTGGGATTCAAGCTAAACATGTGAAACTGCAAATATAGCATCTAAAACGTTGTTAAAGTGCCATGCAACTTACTGTTTGTCCACTTACCTCGTATCTTTAAATTTGACCGGGGCCAATTTGCATCAACGGCTAAAAACTCTTTACTACCACCAAAAGTATTTTCCCAGCCTGCAGCAAGGTTCGCTATTTTTCTTTCTATTCAAAGTAAATTCACGCGGTAAAAGCTACCAATAGATGGAAACAACGAATATTGACTAGTTTCCATCCATTTGTAGTCATCCAAGGTAACAATGCGTGAAATGATGTGTCTTCATAAATAGCCATAGTATGATGAACGATTTCTGTGTGATATCCAATTGAATGCATATACGTATCGGGTGCTAATCTGTATACAGCTACGTCTGGATTAATATATAGAAAACATTTCAGACCAATTCAATAAGGACCCACACTAGCGCAGGTGTTAGAGTACTCGGCCTACACCCGGGAGACCCGGGTTCAAATCCCAGAACTGTCTATAAAGTATAAAACTAAAGTAATAAACCTGAAAACTAGATAAAAAAAACAACTAAAATAATAAATATATAAAACTAATGATAATAAACTGAAGTGAATAATACAAAATAAAAGTACATGTGTATAAACTGTATAGTAATATGTAAAATAAAAATATCAATATCATATGTAAAATGAACTATCTAGGCTCAGTGCAAAAATGAACTATCGAATGCTCAGTGCAATAATGAACTATCGAGGCTCAGTGCAATAATGACTTATCAAGGTTCAGTGCAATAATGAACTATTTTGGTCTCAGTGCTATAATGACTCATCAAGGTTCAGTGCAATAATGAACTATCAAGGCTCAGGGCAACAATGATCTAACATGGTCACAATGCAATAATGAACTATCAAGGCTCAGTGCAATAATGAACTATCGAGGCTTAGTGCAATAATGAACTATCTAGGGCTCAGTGCAATATCTCAGCAACATGCCGTTCTTAATACATCACTTAAACAAAGACATCGGTAATTTTGGTTGACGGTCAATAGATTGTTGGGGATTAGGCACGAGGAAAGCAAAACGAGTAACTTTAAAATAGCTGTTTATGTATTTAATGAAGGGTTGCATTGGAGGCCTGACTGTATTTGGAATTATGAATTTACAAGTGAATGAAAATTTAAAACTATTACAATCCATTGTAACACTTATTTCGAAACATTTGAACAGCAATTTAAGTGAGCATTATGTTTGTCGATAATTTGTTAACAGTGACGGTGAAAATATTTTTTTGCTTCTTTAATAAGTCATGCCTTTCAACAATCAGGTTGGCCTCATAAAACATGCCTAGTAAATGATGGATAGATCTACCGTTATAAGTACAGTTGTACATGGAAAGTGTGAATAGGTATACACTATAAATTGAGAAGGATATACCTTTCCATTTAAAGTTTGATTGAACTGCGTTGTGTCGTTTGAGCGATTTTTATATTTTTCTTTATTGTCATTGTGCGATTTCTAAGCAGTCTTGCACGCTACGATAAAAGTGAAACTATAGATATGTCAAACTATGCATGTGTTGCGGTTGGTAAAAATTAGAAGTCGTTTGGTTGACTAGAATAGAGTAAGTATACGCAAAATGGAGCCCGTTTTTCAGGCACATTTTAGTCCAGAATTATGCGCTTTTTCAAATATCTGGTCGTGTTTTTTCAATCAGAACTCATAAATATAGATCGATGACAGTTGGTTATCGAAACTTGACCATTTTTCTACCTGTTCCAACAGTTCTAATTGTTCTGATTTATTCTGAAAAGAAGAAAATGGTTCAAAAACATGTTCCGTCTGGCGCGACTTGAAAATCGAGAAAAACGGCAACAACACGACAAACTAGATATATGTTTCCTCGACACATAGACGAGATTCGATTTAAATAATAATATGCTCGTGTAGAGTCATACTAGATCTGCAATCCCTAAAAGTTTCAAGTGATTAGGTCGATTACAATTGATTCTACAGATGAAACTTGGAGACTGGCTTTTCGGCAATTTTGGTCCGAATTTCAGACAAATGAAGACATTATTTTTCGTGCTTCAACAACACACTGATCAAATAGCAAGACGTTTCACTTCAGGGCAACACGTTTTCCCAGCCTACTTCATCAATCAGATCAATGCAGCAACTTTTAAAGGTCTAGATTTTATGAAAATTTCTCATTTTCCATACTAGCACATAACTGAAACAGAAAGGGCACATACTTGCATCACGATGACATTCAGTCTATGAATACAACGCAAAATAAAACTCAAAACATATCAATTAAATGTTAAGCTCCAGGTTACAGACCACCAATTCAAATTCCATAGACTTCCATTACAACCATTCATCAAGTTCTGAATTTATTATTGGATTAAGCCCATAAAATAGTACAGTTCTCAAGAGTACCAACCTAGAGAAAGCGTAAAACACAAATTCCACCATAGCATGACCGATATTTTGTTAAGTTGCAAGTTAAACTGAAGACATAGCCAGAAATGTAGTAATTTTGAATTTCCTGGCACCCGTCTCACACTGAAAGTGTCAGAGTCAAAAAGAACACGTCAAACAATTTTTGGGATTCAAGCTAAACATGTGAAACTGCAAATATAGCATCTAAAACGTTGTTAAAGTGCCATGCAACTTACTGTTTGTCCACTTACCTCGTATCTTTAAATTTGACCGGGGCCAATTTGCATCAACGGCTAAAAACTCTTTACTACCACCAAAAGTATTTTCCCAGCCTGCAGCAAGGTTCGCTATTTTTCTTTCTATTCAAAGTAAATTCACGCGGTAAAAGCTACCAATAGATGGAAACAACGAATATTGACTAGTTTCCATCCATTTGTAGTCATCCAAGGTAACAATGCGTGAAATGATGTGTCTTCATAAATAGCCATAGTATGATGAACGATTTCTGTGTGATATCCAATTGAATGCATATACGTATCGGGTGCTAATCTGTATACAGCTACGTCTGGATTAATATATAGAAAACATTTCAGACCTATTCAACGGGGACCCAAACTAGCGCAGGTGTTAGAGTACTCGGCCTACACCCGGGAGACCCGGGTTCAAATCCCAGAACTGTCTATAAAGTATAAAACTAAAGTAATAAACCTGAAAACTAGATTAAAAAACAACTAAAATAATAAATATATAAAACTAATGATAATAAACTGAAGTGAATAATACAAAATAAAAGTACATGTATATAAACTGTATAGTAATATGTAAAATAAAAATATCAATATCATATGTAAAATGAACTATCTAGGCTCAGTGCAAAAATGAACTATCGAATGCTCAGTGCAATAATGAACTATCGAGGCTCAGTGCAATAATGACTTATCAAGGTTCAGTGCAATAATGAACTATTTTTGTCTCAGTGCTATAATGAACTATCAAGGCTCAGTGCAATAATGAACTATTTTGGTCTCAGTGCTATAATGACTTATCAAGGTTCAGTGCAATAATGAACTATCAAGGCTCAGGGCAACAATGATCTATCATGGTCTCAATGCAATAATGAACTATCAAGGCTCAGTGCAATAATGAACTATCGAGGCTTAGTGCACTAATGAACTATCTAGGGCTCAGTGCAATATCTCAGCAACATGCCGTTCTTAATACATCACTTAAACAAAGACATCGGTAATTTTGGTTGACGGTCAATAGAATGTTGGGGATTAGGCGCGAGGAAAGCAAAACGAGTAACTTTAAAATAGCTGTTTATGTATTTAATGAAGGGTTGCATTGGAGGCCTGACTGTATTTGTACTTATGAATTTACAAGTGAATGAAAATTTAAAACTATTAAAACCCATTGTAACACTTATTTCGAAATATTTGAACAGCAATTTAAGTGAGCACTATGTTTGTCGATAATTTGTTAACAGTGACGGTGAAAATATTTTTTTGCTTCTTTAATAAGTCATGCCTTTCAACAATCAGGTTGGCCTCATAAAACATGCCTAGTAAATGATGGATAGATCTACCGTTATAAGTACAGTTGTACATGGAAAGTGTGAATAGGTATACACTATAAATTGAGAAGGATATACCTTTCCATTTAAAGTTTGATTGAACTGCATTGTGTCGTTTGAGAGATTTTTATATTTTTCTTTATTGTCATTGTGCGATTTCTAAGCAGTCTTGCACGCTACGATAAAAGTGAAACTATAGATATGTAAAACTATGCATGTGTTGCAGTTGGTAAAAATTTGAAGTCGTTTGGTTGACTAGAATAGAGTAAGTATACGCAAAATGGAGCCCGTTTTTCAGGCACATTTTAGTCCAGAATTATGCGCTTTTTCAAATATCTGGTCGTGTTTTTTCAATCAGAACTCATAAAATATAGATCGATGACAGTTGATTATCGAAACTTGACCATTTTTCTACCTGTTCCAACAGTTCTAATTGTTCTGATTTATTCTGAAAAGAAGAAAATGGTTCAAAAACATGTTCCGTCTGGCGCGACTTGAAAATCGAGAAAAACGGCAACAACACGACAACCTAGATATATGTTTCCTCGACACATAGACGAGATTCGATTTAAATAATAATATGCTCGTGTAGAGTCATACTAGATCTGCAATCCCTAAAAGTTTCAAGTGATTAGGTCGATTACAATTGATTCTACAGATGAAACTTGGAGACTGGCTTTTCGGCAATTTTGGTCCGAATTTCAGACAAATGAAAACATTATTTTTCGTGCTTCAACAACACACTTATCAAATAGCAAGACGTTTCACTTCAGCGCAACACGTTTTCCCAGCCTACTTCATCAATCAGATCAATGCAGCAACTTTTAAAGGTCTAGATTTTATGAAAATTTCTCATTTTCCATACTAACACATAACTGAAACAGAAAGGGCACATACTTGCATCACGATGTAATGTAATAGGAAAATTATGATAATAATTTACAAACATTTTAGGTGTTAAACAATTACATTTCAAAATATTTATTTAGTGTCATTTTCAGACAAATATCCTTTTCTGGATAACATCAAAAATCTTGTAGGTATTTTAGCCACAGGTCATTTCATGTCTTCACCTGTATCTTTTAATTACATTGGACTCGGTCTTGCTATGATTAAGCAAGACGTTATATAACTGTTACTGTATTTTATATATTCTTCATGTCAAATTGTCATCTCGAAACAGTGATCAGTCTGCATGAAGAGTCTAGTGTATTGCATAAAAACCAGAGATATTGTTCTGTATATTTGGGGAGAGAGAGAGAACGGCCGTATGGCCGGAATGGGCCACATATGGCGTTTAGGTTATGACACTTAGAAATTACTAGGAATATTTATACTTATGAGAAAGAACTGTTTATGTTTTACAAGTAATAGCTAAACTGTTAAAAACTGTTAAAAACTGATCTAGATATAAAGTAATTTTGGAACGTGACCAAGTGTTCGTCTTATTACACCCTAAGACCTTTGTAAGAATAACCACTACGTTACAAGGTCTTCTTTGTGGCGCCCAGTGCCAGGATCTTACTTCTAGTGGTCGTCGCGGCATAACGAGGAGGAAAACTACTATACGACACAGCGCAGGAGAATCCACCTTACGTCACGCCAGTAAACCAGAATATCACAGAAGTCAGAATGGAGGCTTACAGGTTAGTTCCATTTGCTAATAAAATCTTAATCCCATCATGATACACGGAACTGGTATTAAAATTTAAAAATGTAGGCTTTTCTTTTAAAGATATTACTGGGGAAGGGGGTTATTTTTGGATTGTAGATTTTTCATTTTTGGAGATCAAAAATGTTAGTCAAGGTGACGAATTCTTGGTTAGTAATTTTTGAAAATTTAACTGTTAGCTCAGAAAATAATTTAGGCTCTATTTGTTCTTCACTTAATAAAAAAAAATCCAAAAATTAAAGTGAAAACTTTACTTGTTAAAAACATTTTTTTTAACGTTAAAAAACGACATGTTTACGTGCTACATTAGTTCAAATGAAATTTAACAATCTAAAAAATTTTTGCACACACTTTTTTGTTGTAATTTTCAATATTTCTCAAAGATTTTAGGAAAATATTTTTGTAACAGCAACGGTTGTGGGTCTAATTTTGGCATTGACTGCTTAGTTGTGTTTTAAAGGAGATAAGAAGACAACTTTTTCATGTCAATAAGTAATATAAATATTCAGAAACTACGGTTGTATAGTTTAACTACCAGCTTAAAAAAATAGAAAAAATGCAAAAACAAATATTAAAAAAAAATAGAAAAATTACTAGGAAAAAGAAATTAAAAAGACTATTTTTGATATTAAATGTCAGCTTAAAAAAAAGAAAAGTATTAAACATATTTTTGTATGAGTGTTGTACATGAATGATAGGTTTTTTCTCTGGTACAAGGTATTATTTCTAGATTATGTGATGTAACTGTCGCGTTGCAAGCGTTGAGACCGTTCAATCTTTGTTTATAAGTTTTGTTCCGAGCGTATCGGATATGTATATATGTATATATTTGAGAAGAAAACAGTAAAACGCTGTTGTTATCCGCGATTATGACGCGATGAATTTTAGTTGATTCCGAGAGTACCGGAAGTCGATGTTACTTTATGACTATGTTTATGCCAATGGCTATGATCATGCCTTGGCTATGTCTATGTTTATGTTCGCGTTTCAGTAATGTAGTATACTGATGTAAACCGTGAAAATGCGCGATAGCATTAATTGACTTAAGTTTAACGTATGCAGCTTTGTTGCTGAATCGATCAGCGGTAAGCCTTTTTTTAAAAATGTACGGGTATGTCTTCCTACATTTCGGGCTTACACATAAATGTGTACGTTACTTTTAAGCATTGGGCGCGAGTGCGCTAACGATGTCGACAATTTTTGAGAATAATTGTCACGTGACTTGTAATTAAGTTGTGCGGTCTCAACACGATTCGCGATTGTATATCACTGTCATCGATTTAAATCGTTGTGTGCTTGTATGCACATATTTTGAAATAATGTTATTGAAATGCGATTAATCGATGTTGTTTATCTTAAAGTTGTGCGTCAAAACGCACGTGTCATTTAAGGTATTTTTTCTGTCTGAGCGGTATGTCTGATGAAGTATGCTTGTCAATATAAGTATGTAATCTTCCTTTTAAAATGATTTTTCATTATCTCATGTACCATGAATACGGAGTGTAGGGTTTTGGCTTTTTCTAAGATTTTTGTTTTCATTAAGCATAAATAGTTTACATTGTAACATATTTTCATTTTACGGCACAAGTTCATTAGACAGATTTGTATAAGAACATAACATTTATTATGATGAATTAATGGGTATTCATTAAATGGGGTTAGTAATGCCAGTGAAATGTGTCATTGTGCGGAAGCGGGTTTAATTGGCTAGGAACAAATCACAGAGCATGATGTTACAGCTGGGTCATATTGCTCTCCCGTTAGTATGCTCCAAATGAACGAGTCAATCATTTACCCGGTGGGTTAAGCAGAGGATGGAATTACCTTCTGGACAATTAACATATATTGGACATTTCATATAATATTTACAAGATCGAATTTTCCAGCTTTTTCTTTATAGTGTGGATATTTCCAACTGACATTATCTTGAGGTTATTCGCCAACATCTCAAGAAGTGTAACAATACAAGTGATCAGAAATTCATCTTAACAACTTTTCACAACGGACAGGCGACGAAAAGAGATGTTTTCACTCAAGCAAGGATTGACGACCTGTCCCTGGTGAGACGCTGATGGAATGAGCAACGACGTCGATTCTGTGACGCTTCCTATGATTGGCATGGCGAAACGATTGTGCGGAAGAATCCTGATATGAACTTGGCATGCAGGGCGATAAGGAAGCCGTACTATCGTAATTCGTATCGTTCCATAATTATTAATACTATCATACGTAGTAATTATGATTTCAACACCGTTTATTATTGTTTAAATTGTGCACAGAATGCTCGAACAACTAACAATAACTTTTAAAGGCAAACTCCATAAGTCAAATGCCTTGAGTATTTTCATCTTTTAAACACACAGAATGTTTCTATGATTAATTGTGCAGACATTAACAATGTTTTGAACATGCTAACGACTCGAATCAGTTTGCTTTCAGAAAAACATGAAGGAAATCGGAAAAAATGATTTTTTCCTAACAATATGTTCAACTTCAATTACAGATTTGCTAAATTGTAAATGTATGATAACAATATTTTTTTATATTCAGATGCTCTACATTTTCTTTCTATTTACAGAAATGTGTTTATTGAATGTTACTCATGCAAGAAAAGGAAACCCAAATGACGCACGGATGAGATCACGGAAAAGAAATCAACATGCAGTACAAATGTTTGTAAAAGTGTTGTGACTATATGAAAAATGTGATTTTTATTATTCAACCGTGATATTAGTGACTTTCCGTGTTTTAACTTTTATGAAAATGTTCTTATTCTTGTATGTCTTTGAAACCGAACATCAGTTAAAGCATACATATGTACTAGTATTTAATATTAGGGTTTCCTGTACACGCACAATAATAACAATTTATACTAATAATATGTGAAAGCTTCTTGCAGGCAGTAGTATCTTTATCGTAATGACAAATTTATATTACACTGAAACGGAAATACATTATTTCGGTCTAAAAATAATAACTCAAAAATGTTATTTGAAAATTAATATTTTCTTCTGACTGGTGAATTCTTATTCAACACTGATACTGCTGGCTGTAATCTGTTATCTAATACAACTCTATATCTTTTTTTTTTGGTTTTTGTAAAGAAAGGAAGGGATTTGTAATGTAATAGGAAAATTATGATAATAATTTACAAACATTTTAGGTGTTAAACAATTACATTTCAAAATATTTATTTAGTGTCATTTTCAGACAAATATCCTTTTCTGGATAACATCAAAAATCTTGTAGGTATTTTAGCCACAGGTCATTTCATGTCTTCACCTGTATCTTTTAATTACATTGGACTCGGTCTTGCTATGATTAAGCAAGACGTTATATAACTGTTACTGTATTTTATATATTCTTCATGTCAAATTGTCATCTCGAAACAGTGATCAGTCTGCATGAAGAGTCTAGTGTATTGCATAAAAACCAGAGATATTGTTCTGTATATTTGGGGAGAGAGAGAGAACGGCCGTATGGCCGGAATGGGCCACATATGGCGTTTAGGTTATGACACTTAGAAATTACTAGGAATATTTATACTTATGAGAAAGAACTGTTTATGTTTTACAAGTAATAGCTAAACTGTTAAAAACTGTTAAAAACTGATCTAGATATAAAGTAATTTTGGAACGTGACCAAGTGTTCGTCTTATTACACCCTAAGACCTTTGTAAGAATAACCACTACGTTACAACGATGACATTCAGTCTATGAATACAACGCAAAATAAAACTCAAAACATATCAATTAAATGTTAAGCTCCAGGTTACAGACCACCAATTCAAATTCCATAGACTTCCATTACAACCATTCATCAAGTTCTGAATTTATTATTGGTTTAAGCCCATAAAATAGTACAGTTCTCAAGAGTACCAACCTAGAGACAGCGTAAAACACAAATTCCACCATAGCATGACCGATATTTGTTAAGTTGCAAGTTAAACTGAAGACATAGCCAGAAATGTAGTAATTTTGCATTTCCTGGCACCCGTCTCACACTGAAGGTGTCAGAGTCAAAAAGAACACGTCAGACAATTTTTGGGATTCAAGCTAAACATGTGAAACTGCAAATATAGCATCTAAAACGTTGTTAAAGTGCCATGCAACTTACTGTTTGTCCACTTACCTCGTACCTTTAAATTTGACCGGGGCCAATTTGCATCAACGGCTAAAAACTCTTTACTACCACCAAAAGTATTTTCCCAGCCTGCAGCAAGGTTCGCTATTTTTCTTTCTATTCAAAGTAAATTCACGCGGTAAAAGCTACCAATAGATGGAAACAACGAATATTGACTAGTTTCCATCCATTTGTAGTCATCCAAGGTAACAATGCGTGAAATGATGTGTCTTCATAAATAGCCATAGTATGATGAACGATTTCTGTGTGATATCCAATTGAATGCATATACGTATCGGGTGCTAATCTGTATACAACTACGTCTGGATTAATATATAGAAAACATTTCAGACCAATTCAATAAGGACCCACACTAGCGCAGGTGTTAGAGTACTCGGCCTACACCCGGGAGACCCGGGTTCAAATCCCAGAACTGTCTATAAAGTATAAAACTAAAGTAATAAACCTGAAAACTAGATAAAAAAAAAACAACTAAAATAATAAATATATAAAACTAATGATAATAAACTGAAGTGAATAATACAAAATAAAAGTACATGTGTATAAACTGTATAGTAATATGTAAAATAAAAATATCAATATCATATGTAAAATGAACTATCTAGGCTCAGTGCAATAATGAACTATCGAGGCTTAGTGCAATAATGAACTATCTAGGGCTCAGTGCAATATCTCAGCAACATGCCGTTCTTAATACATCACTTAAACAAAGACATCGGTAATTTTGGTTGACGGTCAATAGATTGTTGGGGATTAGGCACGAGGAAAGCAAAACGAGTAACTTTAAAATAGCTGTTTATGTATTTAATGAAGGGTTGCATTGGAGGCCTGACTGTATTTGGAATTATGAATTTACAAGTGAATGAAAATTTAAAACTATTACAATCCATTGTAACACTTATTTCGAAACATTTGAACAGCAATTTAAGTGAGCATTATGTTTGTCGATAATTTGTTAACAGTGACGGTGAAAATATTTTTTTGCTTCTTTAATAAGTCATGCCTTTCAACAATCAGGTTGGCCTCATAAAACATGCCTAGTAAATGATGGATAGATCTACCGTTATAAGTACAGTTGTACATGGAAAGTGTGAATAGGTATACACTATAAATTGAGAAGGATATACCTTTCCATTTAAAGTTTGATTGAACTGCGTTGTGTCGTTTGAGCGATTTTTATATTTTTCTTTATTGTCATTGTGCGATTTCTAAGCAGTCTTGCACGCTACGATAAAAGTGAAACTATAGATATGTAAAACTATGCATGTGTTGCGGTTGGTAAAAATTAGAAGTCGTTTGGTTGACTAGAATAGAGTAAGTATACGCAAAATGGAGCCCGTTTTTCAGGCACATTTTAGTCCAGAATTATGCGCTTTTTCAAATATCTGGTCGTGTTTTTTCAATCAGAACTCATAAATATAGATCGATGACAGTTGGTTATCGAAACTTGACCATTTTTCTACCTGTTCCAACAGTTCTAATTGTTCTGATTTATTCTGAAAAGAAGAAAATGGTTCAAAAACATGTTCCGTCTGGCGCGACTTGAAAATCGAGAAAAACGGCAACAACACGACAAACTAGATATATGTTTCCTCGACACATAGACGAGATTCGATTTAAATAATAATATGCTCGTGTAGAGTCATACTAGATCTGCAATCCCTAAAAGTTTCAAGTGATTAGGTCGATTACAATTGATTCTACAGATGAAACTTGGAGACTGGCTTTTTGGCAATTTTGGTCCGAATTTCAGACAAATGAAGACATTATTTTTCGTGCTTCAACAACACACTGATCAAATAGCAAGACGTTTCACTTCAGGGCAACACGTTTTCCCAGCCTACTTCATCAATCAGATCAATGCAGCAACTTTTAAAGGTCTAGATTTTATGAAAATTTCTCATTTTCCATACTAGCACATAACTGAAACAGAAAGGGCACATACTTGCATCACGATGACATTCAGTCTATGAATACAACGCAAAATAAAACTCAAAACATATCAATTAAATGTTAAGCTCCAGGTTACAGACCACCAATTCAAATTCCATAGACTTCCATTACAACCATTCATCAAGTTCTGAATTTATTATTGGTTTAAGCCCATAAAATAGTACAGTTCTCAAGAGTACCAACCTAGAGACAGCGTAAAACACAAATTCCACCATAGCATGACCGATATTTTGTTAAGTTGCTAGTTAAACTGAAGACATAGCCAGAAATGTAGTAATTTTGCATTTCCTGGCACCCGTCTCACACTGAAGGTGTCAGAGTCAAAAAGAACACGTCAGACAATATTTGGGATTTAAGCTAAACATGTGAAACTGCAAATATAGCATCTAAAACGTTGTTAAAGTGCCATGCAACTTACTGTTTGTCCACTTACCTCGTATCTTTAAATTTGACCGGGGCCAATTTGCATCAACGGCTAAAAACTCTTTACTACCACCAAAAGTATTTTTCCAGCCTGCAGCAAGGTTCGCTATTTTTCTTTCTATTCAAAGTAAATTCACGCGGTAAAAGCTACCAATAGATGGAAACAACGAATATTGACTAGTTTCCATCCATTTGTAGTCATCCAAGGTAACAATGCGTGAAATGACGTGTCTTCATAAATAGCCATAGTATGATGAACGATTTCTGTGTGATATCCAATTGAATGCATATACGTATCGGGTGCTAATCTGTATACAGCTACGTCTGGATTAATATATAGAAAGCATTTCAGACCTATTCAACAGGGACCCAAACTAGCGCAGGTGTTAGAGTACTCGGCGTACACCCGGGAGACCCGGGTTCAAATCCCAGAACTGTCTATAAAGTATAAAACTAAAGTAATAAACCTGAAAAGTAGATAAAAAAACAACTCAAATAATAAATATATAAAACTAATGATAATAAACTGAAGTGAATAATACAAAATAAAAGTACATGTATATAAACTGTATAGTAATATGTAAAATAAAAATATCAATATCATATGTAAAATGAACTATCTAGGCTCAGTGCAGAAATGAACTATCGAATGCTCAGTGCAATAATGAACTATCGACACTCAGTGCAATAATGTCTTATCAAGGTTCAGTGCAATAATGAACTATTTTGGTCTCAGTGCTATAATGAACTATGAAGGCTCAGTGCAGTAATGAACTATTTTGGTCTCAGTGCTATATTGACTTATCAAGGTTCAGTGCAATAATGAACTATCAAGGCTCAGGGCAACAATGATCTATCATGGTCTCAATGCAATAATGAACTATCACGGCTCAGTGCAATAATGAACTATTTTGGTCTCAGTGCTATAATGGCTTATCAAGGTTCAGTGCAATAATGAACTATCAAGGCTAAGGGCAACAATGATCTATCATGGTCTCAATGCAAAAATGAACTATCAAGGCTCAGTGCAATAATGAACTATTTAGGCTTAGTGCAATAATGAACTATCTAGGGCTCAGTGCAATATCTCAGCAACATGACGTTCTTAATACATCACTTAAATAAAGACATCGGTAATTTTGGTTGATGGTCAATAGAATGATTAGGCACGAGGAAAGCAAAACGAGTAACTTTAAAATAGCTGTTTATGTATTTAATGAAGGGTTGCATTGGAGGCCTGACTGTATTTGTAATAATGAATTTACAAGTGAATGAAAATTTAAAATTATTAAAACCCATTGTAACACTTATTTCGAAACATTTGAACAGCAATTTAAGTGAGCATTATGTTTGTCGATAATTTGTTTACAGTGACGGTGAAAATATTTTTTTGCTTCTTTAATAAGTCATGCCTTTCAACAATCAGGTTGGCCTCATAAAACATGCCTAGTAAATGATGGATAGATCTACCGTTATAATTACATTTGTACATGGAAAGTGTGAATAGGTATACACTATAAATTGAGAAGGATATACCTTTCCATTTAAAGTTTGATTGAACTGCATTGTGTCGTTTGAGAGATTTTTATATTTTTCTTTATTGTCATTGTGCGATTTCTAAGCAGTCTTGCACGCTACGATAAAAGTGAAACTATAGATATGTAAAACTATGTATGTGTTGCAGTTGGTAAAAATTTGAAGTCTTTTGGTTGACTAGAATAGAGTAAGTATAGTACGCAAAATGGAGCCCGTTTTTCAGGCACATTTTAGTCCAGAATTATGCGCTTTTTCAAATATCTGGTCGTGTTTTTTCAATCAGAACTCATAAAATATAGATCGATGACAGTTGGTTATCGAGACTTGACCATTTTTCTACCTGGTCCAACAGTTCTAATTGTTCTGATTTATTCTGAAAAGAAGAAAATGGTTCAAAAACATGTTCCGTCTGGCGCGACTTGAAAATCGAGAAAAACGGCAACAACACGACAAACTAGATATATGTTTCCTCGACACATAGACGAGATTCGATTTAAATAATTATATGCTCGTGTAGAGTCATACTAGATCTGCAATCCCTAAACGTTTCAAGTGATTAGGTCGATTACAATTGATTCTACAGATGAAACTTGGAGACTGGCTTTTCGGCAATTTTGGTCCGAATTTCAGACAAATGAAGACATTATTTTTCGTGCTTCAACAACACACTTATCAAATAGCAAGACGTTTCACTTTAGCGCAACACGTTTTCCCAGCCTACTTCATCAATCAGATCAATGCAGCAACTTTCAAAGGTCTAGATTTTATGAAAATTTCTCATTTTCCCTACTAGCACATACCTGAAACAGAAAGGGCGCATACTTGCATCACGATGACATTCAGTCTATGAATACAACGCAAAATAAAACTCAAAACATATCAATTAAATGTTTAGCTCCAGGTTACAGACCACCAATTCAAATTCCATAGACTTCCATTACAACCATTCATCAAGTTCTGAATTTATTATTGGTTTAAGCCCATAAAATAGTACAGTTCTCAAGAGTACCAACCTAGAGACAGCGTAAAACACAAATTCCACCATAGCATGACCGATATTTTGTTAAGTTGCAAGTTAAACTGCGTGAAATGATGTGTCTTCCAAAATAGCCATAGTATGATGAACGATTTCTGTGTGATATCCAATTGAATGCATATACGTATCGGGTGCTAATCTGTATACAGCTACGTCTGGATTAATATATAGAAAACATTTCAGACCTATTCAACAGGGACCCAAACTAGCGCAGGTGTTAGAGTACTCGGCCTACACCCGGGAGACCCGGGTTCAAATTCCAGAACTGTCTATAAAGTATAAAACTAAAGTAATAAACCTGAAAACTAGATAAAATCAAAGGACTGGAGGTACTGATGGGTCGGCCATCAAAACACAATTGAAAAGCGATGGATCTTTGGCAAAGAGTTTGTGTTTGATTAAGTTGGACCAGAAACAAACTTTCGCCTCAAGAACTGGGACCAATTTACTTTATGACCTCTGAGACATAGATATTCGACCCCAAAACAATTAAGATCCAATTAACAAGTCAAGGCAAATACTGTTATCAAGTTTGCAGACGCAGTGACATGGAGAGTAAACCTGGACAATATGTCTAAAGATATAATTAGAATATAATTGGACTTCTTCGACGATAATATGAAATAAGACAATGCCTCTCTCGAACCTGACCAATCGAAATTAAGTGAAGGATATTATACTACATAGGTCATATGGTCAACAGTGAAACAAAGCTGGTCACAGTCCTCAGACATCCTGCGAGCAGTTGTTTGCAAGCACAGTATCAATAGACAGCACCTAAAATTCTGAGTTGAGATACGGTGACACACATGACAGAACTAGATGGGTTTTCAGATGAACTCTTGTGTCGCCCTCTGGTACAATGTCGGAAATAATGCAAGTTCAAAAAGGGTCATAACTCAACCAAATGTGACCTTGACCTTAAGAATTTGGCATCATCATGAATGTGTTGTCATAAGTAAAGTTATAGTCAACGTTGAGTTTTCATGTCAAAATCAAAGTACAAAAAGGGGCATAACTCCATCAAATGTGACCTTGACCTAAAGAATTTGGCATCATCATGAGCCTGTTGTCATAAGCAATATAATTTGAAAGTTTCATGAAGAAATATTAAGAAATGGCAAAGTCATAGCCAACGTTAAGTTTTCGTGACGGACGGACACTCCCACAGATGGGCATTTGTTGGGTATTTCTTTTGTTTAAAACTACCCAACAAGCGAAAAACTACCCAATAACAGACTAACGGAATGAATGGAAAGTTCTCACAGATGGGCATTTGTTGGGTAACAAGTGCCATCGGTGGGCCCGGATGGACCGAAGGACAAAGCGATCCCCATGAATCGCCATTGCTTCAAAAAGGGCGACACAAAAAGTAGCTAAGCTAGTCATTGTCTTTGAATATTCACACTTGAAATCAACAAACAGTATTGGGTCACATGATTTAAAATAAAACTACAAGTGAGACTATGGTTTTTTCCAATAGTTTTATTATTCAGCAAATAATGTTCAAACAAACAATTACACTGATGCCTTTTGTCAACTGATGCTTTTTCAATGTGGTGCACATTCTAACGTTTTGTTATATGTTATATAAATTGTCTCATTTTCGCACCCACTATTTGTATCGACATTTGTGATTTTTTTATTCTTGTCCGTTACAAAAGCAGCATGTTCCATTGCAGGAATTAGTGGCAATATAAAGGCTGTATGCTCCCTCAGACAGTCCTAGACAGAATTGTCAAACTGGTCTCCTCACAGCATTCCATGTGAAGCTGTTATCCTGAAATATTAATTTCAACAAAAATTACCTATTTATATTGAAGTTCAAGCATAATGGTCTGTGCTTTTTAAAATTTATTTGTCGAAGTTAGAAACTGATAAATATTTGACAATAAATTAGTTTTGTCCAATAATATTAATTTTCTTGCCCTGGCAATACTACATTTATCCTGATTCTTAACATGTTAACCATTGGGTTCTCATTTTTGTTCATTGGTTGTGGTGTATGTTTTGAAACTGACCATATTTTTCTCATTTCTTATGATGAACCTTAACTCCTTGGAATTGCCTTAATCGTATAGACATTTGACCCAGGAAATAACCTTTTGACTTTTGAAAATTAAAAAAAAAATCATTCTGACCCTTGCGATTTTACCTGAAGTGTCTTCGTTTTCCTTAAATTAATGGTAATTTTGGTTATTAATTTCCAGAATCCACTTAAAAGTTACACTTATGTCTCCTTGGGAGCTATGTCAGATTATAAAATTCAAGAACAAGAGGGGGAAAACCCATCTCGACATAAGAACTTGGAGTCATGATGAGTGTGTTGTCATGAGCAATATAATTTGAAAGTTTGATGTAGAAATATTAAGAAAAGGCAAAGTTATAGTCAACATTAAGAAAGGGATTAACTTCATCAAATGTGACCTTGACCTGAAAATTTACATCAGCTCAAGCATGTTGTCACAAACAATATAATTCTGGTGTCTGATCTGGATTGATTGGAATCTACACTGTTTGCATATTTATAAGAAATAGCCTGTGAATCTTATTATGAACCATGTAGATCCTATTAAGACTGCACAGATATGCCTGCTGATCTGGATATACACTGGTCACTCATGTCATGTATTCATGGGTAAAAAACAACACAGTAAATTTTTTATAGGTTGATTAATTTTCTTGTGAACTGAGGTCTTACAAGTCTTCACATACATACAAACACAATTTTATGTTGTCTAGTTACAAGATACAAATACAAACATTTACAGATAGATTAAGTGTCTCTCTATCATACAGTCATGCAGCTCTAATACATGGAAATAAAAAAATGCAAACCTTGTCTCCATTTTTTACAGTAACATTCATATTCTGCTCCCTAGTGTTCTACCAATTTTGCAAACATTTCAAGTCCACAGCTTTTACTAGACTGATGGTACACATGGCTGAAAATAATAAATGTTGTATTTTAAATCATAACAAATAACCCAAGTCAATTTCACTGTACTTTTTGTTGCTTATGAATATGGACATAAATAGCTGTTGCAGTTAAACAGTTAACAGATTACACTGTTGTCATAATTTGTTTTTAAGGTATTTTTTTTATAAATATCACACAAAAGAGGTTTTTCTGATGTAAGCTTTGTGCCATCTTCAATTCCTATAGGCTCCTACACAATTTATCCCATGTAATCTTTTCGTCCATGTACATGTATATGCCTTTGTGGCATGGGTGATCAGTGTAGATCTAGATCAGCCGACACATCCATACTATACTGCCTGATTAGGATCTAAACTGTTAGCTTTTTTTATTCAATAGGTTATTTCTGACCACAATGTGACCAGTGCAGATCCAGATCAGATCTGCCATCTGATCTGTATCTCTACACTGGTTGCACAGGCATGAAAATATGTATATATGTAGTAAAGGGTTAATTATTACAATAACACACTTGCATTTTGATACTCCATTTTACTCGTAGGATACACCTTTTAACACATGACCATCTATTGTAGATCTAGGTGCTGATACATCTGCTTCCAATTAAAAGAGCTTTAGTTTAAATGTATCTAATGAACAGAGTAGATACAGATCAGACCACAAAAATGTCTGATGTGCAAGCTGATCTGGAGCTACATCTGTGCTATCTCTATCTGATCTGGATTTACACTGGTTGCCCATGTGGTGAAATGGCGTGTAAATGGAGTAAAGGGTCAAGTTATTAACCGAGAAAACAGAAACAGCATTGGATTTTTGAGACACATTCATATGAGATTACCCTATTAATAAATGAATAAGCAACCACAAGAACACATGGTGTTTGTGCAAGGCGGCCCACAGATGAATATTATATAATGTAATTATTCAAGTGAATTCATGTTGGCCATGTTATTGAGCCAAGGGTAGTCATATATGCCTGAGGCAGAAGGCCGAGGGTATATATGACAGCCCGAGGCCCAATAACATGGTCAATAGGAATATACTTGAGTGATAATTTTTTTAATTAACAGAATAAAAACATCAAATTCATATGAATACTAAAAGTTCTGGGCCAATACAGGGGTTCTGAGCAAATATTGTAATTGCTGGGCCATCATAAAATAGTTCAGTATGAATGTGATATACAATGTAGTGTCTGCCAGGATTATGGCATGATCAGGTCAGGTGATTACATGCCTCGAGATTTCGCTACACTGCAGTCATGTAAAAAGGACAAAGTATGGAATACCTGTACTGTATATTCATACAGGGCTCTCACTAGAGAGAGACTTGAAGGAAGTAGTCCCATCAAAAGGACCAGACTTCTCTCTTCGTTTAACTTTGGGAGAAGTCTTTTTGTATTTAATATATATGGAAAGAATGCCTTTGACTGCAAACTTCTCCATAATTCAGTAAATTATGACAAAACTTCTCCCTGATAGGTGAGAGCCCTGTTAATAGTCAACTAATAAAATTAAATATACCATTAGCCTTCTTCCTCTGCTCTTCCAATATTCAATGCTTTTTGAACCAGAGATGTCACATTTCTTTCATTTGATTATAACACTGAAATACATATTTAACAAACACAAAATTATAACAATTATTTTGATCTTTGCTCAAATTACAAATATTCTTTATAATAAAACATTGTAGACCAGCATATACTTATTTCAGGTATTAGTTGCTTTGGTATATTGTCCATGAATTTCAGAGTTCTCATGCAAATGTTTTTTCTTTTGTTTTACTAATTATGTGCTTGGTAATTAGAACAGGAATTAGACTAAATTGAGCTTGCAAACATTTACTACATCCATAGCTAAATACATTTATTTACTAAAATCTAGGTGGCAATAAGTATTTCCCCCAAAATTCATTTTTTGAAATTTTAGCATGTTTTCACCATTTGCAATGTTTGCGACCTCTTAATTTGAGTTATACATAAAATGGGTGATGTAAATGTTTCTCTTGTGGAAATCCCAGTAAGATGTTTGTAAATGGTTACAGATCTCACCCATTCAGTACGGATAACAGATTTGGGGAAAGTTTTAAACTTTATTTTAATGCCACATTGAGATCAAACTGTTCAATACTGAATTTACATTATTTGCTTTAGGTATTTGAGACAATAATTAACATTGTTCTGTAGAAAATTTCTAATTTATGAAGTGATTCATTTACAATATCATATCAGCATAGTAATTACTGTTGCACTGTTGAAACAGAACACAGAAAAAATAACATCAAAGTGCTTTAAGTCCATTCATACTGTATTTTTGGGCCCAGAGCATGAACCTTGTGGGTATTTGTCGCCCCACCTAAACCAGTCTGGCTAAACCTTGTGGGCAGTACTGTGTTGTCGCCCCACCTAAACCAGTCTGGCTGCATGTCAATATTAATGAACACTGATTATTCATCAGATTACAATTTACAGGAACCTGAATTTCCATCTGAAAATATCCAGATCCGGAAAAATATTACATTTTCCAAATGCAATGGATTTGTACCCCACCCATTTACATGTTACAATAATTTACCAGCTGCAATGTTGACACAGCGTTATGGCAGCTCAAGCATTACAAATAAACTAATATATACTGTTTACAAAAATTACATCTCCTAAAACAGTCATTGTGGATTTAACTCAAACATGTTTATTTTACCTTCACTTTTGTTGTCCACTTCATTGCATGATGTCAAACAGTTCTATACAGCTTCAAATGGGGTATTAGGTCAAACTTAGTTGATACGGGTCTGACCAGATCCAAAGATCATCTAAACCTGTTTATGAATAATTAAATAAACAATATACATATAATAAATAAATACATGATTATTCTTTCTTCCAGGATGCTAAATTCACCCGAAATGCATTTAAGAGATACTATTAAATAAATTCATATAATTTGTGAAGTTCCTGTTCTTTATACTCAATGAATCCCTGAGGTTCTACTCTTCTTCTTCTTTTGGTTTTCCCTGGGTTATTTTGAGAATATCTGAGACTGTTCTGATTAAATGACCTGTGAGACATCATTGAATGGAGTGCAAGACAAAATTGAAAGTAGTAAAAACTTCTGATAGCGGATTTCACTGACTGTTCCAAGGCGGTAACCACTAGGGTTCTCATTTTTGTTCATTGTTATTGGCGTCTCTTTTGAAACTGATCATTTTATTAACAATGCTCTCTCCCTCTCTTCTCTTGACTGTGTGGTGAGGCTGTTTTTTCTGAATGTGGCGATTCCCAATATGCATTTCAGAAGGTCTACATATAATGTGCAATTATTCAGAAAACCCTGTGTCAACTATGCAGCCGGTTATGATTTGGGAATGGGTTATGATATGGGAAAATTGCATTCATGTCAGATCTGGATATTATCTGATGCCAATGGAAATTCAGGTTCTTTTGATCAAATGCATAAAATGCATTCATTAATATATCTGTTAAATCAATTCATGTATGATTTTAAACTTACTTTAAACACAATTTTCAACAGATCTAAATGTGTTAAAAATAAATCATTGTGAATCAGATGCTTTATGTTTGAAGCATTCAAATGGAAATTTTTATACACGATATTCGTTAATCGTACAAAATCCGACTTCTTTCAATGCAATACATTGAAATGATTTTATTACTTACATCGCTACAAGGTTCCACAATAAATAGCCACAATGATTAGGGCCCTAATTTTAAAAAAAAAGTTTTGCCTTGTCCTACTCAGCGGAAACTCCTACTTTCATTTTGGAGAGCATTAAATGACGTAACGGGACGTAACGTTCAATAAAACCTAAAGAGCCAAAATCTCGTTTACTGCGATATAGTCTTTCGAATCTAAACATGGTAAATTTCAGTCAACTGTTGAAGACGGTCAGTATTCTGGAAGAAGAATATAAAATTTCAGTTTTACAAAGATTTTGTAACGTTACCATTCGTAAACCACCAAGTCCACCTCCATTTTCCATATGAAATTCTATTTACAAAGAGAAATGCTATTGTCTATATACATTTAAATGTAACCTGGGTGTTATAAATATTGCATCACGAAAATAACTCGATAAATACTTACTATTCAGTTGATTGCGATGGATTTTTCGTCTTAACCAAGCGTTGTCGAATCCAATATGGCGATGCGCCATTAGGTATTCATGCGCGTTCATGTCTCAAAATCTTGTCTGACGTTCCGCGAGTTAAATTTCTTCAAATATTGATTGATTCCATATGTTTAAATATAACTTTTATCATTTTGCACAGCATTACAAAATTGACCGCTCTGCAGCATTTACTTACTTTTTGAAACTAAGAACTATATTCTAGGGTAGCACGCAATACTGTCGTATCAACATTAAAATAAAGAAGGAGGTACGACAGTCTTGCATGCAAACCTAAATTGTTAGGTTTGCAGTAATTCAAAACGATTGTCGAAAACCGGCTAAACCGGGTCGTGCCGACCCAAAAAACAACAACTAAAATAATAAATATATAAAACTAATGATGATAAACTGAAGTGAATAATTCAAAATAAAAGTACATGTATATAAACTGTATAGTAATATGTAAAATAAAAATACCTGAAACAGAAAGGGCACATACTTGCATCACGATGACATTCAGTCTATGAATAAAACGCAAAATAAAACTCAAAACATATCAATTAAATGTTTAGCTCCAGGTTACAGACCACCAATTCAAATTCCATAGACTTCCATTACAACCATTCATCAAGTTCTGAATTTATTATTGGTTTAAGCCCATAAAATAGTACAGTTCTCAAGAGTACCAACCTAGAGACAGCGTAAAACACAAATTCCACCATAGCATGACCGATATTTTGTTAAGTTGCAAGTTAAACTGAAGACATAGCCAGAAATGTAGTAATTTTGCATTTCCTGGCACCCGTCTCACACTGAAGGTGTCAGAGTCAAAAAGAACACGTCAGACAATTTTTGCGATTCAAGCTAAACATGTAAAACTGCAAATATAGCATCTAAAACGTTGTTAAAGTGCCATGCAACTTACTGTTTGTCCACTTACCTCGTATCTTTAAATTTGACCGGGGCCAATTTGCATCAACGGCTAAAAACTCTTTACTACCACCAAAAGTATTTTCCCAGCCTGCAGCAAGGTTCGCTATTTTTCTTTCTATTCAAAGTAAATTCACGCGGTAAAAGCTACCAATAGATGGAAACAACGAATATTGACTAGTTTCCATCCATTTGTAGTCATCCAAGGTAACAATGCGTGAAATGATGTGTCTTCATAAATAGCCATAGTATGATGAACGATTTCTGTGTGATATCTAATTGAATGCATATACGTATCGGGTGCTAATCTGTATACAGCTACGTCTGGATTAAAATATAGAAAACATTTCAGACCTATTCAACAGGGACCCAAACTAGCGCAGGTGTTAGACCCGGGTTCAAATCCCAGAACTGTCCATAAAGTATAAAACTAAAGTAATAAACCTGAAAAGTAGATAAAAAAACAACTATAGTTCGATTTTGACCCGTGAGCTGTGACCTTTCGGACAAGTCCACAGTTATTATACTAAATAGGTTAAGTGCGTCATTTTACAGAGTTACCGTTAAATTACTTTACTTATATGACATTAAAACCTGTTCAAAGCAGCAGATATTTCGTCACGACGCAATAGCTCAGAGGATAAGATCTCGGGCTATGATGCAAAACATTGCATGTTCGAATCCAATAAAAATAACTTTTTATTTTTGTCTCATTTCTTTTTTAATAATTTTAATTTAGTTCATATGATATTAATTTTGATAGTATTGAGCTGTTTTATCTTTATATTTTGCAACCCACGTTCAATTTTGTTCATGTTCATTCCATTTTTAACAATAAATTTTTGTTAAGCAGCTTGCCCTGACCCCATACACCTCCGTACCAAAGAAGCGTTGGCAATTGTGAATCCTGGCGTTCTGTAAACAGTTGTTGTTACATTCTTTTTCTTTAATAATTTACATAATTCAAAACCACTTTATACAATGTTTTGCATCGCCCAAAAATGTGTTTTGAGTAAGCACCAATCGCGACATTTTATCAACTCGTTTGATAAAAGCTTACTCGAAATTTGTACGGTTTAATGTCATTTTTGACGGTGTCAATATGAATTTATTGAATAAAAAGACATTACAAACAGAAAAAAATGAAATTTCCTCATGGGATTCGAACACATAACCCTTATGTCATATTACAAGAAATCAGAAGCGTAACTGCCACGACCATGAAACCTTTTGTTATAGAGCAGTACAATTTCAACATAATGAGCTATGATGGGAATACCTAACATCCCTATTTTGCGGAATATTCCAAAAATCTATAAATACAAAAGTACATTCACGGCTCAATGCGTAAAATCGGACTATAAAATAATAAATATATAAAACTAATGATAATAAACTGAAGTGAATAATACAAAATAAAAGTACATGTATATAAACTGTATAGTAATATGTAAAATAAAAATATCAATATCATATGAAAAATGAACTATCTAGGCTCAGTGCAGAAATGAACTATCGAATGCTCAGTGCAATAATGAACTATCGAGACTCAGTAAAATAATGACTTATCAAGGTTCAGTGCAATAATGAACTATTTTGGTCTCAGTGCTATAATGAACTATCAAGGCTTAGTGCAGTAATGAACTATTTTGGTCTCAGTGCTATAATGACTTATCAAGGTTCACTGCAATAATGAACTATCAAGGCTCAGGGCAACAATGATCTATCATGGTCTCAATGCAATAATGAACTATCAAGGCTCAGTGCAATAATGAACTATCGAGGCTTAGTGCAATAATGAACTATCTAAGGCTCAGTGCAATATCTCAGCAACATGCCGTTCTTAATACATCACTTAAATAAAGACATCGGTAATTTTGGTTGACGGTCAATAGAATGTTGGGCATTAGGCACGAGGAAAGCAAAACGAGTAACTTTAAAATAGCTGTTTATGTATTTAATGAAGGGTTGCATTGGAGGCCTGACTGTATTTGTAATTATGAATTTACAAGTGAATGAAAATTCAAAACTATTAAAACCCATTGTAACACTTATTTCGAAACATTTGAACAGCAATTTAAGTGAGCATTATGTTTGTCGATAATTTGTTAACAGTGACGGTGAAAATATTTTTTTGCTTCTTTAATAAGTCATGCCTTTCAACAATCAGGTTGGCCTCATAAAACATGCCTAGTAAATGATGGATAGATCTACCGTTATAAGTACAGTTGTACATGGAAAGTGTGAATAGGTATACACTATAAATTGAGAAGGATATACCTTTCCATTTAAAGTTTGATTGAACTGCATTGTGTCGTTTGAGAGATTTTTATATTTTTCTTTATTGTCACTGTGCGCTTTCTAAGCAGTCTTGCACGCTACGATAAAAGTGAAACTATAGATATGTAAAACTATGCATGTGTTGGAGTTGGTAAAAATTTGAAGTCGTTTGGTTGACTAGAATAGAGTAAGTATACGCAGAATGGAGCCCGTTTTTCAGGCACATTTAAGTCCAGAATTATTCGCATTTTCAAATATCCGGTCGTGTTTTTTCAATCAAAACTCAAAAAATATAGATCGATGACAGTTGGTTATCGAAACTTGACCATTTTTCTACCTGTTCCAACAGTTCTAATTGTTCTGATTTATTCTGAAAAGAAGAAAATGATTCAAAAACATGTTCCGTCTGGCGCGACTTGAAAATCGAGAAAACGGCAACAACACGACAAACTAGATATATGTTTCCTCGACACGTAGACGAGATTCGATTTAAATAATAATATGCTCGTGTAGAGTCATACTAGATCTGCAATCCCTAAAAGTTTCAAGTGATTAGGTCGATTACAGTCTATTCTACAGATGAAACTTGGAGACTGGCTTTTCGGCAATCTTGGTCCGAATTTCAGACAAATGAAGACATTATTTTTCGTGCTTCAACAACACACTGATCAAATAGCAAGACGTTTCACTTCAGCGCAACACGTTTTCCCAGCCTACTTCATCAATCAGATCAATGCAGCAACTTTTAAAGGTCTAAATTTTATGAAAATTTCTCATTTTCCCTACTAGCACATACCTGAAACAGAAAGGGCACATACTTGCATCACGATGACATTCAGTCTATGAATACAACGCAAAATAAAACTCAAAACATATCAATTAAATGTTAAGCTCCAGGTTACAGACCACCAATTCAAATTCCATAGACTTCCATTACAACCATTCATCAAGTTCTGAATTTATTATTGGTTTAAGCCCATAAAATAGTACAGTTCTCAAGAGTACCAACCTAGAGACAGCGTAAAACACAAATTCCACCATAGCATGACCGATATTTTGTTAAGTTGCAAGTTAAACTGAAGACATAGCCAGAAATGTAGTAATTTTGCATTTCCTGGCACCCGTCTCACACTGAAGGTGTCAGAGTCAAAAAGAACACGTCAGACAATTTTTGCGATTCAAGCTAAACATGTAAAACTGCAAATATAGCATCTAAAACGTTGTTAAAGTGCCATGCAACTTACTGTTTGTCCACTTACCTCGTATCTTTAAATTTGACCGGGGCCAATTTGCATCAACGGCTAAAAACTCTTTACTACCACCAAAAGTATTTTCCCAGCCTGCAGCAAGGTTCGCTACTTTTCTTTCTATTCAAAGTAAATTCACGCGGTAAAAGCTACCAATAGATGGAAACAACGAATATTGACTAGTTTCCATCCATTTGTAGTCATCCAAGGTAACAATGCGTGAAATGATGTGTCTTCATAAATAGCCATAGTATGATGAACGATTTCTGTGTGATATCTAATTGAATGCATATACGTATCGGGTGCTAATCTGTATACAGCTACGTCTGGATTAAAATATAGAAAACATTTCAGACCTATTCAACAGGGACCCAAACTAGCGCAGGTGTTAGACCCGGGTTCAAATCCCAGAACTGTCCATAAAGTATAAAACTAAAGTAATAAACCTGAAAAGTAGATAAAAAAAACAACTATAGTTCGATTTTGACCCGTGAGCTGTGACCTTTCGGACAAGTCCACAGTTATTATACTAAATAGGTTAAGTGCGTCATTTTACAGAGTTACCGTTAAATTACTTTACTTATATGACATTAAAACCTGTTCAAAGCAGCAGATATTTCGTCACGACGCAATAGCTCAGAGGATAAGATCTCGGGCTATGATGCAAAACATTGCATGTTCGAATCCAATAAAAATAACTTTTTATTTTTGTCTCATTTCTTTTTTAATAATTTTAATTTAGTTCATATGATATTAATTTTGATAGTATTGAGCTGTTTTATCTTTATATTTTGCAACCCACGTTCAATTTTGTTCATGTTCATTCCATTTTTAACAATAAATTTTTGTTAAGCAGCTTGCCCTGACCCCATACACCTCCGTACCAAAGAAGCGTTGGCAATTGTGAATCCTGGCGTTCTGTAAACACTTGTTGTTACATTCTTTTTCTTTAATAATTTACATAATTCAAAACCACTTTATACAATGTTTTGCATCGCCCAAAAATGTGTTTTGAGTAAGCACCAATCGCGACATTTTATCAACTCGCTTGATGAAAGCTTACTCGAAATTTGTACGGTTTAATGTCATTTTTGACGGTGTCAATATGAATTTATTGAATAAAAAGACATTACAAACAGAAAAAAATGAAATTTCCTCATGGGATTCGAACACATAACCCTTATGTCATATTACAAGAAATCAGAAGCGTAACTGCCACGACCATGAAACCTTTTGTTATAGAGCAGTACAATTTCAACATAATGAGCTATGATGGGAATACCTAACATCCCTATTTTGCGGAATATTCCAAAAATCTATAAATACAAAAGTACATTCACGGCTCAATGCGTAAAATCGGACTATAAAATAATAAATATATAAAACTAATGATAATAAACTGAAGTGAATAATACAAAATAAAAGTACATGTATATAAACTGTATAGTAATATGTAAAATAAAAATATCAATATCATATGAAAAATGAACTATCTAGGCTCAGTGCAGAAATGAACTATCGAATGCTCAGTGCAATAATGAACTATCGAGACTCAGTAAAATAATGACTTATCAAGGTTCAGTGCAATAATGAACTATTTTGGTCTCAGTGCTATAATGAACTATCAAGGCTTAGTGCAGTAATGAACTATTTTGGTCTCAGTGCTATAATGACTTATCAAGGTTCACTGCAATAATGAACTATCAAGGCTCAGGGCAACAATGATCTATCATGGTCTCAATGCAATAATGAACTATCAAGGCTCAGTGCAATAATGAACTATCGAGGCTTAGTGCAATAATGAACTATCTAAGGCTCAGTGCAATATCTCAGCAACATGCCGTTCTTAATACATCACTTAAATAAAGACATCGGTAATTTTGGTTGACGGTCAATAGAATGTTGGGCATTAGGCACGAGGAAAGCAAAACGAGTAACTTTAAAATAGCTGTTTATGTATTTAATGAAGGGTTGCATTGGAGGCCTGACTGTATTTGTAATTATGAATTTACAAGTGAATGAAAATTCAAAACTATTAAAACCCATTGTAACACTTATTTCGAAACATTTGAACAGCAATTTAAGTGAGCATTATGTTTGTCGATAATTTGTTAACAGTGACGGTGAAAATATTTTTTTGCTTCTTTAATAAGTCATGCCTTTCAACAATCAGGTTGGCCTCATAAAACATGCCTAGTAAATGATGGATAGATCTACCGTCATAAGTACAGTTGTACATGGAAAGTGTGAATAGGTATACACTATAAATTGAGAAGGATATACCTTTCCATTTAAAGTTTGATTGAACTGCATTGTGTCGTTTGAGAGATTTTTATATTTTTCTTTATTGTCACTGTGCGCTTTCTAAGCAGTCTTGCACGCTACGATAAAAGTGAAACTATAGATATGTAAAACTATGCATGTGTTGGAGTTGGTAAAAATTTGAAGTCGTTTGGTTGACTAGAATAGAGTAAGTATACGCAAAATGGAGCCCGTTTTTCAGGCACTAAATGTGTCCAGAATTATTCGCATTTTCAAATATCCGGTCGTGTTTTTTCAATCAGAACTCAAAAAATATAGATCGATGACAGTTGGTTATCGAAACTTGACCATTTTTCTACCTGTTCCAACAGTTCTAATTGTTCTGATTTATTCTGAAAAGAAGAAAATGATTCAAAAACATGTTCCGTCTGGCGCGACTTGAAAATCGAGAAAACGGCAACAACACGACAAACTAGATATATGTTTCCTCGACACGTAGACGAGATTCGATTTAAATAATAATATGCTCGTGTAGAGTCATACTAGATCTGCAATCCCTAAAAGTTTCAAGTGATTAGGTCGATTACAGTCTATTCTACAGATGAAACTTGGAGACTGGCTTTTCGGCAATCTTGGTCCGAATTTCAGACAAATGAAGACATTATTTTTCGTGCTTCAACAACACACTGATCAAATAGCAAGACGTTTCACTTCAGCGCAACACGTTTTCCCAGCCTACTTCATCAATCAGATCAATGCAGCAACTTTTAAAGGTCTAAATTTTATGAAAATTTCTCATTTTCCCTACTAGCACATACCTGAAACAGAAAGGGCACATACTTGCATCACGATGACATTCAGTCTATGAATACAACGCAAAATAAAACTCAAAACATATCAATTAAATGTTAAGCTCCAGGTTACAGACCACCAATTCAAATTCCATAGACTTCCATTACAACCATTCATCAAGTTCTGAATTTATTATTGGTTTAAGCCCATAAAATAGTACAGTTCTCAAGAGTACCAACCTAGAGACAGCGTAAAACACAAATTCCACCATAGCATGACCGATATTTTGTTAAGTTGCAAGTTAAACTGAAGACATAGCCAGAAATGTAGTAATTTTGCATTTCCTGGCACCCGTCTCACACTGAAGGTGTCAGAGTCAAAAAGAACACGTCAGACAATTTTTGCGATTCAAGCTAAACATGTAAAACTGCAAATATAGCATCTAAAACGTTGTTAAAGTGCCATGCAACTTACTGTTTGTCCACTTACCTCGTATCTTTAAATTTGACCGGGGCCAATTTGCATCAACGGCTAAAAACTCTTTACTACCACCAAAAGTATTTTCCCAGCCTGCAGCAAGGTTCGCTATTTTTCTTTCTATTCAAAGTAAATTCACGCGGTAAAAGCTACCAATAGATGGAAACAACGAATATTGACTAGTTTCCATCCATTTGTAGTCATCCAAGGTAACAATGCGTGAAATGATGTGTCTTCATAAATAGCCATAGTATGATGAACGATTTCTGTGTGATATCTAATTGAATGCATATACGTATCGGGTGCTAATCTGTATACAGCTACGTCTGGATTAAAATATAGAAAACATTTCAGACCTATTCAACAGGGACCCAAACTAGCGCAGGTGTTAGACCCGGGTTCAAATCCCAGAACTGTCCATAAAGTATAAAACTAAAGTAATAAACCTGAAAAGTAGATAAAAAAACAACTATAGTTCGATTTTGACCCGT